>JALPQD010000039.1:1435515-1735892 GCA_023101885.1 Typhlomys cinereus
GGTCCTCTTCCTTCGAGTTTGTTTCTTCTTCGTATTTTTCATGTCTCTCTCACTTCTTGCTTTCTGTCTTGTGTCTTTGTTTCTTACCCCCCCACCCCGCCAGTTCTCTTTTTGTTCCTTCTCCTCTGCCTTACTATGTCTCCTGCTCTCTTTCTCTGCGTCACTTTCTCCCCCCTGTCACCCCCCCTCCAGATCCTCTCTCCGACCCCACTGCCCATCCCTGCACCTCACCAATCTTGGGGGTTCAGGGCTGCCCACCGCTCCTGTAGCAGGGACCCACCCCCCACCCAGTTATCACTCTCCGGACAGATAAGTTTATCTCGAGGCTGGGGGATATGAAAGCTCCTTATCAGCTGCCCCAGTAGAGAAAGTGCGCCCCAACGGCCAGCACAGCAGCAGCGGCGCCTTCGGTTCTCCCTGGGCCCACCCCTCACTCAGGTAATAGCCCTGGCCCAGCCCTCAGCCAAGGGGGCACAGGCCGAAGGAGCCACGGGCGGCTTCTGCTGCGGAGCAGCTCGAGAGTTGGGGAGGTCAGAGGTGGAGTTTGAGGGTTACACATAGGATTAAGAAGTCAGAGAGAAGCCTGGGGTCTTACTTGGGGGGACACACATATGGGGGTTGAGGAGCAGAACTGAGTCTGGAAGTTCGGAGGTGCATTTTGGGTTCAGAAATGGGTTAGGAGAATAATGAGGTCAGGTAATCAGAGGTGAAGCGGACAGAAAGCTTCAAAGTTGAGATGTATGAATTCTGGGAACCGCAGAGGTGTGAGGCAGCCGAGCGCTTGGCTGGGGTGGTGATCGGATTTAGGAGAGCGAGATGGGCAGGCAGGAGGGTGACTGATGCCTGGAGATGGCTTCGGGAGTCAGGAGGAGTTGGAGAAACCAAGACAGTCTCGGGGTACAGCGTGTGGAGCCAGTGGAATTTAGGCACAAAGACAGGCTTTAGGCCTTAGGGAAGACGACACAAGGCCCATGTGGTCAGTTCAATTTGGGGGAGCAGACTTAATGTCTGGTATACAAACACATTCTGGCCAATGGACTGGGGTGGAATGGTTTGGGGCAGTCAGAAAGAAGATCCAAGGAGCAAACATGGGATTTGAGAGGCAAAGAAAAGTAAAAGCTAAGGTTTGGCAGGTCAGAGACAAGGGTGGAGAGCTAGGAAGAATTTGGGGTAGAGACAGACAAGTAGTTTGGGGAAAAAATAGTATTGAGGAAGCCAAAGTGAGTTTTTTCAGGAGAACTCATCAAGCAGACAAGTTTGGGTCAGTGGAAAGCAGATTTGGGGCAGAATAATGAGTCTTGGGGTGAAAGCATACTTGGGGGGCAGAGTTGGTATGTATGAAAGCAGACTTGGGGATACGAGGAGAGAGTTAAGGGGTCCAAAACAGATATCTTGGAAGGAACAGGGCAGAGAGAAGTGTGGTTGGGAAGTGGGGATGGAGCTGGGAGCGGTCTGAGGAGTGGTGAAGGGATTGGGGTGGCCCACACTTGCGAGGTAAGCTGCGGGTGGGAGAGGCTGGGGCAGGCTGAGGGAGTAGCCGTGAGCTTGGGGGTTGCCTTGCTGGAGGCTCTTTGGGTGGGTGAGACGACCTGGACTGGTTGATGCAGAGGGTTCAGCCCGCTTATGGATATGGCGAGCTCATGTGATCCTAAGGTGTCCTCGCCGGCCGCCTTTGAGCTCCCTTCCTCCCTCCCCTCCCGCCAACCCGCCCCCCTCCCTTTCTTCTCCCTCCTCCCTCCTCCCCAGGAGTGGCTGGTGCCCCAGTGGGTGGGCATGCAGAGGAGGGGAGCATGCCCCCTGCTTGTGGTGGGATCTTTTGGGCACTGGGGCCCTCCACCCTACCTGTTCATTTGTAGGCTGTTGGATCCAGGTGACCTTGGGCTTCCATGGAGTCTGCGTCCATCCAGGTCTATGAGCTCAAATCGAGATAAATGCAAATAAGTATGAGATATGGTTTCATGTTCCACTGGGCCTTTCTTTCAGTAAGAGCAGCCCCTACTGTGTGCAGGCTAGCGGGAGGCTGGACCTGTAGGCTTAGGAGCCTTCCCGCCACAGGGAGAGGAGAGATGTGGCTAGACCCATTTTGCAGGTGAGAAAATGAGATTCTGACAGGTGTGGGAGGATTTGAACCAAGCCCCTGAGACACTCTGATGAGCCAGGTTGGCTGCCTAGGCCAGGCTAGCGGAGAAGAGGTGCCTACGGCTTATGGCTGGCGCTTACGCCGCTCTGGTGTGCTCTGACAGCAGATAAGTCTTATCAGATGGAGGCGGACTGTGGCTGTTGGCGCCCGCAGTAACAGGCTGTGTTGGGTTGAGGGACAGGATGGGGGGGCCACACAGGGGCAGTGGCCTCAACTTTTTGCCCGCCATAGTGTGTTAGAGGCGGGAAACTGAGGTGACATTCAGGGTGGATTCCCCTGTAGTCCCTGAGGGTTTTGGAAAGATGGCGAAGGGAAGGGGTAGGAAGGGAGAGACAGACAGGCGGAAGGCAAGATCACGGGAGATGGAAATGAGACCAAAAGGGACAGAGAGAATGGAGGAAAGAGGCAGAGAAATGGGAGGAGGCTGAGAGCCAGACAGTTAAAAGCGGGTGTTTTCAGAGAGAAGAACATGGAGACGCGGGCTAGACGGAAGTGTGAAAGAGAAACTGGAAATGACACAAGTCAAGGCAAAAGTGGAAAAAACTGAAAAGGGGACAGAGACGGGACATTCAAAGCCAGAGTCTGAACATCTGAGATCCCAGGTGACTGTCTGGGGTGAGCCCTATTATGGGCGAGACAGGTGTGGACTGATGTGACCTGTGATGTTCTGCTTTGAGGGACTCCCCCGTCCCTGAGGGTCATTGGGAGCTTGCAGCCCACCCTGCCCCGCCAGTGCTTCACACCCCTCTAAACCTTCATCAGTCTATTCCGAGCACTTCCTTGGCCTAAATCATCTCTCATACCCACTAGGCACCAAGCTTAGGTTCTCACAGGGCAAAGAGTAAGGTTCTCCATCACGATTTGTTGAAAGTCTCCGGAGAAGGAGCTCTCCTAACCACCCATCTACGTCTGGAGAGACCGAGGCCCAGCCAACAGGAGCAAGGATGTGCTCCAGGTCAGTGAGCTGACCTGCCCACCAGCCCACCCTGAGGGTTTGGCCATGATCATCTTGCCCCTCTGAGGGTTGTGTGTCCTGGAAGCCAAATGGAAATTTTAAGGAAGGAGCAAGACCAAAGCTTCCCGTGCGTCGAATCCTGCCGTATGCTACACTGTTCACCAGGAAGAACCAGGCCCCCAAGCCAGCCCATCAATGAACCAGTGATAATGAGGAGACTTTGCAGGAGTTACGAGTTGCTAGTCCTCAGTTGTAATGAGATAACAATGACAGCGACTCCTCACACTGTGAAATGTGAATGAATCTGAATTGATGTTAAATGGTTCAACTAACTCGAGTGAGCTTTCAATAGAGCAGTGATTCTAATTTTTTATTGAGTACTCATTTGATCTTAATCTCAATGTCCAGTACTCTGATTTACTTGAGGCTTATTGCCTGCAAAGACTGGTTCCCTGTCCTTTCTGACTAGCATTGCTACTACTTCTAGTTTTAATACTAATAATTTCATACACCATACTAATACTACCATTAACTGAAAATTGATACTAGCACTAATGCTGATTTTAATAGCATGGCACTATTGTAGGTCAATGCTAATTCTGAGCTAACACATTATTAATACTATTTTTAGAATGATTTGTTACTATTTTTTGCAGGGCCAGGGATGGAACCAGTGCATCTTGCATGCAAGGCAAAAACTCTATGACAGAGCTCCTCCTTAGCCGTAAAAATTTATCATTTTAGTCGTAAGAATAACGATCCCAGTTTTCATCTCCCTCCCTGTGCTAGGATCTAACTCGGACCTTGCACATGTGAAGCGTGTGCTTAACTAACTGAACTTGTACCCCCAGCCCCTGATTGTTACACTGGTGTTCACCAGTATAAGCATGCCAACGGGTATCCCACCTGGGGCAGCCTATTCATAGACACTCGCTAAGTGTTTTATGTGAATGGTTTTATCCATGTTTGCCAGATTCTTAGGGTTTATAACTGCCCCCAACTTCCAGGCTCTAAGTAGGGACACAGAAATGAAGGTCTGGGTTTTTGTCTCAACTCTCGCACTGACTGACTGCCTGATTCCTGAGCAAGCCATCCTCTGTGCTTTAGTTGCTTTCCTGGAAAATGGGTAGAACCATAGACCCCTTCCCCACGCCAACTGTAACCGCCCAGCACAATGCCGGCCTGGCACACCATACTGGGTGTGCTATGTAAACAGTATTTTCTCATCCTTGTCAATACTGTTGGCGACCGAAATTTCAAGGTTGGGGATAAGGGGGCTTCATTGAGGGGGCAGTCTAAGAAATTGTGTGGTACTAAATCCGCATCCCATTTCTTCATTCCTGGAAGGGAAAAGGACCCAGTGAAGGAATGAAGGGTGGGGAGTGGGGTGCCTCTAAGCTAGGCTTCACCCCATTCCTCCCCACTCCTTGTGGAGAGGGCGCAGCCCAAAGTCTGTGGCCACACTTCAGCCAGCAGGGAGGCAGCTGGGAAGGCATAGATAAGGGAATCAGCGGGGCCAGGCAGGCTTGGGGGAGCCCAGTGTGGGTGGCGGCAGGGGGTGGGGTGTCCGGGTAGCGGTGTCTGCTTTGTCAGGCGTCCATTTGAGACCCACACCAATGTCCTCTCTTCCTGGAAGCCTTCCTTGACTGGTCCCTTCTGGCATCTTCTGAGGTTCTGTATTCCCTGCTTGACCAAGCCATGACATTTGGACATCTGGATATTCAGTCCCTTTGGGACTGAAATTCATCAGGCTGGGATGGAGCATAACTCATTTTGGTACCAATACCACAGGGAGAAGCAATAGCCAAAGTCTAACCAGGAGGTCCATGCTTGACTTCAGAACTAAATTGTTCATTCTTTTTTTAAAAGAATTATTTTTAATCGGGGCATAATACCGTACATATTTATGAGCACTATATTTACCACACATATATGTTAACTGATTAAGAATATATGCAAGAACAATAACACAAAACTACACATGTTGCAAAGTCCTATAATCTCAATACTTCGGATGCAGAGGAGGAGAATAGACATTCAGAGTCACTGTCAGGTACATAATGATTTGATCCTGTCTCCCACAAAGCCTCAAGAAAAGAGATCATAGTAATGAACGAAGTATTAATACGGCGATGGTTTTTTTGGTTCGTATTCTGCTCAGTACTCTGTTTCTTCTTCCTTTTGACTGAACACATCCCTTTAACGAATGGACTGACGCTAACAAGCCCCATAAAGCCACACCACTACTTTCTAGCTCTTGGAACATTTCTATTTTGTGAATTTTGTTCTCAATTAGTAGTAGTACAGACCACACAACATGTAGTTATTTAAAGGAAAATAACATGAAACAAGCTGGTTACAAGCAATAATAGAGAATATCTTTTTATTGGGGTTGGCAAGATAGCAAGGCACCAGGTCACAAACCTGGAGACCTGAGTTCAATCCCCAGAACTCACATGGTGAAAGGAAAAACTAGCTTCAAAAAGCATACATGCATGTATATATTCCCTCTCTCTCTCTTAATATCAAACCTCATGCTCCAAACAAAAGCTAGAAGGCCTATCAAGCATGATGTAAATTCGAACCTCCATAGGCACAAGTATTCAACAAATATTCGGTGCACCCATATAGATTCTAACAACACACACACACACACACACACACACACCCACACCCCTCTATAGACAACACATGAAAAATGGAAAGAAAGAACTGACTTCTGAAAGTCATCCTCTGATCCCCACCTTCGCACCATAATGGCACGTGCCCTCTTTTTTGTTTCCCTCCCTTCCTCTCTCCCTTTTCCTCTTTTGTCTTCTTCCCTTTCATGAAAGAAAAGAAAAGAAAAATTTAAAAACCGAAGTTTGTATGCAGAGCATAAGCATTCGTTCTGTTCAACAACCAAATATTCTTCTTTTTGTTGCTTTTGCGTGATTTTTGAAGCAATTATTTCTAAACAAGCGAAAGATTTCAAAGAGAAAAAACATTGTTTTTATTATTGACTTTAAGACAATCTCAATAGGTTGCCCAGGCTGATCTCAACCAAGATCCTCCTACCTCAACTTCCCAAATACAACAAGTATTGTTTTTTCTCACAAACTAACGTTGAATATGCCAAGCATTGTCTCAAGACTTGGTTTAGCCAGTCCTGTAATGCCAGCTACTCAGGAAGTTGAAACATGAAGATCACAAATTCAGACCTGTCTGGTTACAGAGCAAGTTTAGGACAGCCTGGGCTATTTGTTGAGACCCTGTCTCGAGATTTAAAAATAAATAATTAAAGAAAAGGTTGGAAATATAGCCCAGTGGTAGAGTTTGCCAGTGTGCACAAGGTCCTGGTTGAGCCCCCAGCATCTCTCTCTCTGTGTCTCTCTCTCTGTCTGTCTCCCTCTGTTTCTCTCTCTTTTTCCTGGTTGAGCTCACAACCTCTCTCTCTCTCTCTCTCTCTCTCTCTCTCTCTCTCTCTCTCTCTCTCTCTCTCTCTTTCTCTCTCTCTCTTTCTTCTCTCTCATGTATACTTGGCTTTACGCCTATCGATATTATCCTTTCCTTCAAAGTCCTTTTGCACAGTTCGAGGGACTTACCAAATTCCAAACCACCTTGCATTAAATCTAAATGAGAAGCCTCCTTATTCTTCTTTAAATAAATATTTATCTATTATTTGAGAGATATATATGCCATGGTGTTCGGTGGAGGTCAGAGGGCGAATTTCGCAAGCCAGTTTGCCTTTCCACCCTGTGGTTACAAGGGTCAAACTTGGGCTTCCAGTTTGGCAAGAAGGCACCTCACCCACGAAGCTTTCTTTCTGGCCTTGGTTCCTTTTTCAAACTTTGTTTAGAGAAGGTCCCCTGTACGCCCAGGCTTTCATTCACTCCGGGCTCAAGCCATCCTCCTGCCTCAGACTCTTTTTTTTTTTTTTTATTCGCTGTGTGCATATGCGTGTGGTGTGTGTGTGTGTGTGTGTGTGTGTGTGTGTGTATGCGCGTGTGTGTCTGTGTATGTGCAGAACCACGGACGAATTCGCAAACCACCATGGACGCCTCCACCTCCTTCTGTCCCCGGATTCACAGGCTCCCCCTACCAGGCCAGAAGCGCAGGCCGCCTCCCACTTCCGCCCGATCTATGTTGGTGTCTATCTCCGAACTCAGGACCTTCCCCCTGCAGGCGGAGGCTTAACCCTGAGCCACCTCTCCACCCCCTGCCTCAGACCTACCCTCTCTTTGCCCACTCTTTCTCTACCTCATCTGTCTTTTGTAATAGTATCTTTGCTAATAGTAAATGAGGAACGGAATATAACTGCTTGATGCTTGACAACCTCAATCCCCCCCTTCCTTTACAATGTTAACGTGACTAGTGACCAAGACCTTGTTTTAAACAGAGGAGCAAGCAATTAAGAAAAGTTCATTGTTTTAATAATACTAGTTATTGTGTGGTGTGTGTGCACATGCTATCACTCCTGCCTGAGTGTACGTACAAATGTGCCAATGCACATTTGGAGCTTGGGGGACAACTTTGGGGAGGCGGTGTGTCCTCCTCTGTGTTTCTCCAGGCTACTGGGTCTGCGAGCTGCGAGCTGACTCTCCTCCAGTATTCACCATAGGAAAGCTGGGATTATTACATTTTCAAGCCACCCGCTCCAGCTTTTCGCAGGTTTCAGGGATCAAACTTGGGTTGTCAGGTCTCTTCAGTCCAGCTTCATTATTTTAAAAATCAAAAGTATGGCTGGAGAAATGGCTCAGGATTAAGCCTTTGCCTCGCAAGCAGAAGGTCCCGAGTTTGGATCCTGGATCCCACATAAAAATGCCAGGAGGAAACGGCAGTGGCCTACTTCCAATCCTGGAAGGTGGAGCTGGAAAACTCCAGAGCAAAGCAAAGAGGAAGTAGAGCAATCCAGGGAGATTGCCAGTCACACCCGGACCTCCACAGGCACACACAGTGTCTTCTGATACACACACACACGCACACACACTAATAGTTTAATTAATTAAAGTGTGTACTAGAAATACAGAAAGGATTATGTTCATTAAAACAGCTGTTAGTAGACATGAATATGGACAAACTTAAAGACAAGGAAATGAAGCGATGCCCGAGAAGAAAGAGGCATTTCAAGTAAAGTTGAACTAGGCAAGGGGTTCTAGTCAGGGAGCCCAGAATTAACCTAATTCTGCAGATGAGTTTGGTTTTTACAGTGTTTTTTGTGAACAAGTTCCACACTGTAGCCCAGGCTTATCCAGTCCAGAACTTATTATGTAGCCCAGGCTAGCTTCAAACTCAGTCTTGTTTCAGACTCCAGGTTTGGGATTTTAGGCTTAAAATGGCCATATCTGGCTTTTTTAAAGGCAAGTTTCACTGTGTAGTTCAAGCCTACCTTGAATCCAAATCTTCATTCTTTAGCTTCCCCAGGGTTGGAATCACAGGGACATGCCACCATGCCAAGGGCACTCATTCTTATTGAGGGTTTTTAGAGAGGGTTGGGTCTGCTGGGTTTTCACCAGCTAAGGATTCTCTCTCTGTCTTACGCTTACTTCTTTCCTCCTCCCTTCCTCTCACTCACTTTCCTTCTCTCTCTCTCTTTCTCTCTTTCTAGAGACTTGCAATTTAGCACCTGATCGCACGGAACTTGCTTCAGAAAACAGACTGACCTGATCTATCAGCCATCTTCCGCCTGTGCCTCTAGTTCTGGGATTTAGTTTTGACAGCATGCCCAGTCTGGGTGCCATCTTGATAGGCGTATCCTCTGTGCGAACATTCTGGACCTGGAGGAGTGGACAGTTTTCCCGGGAGTTGTTCTATTCTGTGAGTGATTCCTGACCCCAAGTGAACACGCTGGCCTTGTGATAAGGATGACCTCATGAAGCGTTTCATAAATGCAGTGAAAGGGAGGCAGAGAACATACCTTGCTTTACGCCAATCCCAAGTTCTAAAGCCTAGCTTGTTAGAGGAAAACAGAGATGGGCAATTTGATGGACAGCAAGCGTTTTGTTTTGTTTTGACAACCCCGGTCTCATGGAGCCGGCTGGCCCTAATTTTCTGGTAACCAAGGATGGCCCTAAATTCCTGATACACCCCCCCACCAAGTACTGGGAATGCAGGTGTGTTACTACCTGCCCAGTTTTTTTTTTAATTTTTTTTTTTATTATTATTATTATTCAACCATGTGTTGGTGCGCGCGTGTGTGGTCTGTGTGTGTGTGGTGTGTTGTGTTGTGTGTGTGTAGAACCACGGCGAATTCGGAACCACCATGACGCCTCCACCTCCTTTTTCTCTGCCCGGGATTCACAGGCTCCGCCCTACCAGGCCAGAAGCGCAGGCTGCCCCCGCTTCCGCCTGGCGTCTATATGTGTTGGGTCCGAACTCGGACCTTCCGCCTGCAAGGCAGAGCTTAACCCCTGAGCCACCTCTCCAGCCCCATGCCCAGTTTTTTAATGTGGTGCCGGGGATTCAAATTCAGCAGCCCCCCCCCATTAAAACTCCCTATCAGGGGCTGGGTAGATACCTTAGTGGTAAGGTGCATGCTCACAAATCTGGCCACCTGAGTTGATCCCTGGAAGCCCCACATGGTGCATCTTGTGCCTGCCTCTCTCTCTCTGTCAACCTCTCTGTTTTTCTCTCTCCCTCTCAAACAAACAAACAAACAAACAAACAAACAAAATAACCATTAAAAATTATTTAAAAGCTAATTCATACTCATCATGATATATATGAGTATGGATCTAATGAAGTTTCCTAACAGGTTAGGATTCGGCTGAGTTGGTAGGTCTGCTTAGCACGCGCAAGGCATGGGTTTGATCACTAGGTGTGTGGGACACGCTTGTAATGCCAGCGCTTGGGAGCCAGAGGCAGGATGATCAGAATTAGATGCTCTCTTCTTACACCTGAGTCCAAGATCAGCCTGGGCTACAACATCTTAAAAAAGAATATTCGTTTGGACAGAAGCACCTGTGGGAAAAAGTCTCAAGAGAAGAATCACAGTCCTGGAAGGAAATGAGCTTTCTTGTTGTTGCATTTAAATTACCTGGTCTTGTCCCAAGGGCTACTTGGGGGGATCACACAGAGCAGATAAAAGATGGGCAGCTCGCTGTCTGTGGAGGTACATTTTTATAATGCCATTTGTTCTTCCACACACTGGCCGGCTGGGATGACGTGCTGTTGTGGGTCACATGAACAGGTTCTAAACCCATAAAACACCCAAATCACTGGGGTCAAGCTTCAGCAGTCAGGGTCGATTTTTAAGACAGCAAGATTCCTTTTTTTTATGTTAGCTGTGGACTCGGATGGGGATTTACCTGAGTTGCCTGGCCCTTCCGCAAGGGTTTCCCAACCTCCCCTGGGCCCTGCGATCATGGAGGACAATAATGGCTGGCTTTTGGGCCCTTTTCTTTTTCTTGGTTTTACACCTTTAAGCTTAATTGCTGAGCACCCACAAGGCAGGTAGGAAATGGGAAATTGGACTTCAGTTTTTCACTTTTAAGTTCTTTGGGATACTCAGGTAGAAAGCTGAGTACCCTCTTTGTCTGGGTCTTTTTTCCTCTTAAAAAACAATAGTTTTTGCACTACAATCTCTATTTGTGGGGGAGGTACAGTAATGTTTTATACAAAAAATTATCCTTTGGGGCAGAATTATAGTAGGGATGTCTTTTAAGATATTGTTTTATTTATTTGAGAGGGGAGGGAGAGATAGGGGGGAGCATGAATGGTACATATGGGGCTTCCAGGAATTTGAACTCAGGTCTCTAGGCTTGCAAGCAATGCCTTACCCACTGACTATCTCACCAGCCCTAGATGGATGGATTTTAGCCCATGTGGGCCATCCCTGGGAGCAGGGCATCTGGTGGCACTTCTCTGGCGAGGCTGGCCTTTAGACAAAAAGTTTTTATACTTTAATTTTTTAATTTTAAATTTTATATTGTGTGTGGTATGTGATGGTGTGCGTAGGCATGTGTTATGCCATGGCATGTAATGAAGGCCAGAGGGCACCTCTGTGGAGTTAATTCTCTTCCACATTTACGTAGGTGTTTGAGGCCAAACTCAGGGTGTCTGACTTGCATGGCATTGCTTTACCTGCTTGGCCCACTCTCTTGTACCAGAGACTGAACCCGGGCTTGTAACGCTGGCAAGTGTTCTAACACTTTAAATTTCCCAGCCCAAGGCCTTTTGCATCTTATTTGTTTTGTTTATTTGCTTATTTTTGAGACAACTCTCTACTCCGCCTCACTGTGTAGCCAAAGATAGCCCTTGAAATCCCCCGTCCTTCTGCTTCCATATCCCAAGTGCTGGGATCACGCCCACCAGGACTTGCAGTGCTGGAGGCGGGGCCCAGGGAGAGCTTCATGTATTCTAAGGCACGCATTCTCCCAACCGAGCTACATCGCCAACCTAGCTTTGTTTATTTAAGATCAAATTTTCCCTTTTAAAATAATATTTTTATACGAAACTTTTGTATATTACGAGAGAGAGAGAGAGAGAGAAGTGAAAAGGGCACGGGCGAAGGACAATTGTCAGAAGGCAGTTATCTCTTTAACACGATTTAGGTTTCTGGGATTGAACTTAGGTAGCCAGTTTTGTGTGAGCAATACCTTATCCACTGAGCCAAACTCTGGCCCTTGATTTCGAGAGTTACTTAAAAAACATTAACATGATAACAGAACGTTTGAACCATAAATAATGAAAGGCTAAGAAACCCCTTGAAAGCTTTTTATGTTTTTGCCCTGTGACCAAATAAGTCAATCAGGCCCTTATAGTCCCTTTCCAAATACATTTAAAAGTGACCTCATATCTTCCGATACGGGTGCCTTATCCAAATTACAAATATTAGATGACATAAATAAATCACATTTAGCTTCATCTTTTAAAGAATAAATGAGGGCTGGGAGAGGCTGAGTCAGCAGTGGTTGCTGTAGACTCAAAAGAACATGAGTTCAGATAGCAGGATTCGATTTTTTTTTTTTAAAGCTGAGTATGGCAACACATAACCTGTAATCCCAGTGCTGGGAGGCAGATTCAGGAAAACGCTGGGACTTTCTGGTCAGCCGCCTAGCAGATCGGTGACCTGACGGCAGTTCCCGAGAGTGTATCTCAAAAAAAAAAAAAAAAAAGGGGGTGGAGATATAAGAAGATACTTAGTGTCTCCTCTGGCCTCCCACAGGAGTTTCCCTCTACACACACAGACACAGCACACAGAGACACACAGAAACCACACACACACAGGACACGACACACACACCCACAACCCCGACCCCCATCTAAAGACCTTAGGGATACCCAGAAAGACCTAAATACCCAGAAATGGGTCATGAGATAGCTCAGCCAATAAGACACCTTCTCCCAAACCTGGTCAACCTGAAAAATCTAAATGCTGGAAAGAGAGAACTGACTTCTGAAAGGTGTTCTCTAAGCTTCAACTACATGACACAGCATGCATGAATTGAGTTTCTCTCTCTCTCTCTCTCTCTCTCTCTCTCTCTCTCTCTCTCTTGCTTTCTCTCTCTCTCTCTCTCTCTCTCTCATAGGTTAATAAATGGGAAAAATACCCAGAGAGACACAGAGATATATGCAGAATCAAATACATAGAGACGCACTTACAGGGAAAAAAAATATCCAGAGAGATACGGAGCTATACACAGAGACAAACACAGAGACCCACTTACAGAAGAGACATGCAAGCACAGGCATTCGTGCGTACAGAGGCAAAAGATATGGAGGATGTACGTGTAAAAGCACAACACTAGATCTCACTTCACCAGCCCAGTGTGGAAAATCTAATCCCCACACACACACCCCCCATGGGGCTCTATCAGTGTGAGCCCTGGACACACTCCAGTCTCCCCTGTGTGTTATGAAGAACAGTCCTCCCTGTGCAAGCTCAGGGACAGAGCCTGTTCCCTAGGGATTACAGCCCTTAGACTGGCAGGTGGCGATGTGGCAGCTCACATCCTCTCGTGAGTCACTCCCGAGCAACCGCGTTTGCGTTGAGATCTCTTCAAGAAGCCAGGATGTATGCGGATGTCCTGCTGGGCTCTGATCACCCCATCTGGGGTCTGAATCCCCATTGTAGCTGTCGCACTTGCTTTCAGAACTCGCCATGTGTGTTATCATCTGACTTCCCAGGGACAAAAAAAAAAAAAAAAAAAAAGGTGTCTGATCTTGGTACTCAAAACCATAATGGATCTTTGTAAAAAGACATAAGGGAAGAGAAACAAAAAGCAGGCAAAAAAAAAAAGGCATGGTCTTCAACAACCATCCCCAGCCTCTTCCTTCGGCACGTCCTAATTAGACTGGACCTTCCCAACAGAAGAGGGCAGACGCAGCTGGTCACCAACTCCAATCCACTCTCTCCCGGGGCCCTTCCAGTGTGGCAGAGCGGCAGCTGTGAAGAGTCTTTGCCTAACGCATGAGACCTGTGTGCAAGGAAAGCCGTCGACTCTTCTGCCCAAAGTAGATGAATAATAATTAGGCTAAGACGAGCAACGACCATCGATTTGATCTGGGAAATTTGCCATCAATTGAATTGGGAAAGTGCATAAGACCCAATTCTGGCCAATCCCATCGAAGAGAAGCCTGCCACCGGAGCGTCGGGAAATGTTTTCTTTTTCTATTGCTGCAAAATGGATACAAGAGGCTAGATCCACAAAAGAGTTGCTAGCCCTTCTTTCTTAGTTAAAGTTCTCTTTTACCTTTAACTATTTTTATTCTTTAATGCTTTCATACACACATACATAGAATGTATGTGTTTTTAGAAGCGCACAGGCATTGGGGCTGGAGAGGTGGCTCAGGGGTTAAGCCTCTGCCTTGCAGGCGGAAGGTCCCGAGTTCGGATCCTAGACCCCACATATAGACGCCAGGCGGAAGTGGGGGCAGCCCGGCTTCTGGCCCTGGTAGGGCGGAGCCTGTGAATCCTGGGGCAGAGTAAACAGGAGGGTGAGGCGCTATGGTGGTTCCGGAATTCGCCCTTGGTTCACACATACATACACACACACGCATACATGCACAATTGAATAAATAATAAAAAAAGTTTAAAAAAAAAAAAAAAAAAAAAGCGCACAGGCAGGAGGGTAGGAAAGAGTGGGGTGAACTGATGAAGGGAAGAGAGGAAGATGAGAGGGAGGGGGATAGAGAGAAACATGGGTAAGTACTCAATATACTTGTAAATCTAGAAAACTAGAATAATAATAAAAAAAGAATGAATGTGTTTTCACGCCTTATTTCCCAATCCCACCCATCCTCTACTCCTGTCCCATTTCAAACCTCCTCTTTTCCAGCCAGTCTCCCTCCTACTTTCAAGTCTTTTTGCATGTGTAACCCCACTGGGTTTCATCTGGGACCCCTGTACTGGCAGATGCCTGAGCACTTGCTAGGGCAGGTATGACTTATCAGTGGGTAAATCATCAAATAAAGAAGTTCCCCATCTTTTCCATTGTCTCCACCCTTGCCACGTATCTGCAAGATTCTTGAAAAGAACCAGATCTCCAACTGTAACTCCGCATCTGCAGGGCCCACCCCGGGTAAATTCCTTCAAAGACAGAATTAAGGAGATGCGCTTAAGTCACAAAAGCACGCAGGTCAGAGGTGTAGTTAAGCTCAGCAAAGCAGAACTCAGATGCAGGGTGCATAACTGAAATGACTGTCGGCTCAGCTGGCAGGAAGTCCCCTGCGTGATCACACAGCTGAGATGTGAGAACCTATCACGCCCCTGAGAAAACTTGATCTTGAAATAACTTCATCGTTTCTGCAGCCTGGTAATAAAGACTGGGTCCTCTTCCTTCGAGTTTGTTTCTTCTTCGTATTTTTCATGTCTCTCTCACTTCTTGCTTTCTGTCTTGTGTCTTTGTTTCTTACCCCCCCACCCCGCCAGTTCTCTTTTTGTTCCTTCTCCTCTGCCTTACTATGTCTCCTGCTCTCTTTCTCTGCCGTCACTTTCTCCCCCCTGTCACCCCCCCTCCAGATCCTCTCTCCGACCCCACTGCCCATCCCTGCACCTCACCAATCTTGGGGGTTCAGGGCTGCCCACCGCTCCTGTAGCAGGGACCCACCCCCCACCCAGTTATCACTCTCCGGACAGAGATAAAGTTTATCTCGAGGCTGGGGGATATGAAAGCTCCTTATCAGCTGCCCCAGTAGAGAAAGTGCTGCCCCAACGGCCAGCACAGCAGCAGCGGCGCCTTCGGTTCTCCCTGGGCCCAGCCCCTCACTCAGGTAATAGCCCTGGCCCAGCCCTCAGCCAAGGGGGCACAGGCCGAAGGAGCCACGGGCGGCTTCTGCGGAGCAGCTCGAGAGTTGGGGAGGTCAGAGGTGGAGTTTGAGGGTTACACATAGGATTAAGAAGTCAGAGAGAAGCCTGGGGTCTTACTTGGGGGGGACACACATATGGGGGTTGAGGAGCAGAACTGAGCTTGGAAGTTCGGAGGTGCATTTTGGGTTCAGAAATGGGTTAGGAGAATAGATGAGGTCAGGTAATCAGAGGTGAAGCCGGACAGAAAGCTTCAAAGTTGAGATGTATGAATTCTGGGAACCGCAGAGGTGTGAGGCAGCCGAGCGCTTGGCTGGGGTGGTGATCGGATTTAGGAGAGCGAGATGGGCAGGCAGGAGGGTGACTGATGCCTGGAGATGGCTTCTGGGAGTCAGGAGGAGTTGGAGAAACCAAGACAGTCTCGGGGTACAGCGTGTGGAGCCAGTGGAATTTAAGGCACAAAGACAGGCTTTAGGCCTTAGGGAAGACAGACACAAGGCCCATGTGGTCAGTTACATTTGGGGGGGAGCAGACTTAATGTCTGGGATAACAAACACATTCTGGCCAATGGACTGGGGTGGGAATGGTTTGGGGCAGTCAGAAAGAAGATCCAAGGAGCAAACATGGGATTTGAGAGGCAAAGATAAAAGTAAAAGCTAAGGTTTGGCAGGTCAGAGACAAGGGTGGAGAGCTAGGAAGAATTTGGGGTAGAGACAGACATAGTAGTTTGGGGGAAAAAATAGTATTGAGGAAGCCAAAGTGAGGTTTTTCAGGAGAACTCATCAAGCAGACAAGTTTGGGTCAGTGGAAAGCAGATTTGGGGCAGAGATAATGAGTCTTGGGGGTGAAAGCATACTTGGGGGGGCAGAGTTGGTATGTATGAAAAGCAGACTTGGGGATACGAGGAGAGAGTTAAGGGGTCCAAAGACAGATATCTTGGAAGGAACAGGGCAGAGAGAAGTGTGGTTTGGGAAGTGGGGATGGAGCTTGGGAAGCGGTCTGAGGAGTTGTGAAGGGATTGGGGTGGCCCACACTTGCGAGGTAAGCTGCGGGTGGGAGAGGCTGGGGCAGGCTGAGGGAGTAGCCGTGAGCTTGGGGGTTGCCTTGCTGGAGGCTCTTTGGGGTGGGTGAGACTGACCTGGACTGGTTGATGCAGAGGGTTCAGCCGCCTTATGGATATGGCGAGCTCAGTGTGATCCTAAGGGGTGTCCTCGCCGGCCTGGCCTTTGAGGCTCCCTTCCTCCCTCCCTCCCGCCAACCCGCCCGCCCTCCCTTTCTTCTCCCTCCTCCCTCCTCCCCAGGGAGTGGCTGGTGCCCCAGTGGGTGGGGCAGTGCAGAGGAGGGGAGCATGCCCCCTGCTTGTGGTGGGATCTTTTGGGCACTGGGGCCCTCCACCCTACCTGTTCATTTCGTAGGCTGTTGGATCCAGGTGACCTTGGGCTTCCATGGAGTCTGCGTCCATCCAGGTCGTATGAGCTCAAATCGAGATAAATGCAAATAAGTATGAGATATGGTTTCATGGTTCCACTGGGCCTTTCTTTCAGTAAGAGCAGCCCCTACTGTGTGCCAGGCTAGCGGGAGGCTGGACCTGTAGGCTTAGGAGCCTTCCCGGCCACAGGGAGAGGAGAGATGTGGCTAGACCCATTTTGCAGGTGAGAAGAATGAGATTCTGACAGGTGTGGGAGGATTTGAACCAGAGCCCCTGAGACACTCTGATGAGCCAGGTTGGCTGCCTAGGCCAGGGCTAGCGGAGAAGAGGTGCCTACGGCTTATGGCTGGCGCTTACGCCAGCTCTGGTGTGCTCTGGGACAGCAGATAAGTCTTATCAGATGGAGGCGGACTGTGGCTGTTGGCGCCGCAGTAACAGGCTGTGTTGGGGTTGAGGGACAGGATGGGGGGGCCACACAGGGGCAGTGGCCTCAACTTTTTGCCCGCCATAGTGTGTTAGAGGCGGGAAACTGAGGTGACATTCAGGGTGGATTCCCCTGTGAGTCCCTGAGGGTTTTGGAAAGATGGCGAAGGGAAGGGGTAGGAAGGGAGAGACAGACAGGCGGAAGGCAAGATCACGGGAGATGGAAATGAGACCAAAAGGGACAGAGAGAAATGGAGGAAAGAGGCAGAGAAATGGGAGGAGGCTGAGAGCCAGAGACAGTTAAAAGCGGGTGTTTCAGAGAGAAGAACATGGAGACGCGGGCTAGACGGAAGGTGAAAGAGAAACTGGAAATGACACAAGTCAAGGCAAAAGTGGAAAAACTGAAAAGGGGACAGAGACAGGGACATTCAAAGCCAGAGTCTGAACATCTGAGATCCCAGGTGACTGTCTGGGGTGAGCCCTATTATGGGCGAGACAAGGTGTGGACTGATGTGACCTGTGATGTTCTGCTTTGAGGGACTCCCCCGTCCCTGAGGGTCATTGGGAGCTTGCAGCCCACCCTGCCCCGCCAGTGCTTCACACCCCTCTAAACCTTCATCAGTCTATTCCGAGCACTTCCTTGGCCTAAAATCATCTCTCATACCCACTAGGCACCAAGCTTAGGTTCTCACAGGGCAAAGAGTAAGGTTCTCCATCACGATGTTGGAAAGTCTCCGGAGAAGGAGCTCTCCTAACCACCCATTCTACGTCTGGAGAGACCGAGGCCCAGCCAAGCAGGAGCAAGGATGTGCTCCAGGTCAGTGAGCTGACCTGCCCACCAGCCCACCCTGAGGGTTTGGCCATGATCATCTTGCCCCTCTGAGGGTTGGTGTCCTGGGAAGCCAAATGGAAAGTTTAAGGAAGGAGCAAGACCAAAGCTTCCCGTGCGTCGAATCCTGCCGTATGCTACACTGTTCACCAAGGAAGAACACAGGCCCCCAAGCCAGCCCATCAATGAACCAGTGATGAATGAGGAGACTTTGCAGGAGTTACGAGTTGCTAGTCCCTCAGTTGTAATGAGATAACAATGACAGCGACTCCTCACACTGTGAAATGTGAATGAATCTGAATTGATGTTAAATGGTTCAACTAACTCGAGTGAGCTTTCAATAGAGCAGTGATTCTAATTTTTTATTGAGTACTCATTTGATTCTTAAATCTCAATGTCCAGTACTCTGATTTACTTGATGCTTATTGCCTGCAAAGACTGGTTCCCTGTCCTTTCTGACTAGCATTGCTACTACTTCTAGTTTTAATACTAATAATTTCATACACCAATACTAATACTACCATTAACTGAAAATTGATACTAGCACTAATGCTGATTTTAATAGCAATGGCACTATTGTAGGTCAATGCTAATTCTGAGCTAACACTATTATTAATACTATTTTTAGAATGATTTGTTACTATTTTTTGCAGGGCCAGGGATGGAACTCAGTGCATCTTGCATGCAAGGCAAAAACTCTATGACAGAGCTCCTCCTTAGCCGTAAAAATATTATTCATTTTAGTCGTAAGAATAACGATCCCAGTTTTCATCTCCCCTCCCTGTGCTAGGGATCTAACTCGGACCTTGCACATGTGAAGCGTGTGCTTAACTAACTGAACTTGTACCCCCAGCCCCTGATTGTTACACTGGTGTTCACCAGTATAAGCATGCCAACGGGTATACCACCTGGGGCAGCCTTATTCATAGACACTCTGCTAAGTGTTTTATGTGAATGGTTTTATCCCATGTTTGCCAGATTCTTAGGGTTTATAACTGCCCCCAACTTCCAGGCTCTAAGTAGGGACACAGAAATGAAGGTCTTGGGTTTTTGTCTCAACTCTCGCACTGACTGACTGCCTGATTCCTGAGCAAGCCATCCTCTGTGCTTTAGTTGCTTTCCTGGAAAATGGGTAGAACCATAGACCCCTTCCCCACGCCAACTGTAACCGCCCAGCACAATGCCGGCCTGGCACACCATACGTGGTGTGCTATGTAAACAGTAATTCTCATCCTTGTCAATACTGTTGGCGACCGAAATTTCAAGGTTGGGGATAAGGGGGCTTCATTGAGAGGGGCAGTCTAAGAAAATTGTGTGGTACTAAATCCGCATCCCATTTCTTCATTCCTGGAAGGGAAAAGGACCCAGTGAAGGAAGTGAAGGGTGGGGAGTGGGGTGCCTCTAAGCTAGGCTTCACCCCATTCCCTCCCCCATCCTTGTGGAGAGGGCGCAGGCCCAGAAGTCTGTGGCCACACTTCAGCCAGCAGGGAGGCAGCTGGGAAGGCATAGATAAGGGAATCAGCGGGGGCCAGGCCAGGCTTGGGGGAGCCCAGTGTGGGTGGCGGCAGGGGGTGGGGTGTCCGGGTAGCGGTGTCTGCTTTGTCAGGCGTCCATTTGAGACCCACACCAATGTCCTCTCTTCCTGGAAGCCTTCCTTGACTGGTCCCTTCTGGCATCTTCTGAGGTTCTGTATTCCCTGCTTGATCCAAGCCATGACATTTGGACATCTGGATATTCAGTCCCTTTGGGACTGAAATTCATCAGGCTGGGATGGAGCATAACTCATTTTGGTACCAATACCACAGGGAGAAGCAATAGCCAAAGTCTAACCAGGAGGTCCTATGCTTGACTTCAGAACTAAATTGTTCATTCTTTTTTTTAAAAGAATTATTTTTAATCGGGGCATAATAACCGTACATATTTATGAGCACTATATATATACACACATATATGTAGTAACTGATTAAGAATATATGCAAGAACATAACACAAAACTACACATGGTTGCAAAGTCCTATAATCTCAATACTTCGGATGCAGAGGAGGAGAATTAGACATTCAGAGTCACTGTCAGGTACATAATGATTTGATCCTGTCTCCCACAGAAGCCTCAAGAAAAGAGATCATAGTAATGAACGAAGTAATTAATACGGCGATGGTTCTGTTTGGTTCGTATTCTGCTCAGTACTCTGTTTCTTCCTTTTGACTGAACACATCCCTTTAACGATGGACTGACGCTAACAAGCCCCATAAAGCCACCACTAGCTCTTCTAGCTCTTGGAACATTTCTATTTTGTGAATTTGTTCTCAATTAGTAGTAGTACAGACCACACAACATGTAGTTATTTAAAAGGAAAATAACATGAAACAAGCTGGTTACAAGCAATAAATAGAGAATATCTTTTATTATTGGGGTTGGCAAGATAGCTAAGGCACCAGGTCACAAACCTGGAGACCTGAGTTCAATCCCCAGAAGCTCACATGGTGAAAGGAGAAAACTAGCTTCAAAAAGCATACATGCATGTATATATTCCCTCTCTCTCTCTAATATCAAACCTCATGCTCCAAACAAAAGCTAGAAGGCCTATCAAGCATGATGTAAATTCAGACCTCCATAGGCACAAGTATTCAACAAATATTCATGTGCACCCATATAGATTCTAACACACACACACACACACACACACACACACACACACCCTCTATAGACAACACATGAAAAATGGAAAGAAAGAACTGACTTCTGAAAGTCATCCTCTGATCCCCACCTTCGCACCATAATGTGCACGTGCCCTCTTTTTTGTTTCCCTCCCTTCCTCTCTCCCTTTTCCTCTTTTGTCTTCTTCCCTTTCAAATGAAAGAAAAGAAAAAGAAAAATTTAAAAACCGGAAGGTTGTATGCAGAGCATAAGCATTCGTTCTGTTCAACAACCAAATATTCTTCTTTTTGCTTTTGCGTGATTTTTGAAGCAATTATTTCTAAACAAGCGAAAGATTTCAAAGAGAAAAAACATTGTTTTTATTATTATGACTTTAAGACAATCTCAATAGGTTGCCCAGGCTGATCTCAAACTCAAGATCCTCCTACCTCAACTTCCCAAATACAACAAGTATTGTTTTTTCTCACAAACTAACGTTGAATATGCCAAGCATTGTCTCAAGACTTGGTTTAGCCAGTCCTGTAATGCCAGCTACTCAGGAAGTTGAAACATGAAGATCACAAATTCAAGACCTGTCTGAGTTACAGAGCAAGTTTAAGGACAGCCTGGGCTATTTGTTGAGACCCTGTCTCGAGATTTAAAAATAATAATAATTAAAGAAAAAAGGTTGGAAATATAGCCCAGTGGTAGAGTTTGCCCAGTGTGCACAAGGTCCTGGTTGAGCCCACAGCATCTCTCTCTCTGTGTCTCTCTCTCTGTCTGTCTCCCTCTGTTTCTCTCTCTTTCCTGGTTGAGCTCACAACCTCTCTCTCTCTCTCTCTCTCTCTCTCTCTCTCTCTCTCTCTCTCTCTCTCTCTTTCTCTCTTTCTTTCTCTCATGTATAACTTGGCTTTACGCCTATCGATATTATCCTTTCCTTCAAAGTCCTTTTGCACAGTTCGAGGGACTTACCAAATTCCAAACCACCTTGCATTAAATCTAAATGAGAAGCCTCCTTATTCTTCTTTTAAATAAATATTTATCTATTTATTTGAGAGATATATATGCCATGGTGTTCAGGTGGAGGTCAGAGGGCGAATTTCGCAAGCCAGTTTGCCTTTCCACCCTGTGGGCTACAAGGGGTCAAACTTGGGCTTCCAGGTTTGCAAGAAGGCACCTCACCCACGAAGCTATCTTTCTGGCCTTGGTTCCTTTTTCAAACTTTGTTTAGAGAAGGTCCCCTGTACTGCCCAGGCTGTCATTCAACTCCCGGGCTCAAGCCATCCTCCTGCCTCAGACTCTTTTTTTTTTTTTTTATTCAGCTGTGTGCATATGCGTGTGTGTGTGTGTGTGTGTGTGTGTGTGTGTGTGTGTGTATGCGCGTGTGTGTCTGTGTATGTGCAGAACCACGGACGAATTCGCAAACCACCATGGACGCCTCCACCTCCTTCTGTCCCGGGATTCACAGGCTCCGCCCTACCAGGGCCAGAAGCGCAGGCCGCCTCCACTTCCGCCCGGCATCTATATGTGGGGTCTAGGATCCGAACTCAGGACCTTCCGCCTGCAAGGCGGAGGCTTAACCCCTGAGCCACCTCTCCAGCCCCCTGCCTCAGACTCTTGAGCGCCTGTCTTGCCCAGCTCTTTCTCTACCTCACTGTCTTTTGTAATAGTATCTTTGCTAAATTAGTAAATGAGGAACGGAATATAACTGCTTGATGCTTGACAACCTCAATCCCCCCCTTCCTTTACAATGTTAACGTGACTAGTGACCAAGACCTTGTTTTTAAACAGAGGAGCAAGCAATTAAGAAAAGTTCATTGTTTTAATAATACTAGTTATTGTGTGTGTGTGTGTGCACATGCTCATGCACCTGCCTGAGTGTACGTACAAATGTGCCAAGATGCACATTTGGAGCTTGGGGGACAACTTTGGGGAGGCGGGTGTCTCCTCCTCTGTGTTTCTCCAGGCTACTGGGTCTGCGAGCTGCGAGCTGACTCTCCAGTATTCACCATAGGAAAGCTGGGATTATTACATTTTCAAGCCACCCGCTCCAGCTTTTCGCAGGTTTCAGGGATCAAACTTGGGTTGTCAGGTCTCTTCAGTCCAGCTTCATTATTTTAAAAATCAAAAGTATGGGGCTGGAGAAATGGCTCAGGGATTAAGCCTTTGCCTCGCAAGCAGAAGGTCCCGAGTTTGGATCCTGGATCCCACATAAAAATGCCAGGAGGAAACGGCAGTGGCCTACACTTCCAATCCTGGAAGGTGGAGCTTGGAAAACTCCAGAGCAAAGCAAAGAGGAAGTAGAGCAATCCAGGGAGATTGCCAGTCACCCCGGACCTCCACAGGCACACACAGTGTCTTCTGATACACACACACACGCACACACACTAAATAGTTTAATTAATTAAAGTGTGTACTAGAAAGATACAGAAAGGATTATGTTCATTAAAACAGCTGTTAGTAGACATGGATATTGGACAACTTAAAGACAAGGAAATGAAGCGATGCCCGAGAAGAAAGAGGCATTTCAAGTAAAGTTGAACTAGGCAAGGGGTGTCTAGTCAGGGAGCCCAGAATTAACCTAATTCTGCAGATGAGTTTGGTTTTTACAGTGTTTTTGTGAACAAGTTCTCACACTGTAGCCCAGGCTTATCCAGTCCAGAACTTATTATGTAGCCCAGGCTAGCTTCAAACTCAGTCTTGTTTCAGACTCCCAGGGTTTGGGATTTTAGGCTTAAAATGGCCATATCTGGCTTTTTTTAAAGGCAAAGTTTCACTGTGTAGTTCAAGCCTACCTTGAACTCCAAATCTTCATTCTTTAGCTTCCCCAGGGTTGGAATCACAGGGACATGCCACCATGCCAAGGGCACTCATTTCTTATTGAGGGTTTATAGAGAGGGTTGGGTCTGCTGGGTTTTCACCAGCTAAGGATTCTCTCTCTGTCTTACTTCTTTTTCCTCCCTCCCTTCCTCTCACTCACTTTCCTTCTCTCTCTCTCTTTCTCTCTTTCTAGAGACTTGCAATTTAGCACCTGATCGCACGGAACTTGCTTCAGAAAACAGACTGACCTGATCTATCAGCCATTCTTCCGCCTGTGCCTCTAGTCTGGGATTATAGTTATTTGACAGCATGCCCAGTCTGGGTGCCAGTCTTGATAGGCGTATCCTCTGTGCGAACATTCTGGACCTGGAGGAGTGGACAGTTTTCCCGGGAGTTGTTCTATTCTGTGAGGTGATTCCTGACCCCAAGTGAACACGCTGGCCTTGTGATAAGGATGACCTCATGAAGCGTTCATAAAAATGCAGTGAAAGGGGAGGCAGAGAACATACACTTTGCTTTACGCCAATCCCAAGTTCTAAAAGCCTAGCTTGTTAGAGGAAAACAGAGATGGCAATTTGATGGACAGCAAGCGTTTTGTTTTGTTTTGACACCCGGTCTCATGGAGCTCCGGCTGGCCTCTAATTTTCTAGGTAACCAAGGATGGCCCTAAATTCCTGATACACCCCCCACCAAGTACTGGGAATGCAGGTGTGTACTACCATGCCCAGTTTTTTTTTTTAAATTTTTTTTTATTATTATTATTATTTATTCAACCATGTGTATGTGTGCGCGCGCGTGTGTGTGTCTGTGTGTGTGTGTGTGTTTGTGTCTGTGTGTGTGTAGAACCACGGACGAATTCGCGAACCACCATGGACGCCTCCACCTCCTTCTGCCCTGGGATTCACAGGCTCCGCCCTACCAGGACCAGAAGCGCAGGCTGCCCCGCTTCTGCCTGGCGTCTATACGTGGGATCTGGGATCCGAACTCGGGACCTTCCGCCTGCAAGGCGGAGGCTTAACCCCTGAGCCACCTCTCCAGCCCCATGCCCAGTTTTTAATGTGGTGCCAGGGGATCAAATTCAGCCCCCCCCCCATTAAAACTCCCTATCAGGGGCTGGGTAGATAGCTTAGTGGGTAAGGTGCATGCTCACAAATCTGGCCACCTGAGTTGATCCCTGGAAGCCCCACATGGTGCATCTTGTGCCTGCCTCTCTCTCTCTGTCAACCTCTCTGTTTTTCTCTCTCCCTCTCAAAACAAACAAACAAACAAACAAACAAACAAAATAACCAGTAAAAATTATTTAAAAGCTAATTCATACTCATCATGAATATAATGAGTATGGATCTATATGAAGTTTCCTAACAGGTTGAGGATGCGGCTGAGTTGGTAGGTCTGCTTAGCACGCGCAAGGCCATGGGTTGATCACTAGGTGTGTGGGACACGCTTGTAATGCCAGCGCTTGGGAGCCAGAGGCAGGATGATCAGAATTATAGCTCATCTTCTGTTACACACTGAGTCCAAGATCAGCCTGGGCTACACATCTTAAAAAAGAATATTCGTGTGGACAGAAGCACCTGTGGGCAAAAGTCTCAAGAGAGAATCACAGTCCTGGAAGGAAATGAGCTTCTCTTGTTGCATTTAAATTACCTGGTCTTGTCTCCAAGGGCTACTTGGGGGGAGTCACACATGAGCAGATAAAAGATGGGCAGCTCGCTGTCTTGTGAGGTACATTTTTATAATGCCATTTGTTCTTCCACACACTGGCCGGCTGGGATGACGTGCTGTGTGGGTCACTATGAACAGGTTCTAACCGCATAAAACACCCCAAATCACTGGGTCAAGCTTCAGGCAGTCAGGGTCTGATTTTTAAGACAGCGAAGGATTCTGCTTTTTATGTTTAGCTGTTGGACTCAGGATGGGGATTTACCTGAGTTGCCTGGCCCTTCCGCAAGGGGTTCCCAACCTCCCCTGGGCCCTGCTGATCATGGAGGACAATAATGGCTGGCTTTTGGGCCCTTTTCTTTTTCTTGGTTTTACACCTTTAAGCCTTAATTGCTGAGCACCCACAAGGCAGGTAGGAAATGGGAAAATTGGACTTCAGTTTTCACTTTTTTAAGTTCTTTGGGATACTCAGGTAGAAAGCTGAGTACCCTCTTTTCTGGGTCTTTTTTCCTCTTAAAAAAACAATAGTTTTGCACTACATCTCTATTTTGGGGGGAGTACAGTAATGTTTAGTACAAAAAATTATCCTTTGGGGCAGAATTATAGATGGATGTCATTTTTAAGATATTGTATTTATTTATTTGAGAGGGGGAGGTGAGAGATAGGGGGGAGCATGAATGTACATATGGGGCTTCCAGGAATTGAACTCAGGTCTCTAGGCTTGCAAGCAAATGCCTTACCCACTGAGCTATCTCACCAGCCCTAGATGGATGGGATTTTAGCCCATTTGGAGGCCATCCTAACTGGGAGCAGGGCATCTGGTGGCATCTTCTCCTGGCGAGGCTGGCCTTTAGACAAAAAGTTTTTACTTTAATTTTTTTAATTTTTAAATTTTATTATTGTGTGTGTATGTTATGGTGTGCGTAGGCATGTGTGTATGCCATGGCATGTATATGAAGGCCAGAGGGCACCTCTGTGGAGTTAATTCTCTTCCACATTTACGTAGGTGTTGAGGCTCAAACTCAGGGTGTCTGACTTGCATGGCATTGCCTTTACCTGCTTGGCCCACTTCTCTTGTACCAGAGACTGAACCCAGGGCTTGTACGTGCGAGGCAAGTGTTCTAACACTTTAAATTCCCAGCCCAAGGCCTTTTGCATCTTATTTGTTTTGTTTATTTGCTTATTTTTGAGACAAACTCTCCTACTCCGCCTCACTGTGTAGCCAAAGATAGCCTTGAAATCCCGATCCTTCTGCTTCCATATCCCAAGTGCTGGGATCACAGCCACCAGGACCTTGCAGTGCTGGAGGCGGGGCCCAGGGAGAGCTTCATGTATTCTAGGCACGCATTCTCCCAACCGAGCTACATTCCCAACCTAGCTTTGTTTATTTAAGATCAAATTTTCCCTTTTAAATAATATTTTATACGAAAAACTTTTGTATATTACGGAGAGAGAGAGAGAGAGAGAAGTGAAAAGGGCACGGGCGAAGGGACAGCTTTCAGAAGGCAGTTATCTCTTTACACGATTTAGGTTTCTGGGGATTGAACTTAGGTAGCCAGTTTTGTGAGCAAATACCTTATCCACTGAGCCAGAACTCTGGCCCTTGATTTCGAAGTTACTTAAAAAACATTAACATGATAACAGAACGTTTGAACCATAAATAATAGAAAGGCTAAGAAACCCCTTGAAGCTTTTTATGTTTTTGCCCTGTGACCAAATAAGTCAATCAGGCCCTTATATTCCCTTTCCAAAATACATTTAAAAAGTGACCTCATATCTTACCGATAACAGGGTGCTTTTATCCAATTACAGAATATTAGATGACATAAATAAATCACATTTAGCTTCATCTTTTAAGAATAAATGAGGGCTGGGGAGAGGCTGAGTCAGCAGTGTTTGCTGTAGACTCAAAAGAACATGAGTTCAGATAGCCAGGATTCGGATTTTTTTTTTTTAAAGCTGAGTATGGCAACACATACCTGTAATCCCAGTGCTGGGAGGCAGATTCAGGAAAACGCTGGGACTTTCTGGTCAGCCAGCCTAGCAGATCTGTGACCTGACGCAGTTCACTGAGAGTGTATCTCAAAAAAAAAAAAAAAAAAAAAGGGGGTGGAGAATGATAAAGGAAGATACTTAGTGTCTCCCTCTGGCCTCCACAGGAGTTTCCTCTACACACACAGACACACACACAGAGACACACAGAGAGACACACACACACAGACACAGACACACACACACACACACCCCCCACAAGAATGAAGCAAATGAGGCTGGAGATATGGTTCAGTTTATAAAGCGCTTGCCCAGCACTGGTGAAGCACTAGGTTCAAATCCCGGGCACTTTGGAGGTAGAAGTGATACACACCTATAATCCCAGCACTTGGGAGGTAGAAGCAGAAGGATTGCAAATCTAAGATAATGCTGGGCTTCAAGTAATCTTATCTCAAAAAAAACGAATAAATGAAATATTTTCCCTGGGAGTGGCTCAGTGATACACACTTACATTATCAGCTACTGGAAAGAGCACAGTAGGAGGATTTCAAGTTCAAGAGCAGCCTGGGCACAATAGAAAGACCCCCATTTCGGAATAAAAGTGTGGGCAGCAGGTAGGGAAAGTGGTAATGTAGATCAGTGGCTAGTACTTTCTAGCATATGCAACACCCTTGTTCAGTCACCAATACCAAGATCAGTGTGGCGACACTCGAGTGTAGTCTCAACATTCGGGAGACTGAGACAGAAGTACCATAAATGAGACCAGCCTTGGCCACACAGTAATTTCCAGACTCACCTCCACTATAGAATGAGACCAGTTCTCAGCAAACAAAACCAAAAACCAAGCAATTCATTAAAAAAAGGGAAATGTAAAATGTAACACAAGATGTACGTGTTTACAGATGCACAGATGATTAACGTGCAATCCTTAATATTCCAGTGGCAATGGTTGAATGCAGTGTCTTTATAGAGGATGTCACCATGTGCCCTTGCTGGCCTGGAATTTGTCACGCCGAGCCTCTGCCTCCCAAGGGCTACGTGCCTGACCAGAAAAGAGTTTTAATAGATGAAAACAGATTACTAAGACTTTATGTGCACGTGCATTTCACATATACAATAGCAACATGCTTATTTAGTTGAAACGAACATGTAGACTAGATTTCATTTCATTTACTTATTTTTGCCTTTTTAAGACGCTCAGGAGGTAGAGACAGACCCGAGAGTCAGGAGTTGAAGGCCAGCCTCCGCTACAAAGTAAATGTGAGTTTACCCTCCTCGAGGAAGCTGTTTCAGGCCAGCCAGGGCTACACAATGAGTCTCTGTCTCAAAAACCAAAACAGCGCTGACGAGATAACTAGTGAGTAAGATACTTGCTTGCAAACTCGGAGACTTGAGCGAGATCCCTGGAAGCCCACTTGGCACATGTGTGCCTTTCTCTCTCTCGAACAAATAAGTCAATAATATTAAAAAATAAAAACAAACAAGAATTTTGGATTCTACTAAATATACACAACAGAAATGCCAAAAGTTTTAGAGACCGCCTTTTATGTTGAAGGTTTGTTAGACAGCAACGCATGCTGTATAAGGGAGAATGAACTTATTAAACATGAATTATTTTTCTTTTTCATGTATATGTGTATGGGGTGAGTGCATGCCTGTGTGCGTGCGTGTGTGCGTGTGCGTGTGTGCGTGTGTGTGTGTGTTTACATTGGGAGGTATACTTGTGTGTGTCTATGGTACACAGGAAGGCACTTAAGTGTAGGTGCCTGTGGAGGCCCAAGGGTGACAACAGGAATCATCCACAATTGTTCTTTCCCTTTGCTTGTTTGGAGACCCCCAGGCTCCACCTTCCAGGACTAGCATTACAGGCTGACGCCCTCTCTGCCTGGCGTTTTTACATGGGATCTGGAGATCTGAATTCAGGTCCTTTTGCTTGTGAAGTAAAGGTTTTAACCCCTGAGCCATCTCCCCTGCCCTAAACCTATGAATCTTTAACTTAGCATCAACATACATTTGCGAAAGTCAAAACTTAGAGGCATAGCATACTTAGCATTCAGCTCGCTCTCTCTTTTTCTGTATGTGCACCCCTGCATGCACAGACATGAGCAGCACATGCATAACAACAGATCTGTAGAAGTAAAAATTTTCTGACTGACCTAAGCCAATAGTAACTTTAACCACAGTTGTGAAACAGTTATTCTTAAAACTTTTAAATAATCAGATATTGAATATTTTATGTGTGTGTGTGTGTGTGTGTGTGTGTGTGTGTGTGTGTGTGTGTGTGTAAGAGGGTACTGTGTGTCCCTGTGGAGAGCCAAGGGTGACTTCGGGAATCATCCTGGATTTTCTCTACCTCCTTTTGCTTCGCTCTGGGATCTCCCAGGCTCCGCCCACCAGGACCAGCAATGCAGGCCACCACCACCCTTTCTGCCTGGACTTTTTACCTGGGACTTAGGATCCATGCTCAGGAGCCATCTCTCAAAACCACAATCGGATGTTTAAAACAAGCCTTAATTTTGTTAAAATTCAGTTCCAGAGGACTCAAGAGCCTAGCAAAGTATAGTGGCTTAGGTCTACAATCCCAGCTCTTGGGAAGTTAGCTTGGGTTACTCCGTGCGTTCTAGGCCAGCCTGGGCTACAGAGTGAGACCTTTTTTTCTAAACAGTAAAACAATATTTTACTGCCAATGAGGCAACACGGCAGAAAGCATAATCAACTATGTGGATGTCTTAATTGCTCACTGTGGTGACAAAGTCCCTGACAAGAAACAAACTTAAGAGACTACGAATAACACTTTTCTTCCACAAAATGTCTATTCACCCCAGACAGGGATTCAGCGATAGAGCAAAGTACCTGTAACAACAACTTGACGAAATGATGAGTTTACTGGAGTTACTTACAGAAGCAGGGACGACTCAGACGACCAGCCCTGCACCCTGACAGTCTCCTGAAGTCTGCGGACCAGGAGAAAGCCGAGCGCTCCCTGTGACTGGCAGAGGAGGCTGGTCTTCCTGGACAGTCTCCTCCCGGCCTTGTTTACTGCTTTCTTCACCTTGGGTCTGGGGGGGGGATCCAATGATCTTGTTTTTTTCAAGAACTTCTTGAAACTTAATGAGCCTTCCTCCAAAGAATGTTTCACTTTGGAACAAAACAAAGCAGAGCCTTAATGAGTTTTTCTCCGCCATGAATTGTTTCAAATTGATAAAGCGCAGAGTCAGAGCCTCCTGCTTAGGTTACGGGTCAAGGCTTGGCTTTCCACTAGATTACTGTTTAATATGGGAGTGATATGGGAGTACAATCCAAGATGGCAACATGTTATGCCTGGAGAAAAAGAAAATGCCATACAAAGTGGAGGAAGGATTTACTGGCCTCACAATTCTAGATTATAGTCCATCATAGAGGGGAAGCCACAAGGTGGGAGTTTGCAGCATCACATCCTCTCCCTAGTCAAGAAACAGAGAACACAGGCATGCATGTGCTTAGCTTGTGTTTGCTACTTAAACAGTCCAGGACCCCCACCCAGGGGACCATCTCCTTTTAGAATGGTCATCCCACGTCAGTCAGGGCAATCATGCTAACACCCCCACAGACATGTACCAAGTCCCCTCTCCCAAGCGATTCTAGATTCTAGATTATGCCAAGTTGGCGATCAGATCAACCATCCCCCTTGATAAAAGGTATACACTTTTTTTGTTTGCTTGTGTGAACAGTTTACCCAAACTGTCCTGAAACTTGCGATCTTCCTTCCTTGGCCTCCTAATTATTGGGTTTCATGTGTTCATCACCACACCCAGCTAAAATCTCTTTTGCGGGAATTGGGGGGGAGACACTGGGGGAAGGGGAGGGGGGAGGGAGGGAACTGGTAAAAAATTTTAAAATGTATAATTAAATTTTTAATAAAAAAAAATAAAAAAATAAAATCTCTTTTGCGTGTGGTGTGTGTGTGTGTGTGTGTGTGTGTGAAGCAAGAAGCATTGTGTGTGTCTGTGGAGGTCCACAGGTAGCTTTTGAGAATGACTCTGAATTGCTCTACCTCCTTTATGTTTTGCTTTGCTCAGTCCGGGCCTTCCAGAGCTGGAAGTCCAGGCCGCCTCCATTTTTACCCAGCGTTTTTATGGGGCATTTGGGAGGAACTCAGCTCCTTCTGCTTGCACGGCAGAGGCTTAATCCCTGAGCCATTTCTCCAGCACCATCTACTATCTTTTTTTTTTTCACCATCTAATATCTATTTTAAAATATTTTTAACCTTGAGAGAGCGAAGGGGAGCTTTCTTATTCCACTTTTATGTGGGCGTCAGGATTGATTTCTGATCTCTGTTCGCTAGTTTGCATACAGACATCTTTACCCACTGGTTTCTTTGCTCTTAGTCCTTCTTTACATTTACAAAGTTCTGAGTTTAGGAAAAATTATTTTTAACTCAATAAAATAAAATAGCTCTTTGTAATCTTAAACTCTTTCTGGTGGTTGTTTGTTTTCTGAGATTATACCCAGCTTAAAAATCACAGTTAATAGATATCTATATATTAGTATATGTGAGTATATTATTTTAGACATTAATAAATAATGTTAATATATTGTCTTCATATAGACTTTCAGAAGTTAAGAGTATTTGAATTTATATTTAGTAATTAACATTTTACAATTTTTACTTACAAATGACTCATCTTTTACATGCAGTTTTTGGGGGGGTAGAAATATTGTTTTACCAGGAAAATTCACATCTAACTTATTTTTATGGCTTCTAAATATTATTTGACAGAGAGAGAAGCTGAGAGGAGCTGCATGCGCGCCATGGCATGGTGGGGGTCAGAGGACAACTTTCCTCTTGTTTTCCACCCTGTGGGCTTCCAGGTTGAACTGGGGACACCAGGTTGGAGAGCAGGGGCCTTTACCTGCTGCGCTGGCTCCCTGACATGTCTTAAACAATCCTCACAGATATCCAAAAGGAAAACACACAAGGCGGCCATGAGAATAAGGACAGATAAAACGGGGCTGGTACCTTAGACAAGGGGACACTACCTTACAAAGTGCCTCTGGGAAAACGTGACTTGAAAGTGGGTGTCTTGGGCTGGAGAGGTGGCTCAGCGGTTAAGCCTCCACCTTGCAGGTGGAAGGTCCTGAGTTCGGATCCCAGATCCCACGTATAGACGCCAGGTGGAAGCGGGGGCGGCCTGCACTTCTGGTCCTGGTAGGGTGGAGCCTGTGAATCCCGGGGCAGAAGGAGGTGGAGGCGTCCATGGTGGTTCGCGAATTCGTCCGTGGTTCTACACACACACACATACATACACACACACACACACACACACACACAAACGCACATGCGCACAGTTGAATAAATAATAATAATAATAAAAATTTTTAAATTTTAGAAAGTGGGTGTCTTAAAAACACTTGTTTGCTTTACAAGGAGGAGCTGAGATCCTGGTTTTGATGCATCTGAAACGTGAGCAAAACACTCTGGCCCAGAGACGGGAAATCATTCTTCAATTCTCATGCAGCAAAATCAAAGCCTACCTTTTCATAAGTGCAATGCCCTCATTTCTTCTTCTGAGACAAGCTGATGGCATAGGCCACCTACTTTCTTCCTTTTTGTGGACTTTAAAGAAGAGAAGCCCATGATCTCCATCTCTATTTCCCCTTCTGAGCCTTCCTTTATGATCTGGTGCTCATCGCTCTTTACTTCTTTTGCCTCCTTCTTTTCCTTATTTCTTCTTTCTTTCAGTCAAGAGGGGAAGAAGACCATGCGAATCTATATTTCTGTCATTTTTAGAGAAGTGGAGCGCCTTTGGCGTGGGGCTCTTTCTGCCATCTCTTTCCCCAGACTTAAACCTTTCTCTGCACTGCCTCATTTTCCTTCGCTTGACAGATGTCTGCTGTAACTCCTCAGCATCTAGTCCTCCTCTTACATAACTTACAAATATTCTGTCTTTATTTATTGCAAGGTGCTGGGGCTAGAACCCGGGACCTCAAACATGCCAATAGGCTAGAACAGGTGCTCTTCTACTGAACTGCACTCCCCGTTATTTTAAATCACATATGAAGGCAGCTGTTAGACAAACATAGTTGACATTAAAGGTAAAAAACTTAATCTCTGTAATTGAGTGTTAGTTGTGATGATACACACTTGTAATCCCAGCGCTCTGGAGACGGGAGCGCGAGGTTCTTGAGCCAAAGTCAACCTGGGCTACATAGAGAAACCCTGTCTCAAAAAACAGCAAAAAATTATATGAATCATAGACAGAAGTGGATAATTACACCTCAGTCATCTAACGGATGTAAAAACAGCAAAATAAGTGCTAGCGGTTTAGAGATATTTTTCTTTTATCAACATATTGAAGTTAATCAGTTGGCGGGCTGAGGCAGCAGGAGGGGCCACGGTGTGAGGCCAGCTTGGACTACACGGTGATGTCAACAGCCCAAGCGACAGACAGACCCTGTCTCAGAAAGGACCGAAAAGAATTTGCTTAAGTCTTGTGGACTGAAAGGTAACTGAGTTATCTTATTTTTTAAAGTATTATTACTTTTTTCCCTTCAATATTTTATTTATTTATTTTTGAGACGCACACACACACACACACACACACACCATATAGGCTTCCAGGGATCGAACTTTTGGGGGCTCCAGATATACCTCAGTTGGTAAGACGCATGCCTACCATGCAGAAAATCCTGGGTTTGACCCCCAGCACCTGGAATCCTAGCATTCAGGAGACAAAGGCAGGAGGATCAAAATTGGCTGTCATTCTTAGCTACACAGAGAATTCAAAGCCAGTCTGAATTACAGGAGACGCTGGAAAAAAAATATAGAGGAGCTGTTGAGATGGCTTATTGGGTGAAGAAACTTGCTGCCAAGCCTGAAAGCCTGAGTTCGACCTCTGGATCCCACATGACAGAAAGAGAAAACTGCCCCCCAAAGGTGTCTCCAGACATCCACGCACATCCTGTGGCATGTGTATACTCCTCTCCCATCCCCCACTCACAAATAAATGTAAGAAGATTCAACACTACACCATTGGGGGATTTATTTATTGTATAATCTCACCATATAACATCACAGAACACATACATTGATAGACTAAGATCATATAAACTTTTCTGGTGCACATGTTATATGTGTGTGTACACACCCATGCATCTATGTGTGCAAGCCACACGTCTGCGGTTTTCCTCTATCACTCTCCATCTTTCTTTCTTTCTTTCTTTCTTTCTTTCTTTCTTTCTTTCTTTCTTTCTTTCTTTCTTTCTTTCTTTCTTTCTTTCTTTCTTTCTTTTTCTCTCTTTCTTTCTTTCATCTATGTGTCTGTCTGTCTATCCATCCATCCATCCATCCATCCATCCATCCATCCATCCATCTATCTCTCTATCCATTATCCATCTAGAAAGGGTCTCTCACTGAACCTGGAGTTCACAAGACCCCAAGATCTGTTTATCTCTGCCCCACCCTTAGCTGTGAAATTACAGGTGCATGCCACCATATCATGGGTTCTGGGGATCTGTTTGTAGGGTGTATGTGTGTGTGCACGCCTGTGGAGGGCCAAGGGTGACATCAGGAATTATCCTGGATTGTCCTACCTCCTTTTTGGCTTTGTTCTGGGGTTTTCCAGGCTCCGCCTTCCAGGGCTGGAAGTGTAGGTCAGCACCATATCTGCTTGGCATTTTTATGTGGGATCTGGGGATCCGAACCCAGGTCCTTTTGCTTTTGAGGTAAAGGCTTCAACCCTGACCACCTCTCCAGCCCCTGGGGCTCTGCATAGCAAGGACTTGACCTGCCAAGTCATCTCCCTAGGACGTATAAACTTCTTGTTGAAACCTTAGTCATCAGACGAAGTGAGATGGCAGATAAAATTCCTAATTAAAAAACTGACCCTAAATTACATTTTTTAAAAATTTACTTTATTGATTACTGTTGTATGTGTGAAAGTCCAATAACGTTTGTGAGTCAGCTCTTTTCTGCCTATCTGTGGTTTCTGGAGCTTGAATTCAAGTTGTCAGGCTTGTGTGGCAAGTGTCTTTACCTACTGAGTGATATCTCTGGCCCTAAATTATATATATATATTTTTTTATTTATTATTATTATTATTATTATTATTTATTCAACTGTGTGCATGTGTGTGTGTATGTGCGCGCGCGTGTGTCTGTGTGTGTGTGTAGAACCACGGACGAATTCGTGAACCACCATGGATGCTTCCACCTCCTTCTGCCCTGGGGTTCACAGGCTCCGCCCTACCAGGACCAGAAGCGCAGGCCGCCCCCGCCTCCGCCTGGCGTCTATACATGGGATCTGGAATCCGAACTCAGGACCTTCCGCCTGCAAAGCGGAGGCTTAACCCCTGAGCCACCTCTCCAGCCCCCTAAATTATATTTTTCGGACCAAACAAAGCAAATGAAAGTCACCTGTTTATGTGACAAAATGATACCTTAATTGTAAGTTTTATGAAGGTTTTACCTACCACTAGTTTGGCTTTAAATTGGCCTCTTTTTAGACTGGAATGACTAATCTTAGTTTGGACAATTGAGCTCATTGAATAAAGGGAGCTTTTTTTTTTTTTCAGCAGAAGAAAAAGCCCTACACATTTAGGTAAAAAAACTTCTATGTGTTAACCCTATGATCGTTACAATCAAGAATTGACCAGGCTCTTTGTATGTATGTCAGCCTGGATTTCTGCGACTGTGTTTGCTCAGGCCCCGCTATTTCCGCTGCCTAGCCATGAGGGGCTGTTCCTTCAGGTTGCCGTGTTGCATCTGGCTGGGAAGGTGATGGCATCCCCATTGCCAGTAGCCCTCCCTGTGATAAAAGGTGTGATTCCTTTTTTTAAAAAAATATATATATTTTGTTGTTGTTGCATGATTGTGTGTTTGTGGTCTGGTGTTGGTGATGGTGGTAGTGGTAGTGGTTGTGTGTCTGAGTGTGTGTACCAGAGGACGCTTGAGTTGTGTGTCTTTTGGGGCCCAAGGATGACATGGGAAATCATCCTGGATTGCTCAGTGTCCTTTGCTCTGGGGTTTCCCAGGCTCCGTCCTCTAGGATCAGAATTGCAGGCTGGCGCCATATTTGCCCTGCGTTTTTATCGGAGATCTGAGGATCCGAACTCAGGTCCTTTTGCTAATAAGGCAAAGGCTTTAATCCCTGAGCCATCTCCCCAGGCCCCCAAAGGTGCGATTTCTAAGCATCATTGAGGGGCTTTTTTGTTGTTGGAGTGTCTTAGAGGGGGAATAAATTAAGGACGCTAAAACCTGGAAATTGTTAGCTAATAGTTTATCCTGGTTGATTTTTTCTGTCCTGTCTCTATTATTAAAGAGTTCATTAATTAGGGCGGCTATAGGAGTTTGATATCCCTGTTCTAATTTCTGTAATTTTCTCTTGGTGTCTGGGGCCCTCCTGGTAAGGATATTCATAATTATCAGGGCTTTCTTCTCTACTGATCTAAGGTCTACATTGGTATATTTTTTTAAAAGTTTATTACTATATTTAGAAATATGCCTAGATCTTACCCATCGTTTTTCTGGGGGGATTTCTTAGGCTTCATCATAATTCTTTGGAATGTTTTCAGCATCTCTCATAACTAGCGCTATGTAAGTTGGGCAGTGTATGTTAAGCGGGCGCAGACAGTGATGTAAAGCTAGGACAGAGCATGACACAAATAGGAAAATGTCTCCTGTCCCGTGTACTAGGCAGGGTCTGTCGCAACAGGATTCAGGTAGCGAGTCACACCAAGTGCTAAGAAGTCCTCTGATATGTAGTCAAGGTCTCTGTGTTGGAAGAAATCCCATTTTCTCTGAATACTCGAGCAGTAAGCAAAGCAGGCTTTGGAGGAGGAGGAAGAGACTTTAGGAGGAGATGTTGGGCCTATGTCCAGGCTGTAGCACAGCGTCTCTGAGAGCACTTGGAGGGACCGAGCTGTCACTCATTTGGATTGCCTAAGGAGGAGCCAGAGAATTTCTCTCCTCTAAGGAATAAGAAACTTCTAAAAATCCTTTCCCCATGACATGAATCACTTTTCATGAAATTAATTAAATAATGTATGGAAAGGGGAGAGTGAACAGAGGTCGGAGCAACTTTTGGAAGTTGGTTCTCTCCTTCCACCATGTAGACCCTGGGGATTGAACTCACGTGGTCAGGTTTGCACATAGGAGCCTTTACATCCTGAGGCATCTTGCCAGGCCGTGAATCACTTGTTCCTTGCGGCCATGATTTCCATCCAGGATGGCAGCTCTGGGGAGGGTCTACTAGGCCTCTGGGCTTGAACACAATGTACTTTGCTCAGGCTACTCGAGCATAGACTGGAGGGGGGTATCAAAGACTCATTCCCCGACCGGAACTGAGGCTAGTTAGGCATAAGGAAGGTGAGATCGGAAAGAGAAGAAGGGGGAAGACAGCAAGTTTGGGGACCCCAGCGGAGCAGTCCAGGAACGGAAGCACAGGGGAAACCCAAAACTCACCTTTCAGTCGGAGAAGAAAGACCTCTTGGCAGCCAGTCTACTGCGGGCGGCGATCAGGTCCGAATCTCATTCTGCATCGGCCTCGTAGGTGACCCGGTCAGACCTCGTAGGTGACCCGGTCAGAGTCGCTGGGATCTTCTGGCTTAAACACAACAGGAGTGAAATCAAGCCAGAGAGGGAGAAACGGGCGCTTCAGGGAACGTGGAATTGGGCGAGGAGGGAGGTCTGCTCGGGCAGATGGCAATGGGAGCAGACCCGGGGAAGACTCCGGGCCCCCGCAGAGGACGGCGGACCCTCCTGCCCTGTGGCAGGGATCGCGCGTCTGTGAGGACTGGTATTGAAAGGCGTTTGGGGACCTGGAGGAGTGGGCAGTTTTCCCGGGAAATGTTGCATTCCTTCGCTGCCTCCCCATCCTGAGTGGACACGCTGGCCTTGTGATAAGGGTGCCCTGAGGTGACTGTTAAGAAAATGTGTGTGGGAAAGAGATGGCCGGGAACACACACTCCGCTCTGTGTCACAAGGCTGAAGAGCCCAACTGATTCTGTGGGATTGTTAAAAAAATCATCTGAATAGAAAATTGTTGATTTGAGACACAGTCTCCTGTAGGCCAAGTCAACCTTGAACTTTTGATCGGCTTGCCTCTGCTTTCCCAGTGCTGGGATTGCAGGCATCACCGTACCCACTTCTAAGAAATGCGGGCCAAGGAACCCAGAGCTCTGTGTATGCTCAGAAAGGAAAGCACCACAATAAACCGATTTTTCTTTCTTTTCCCTCCCTCCCTCCTTCCTCTCTCCCTCCCCCTTCCTTTCTTTCTTTTATCATTATTTTATTACTTTTGTTTTACAAGGATATTGATTACTTATCCTTGCTTCCCTCCATCCCTCCTCCCCCCTTCCTTTCATCAATCCATCCCACTCCCTCCCACCACCCTCCTGCCTGTCTGTTTCTGTGGACCCCAGGGTTCTCTTTGGCTTGTCTACTCCTGTTGGGGGTTCAGGTCTCTTGTGGTATACCAAGTTGCCTCTCTTTGCCCCCCTTCCTCCACTGATAGGAGCATTTCCCTTCACTCAGTCTCCAAGGTTTCCACTGTGTGTTCTTATCTCTCTTGAGATCCTGGATAGTCTATGGGGGCATGTTGATATGTCAGTCATTATGCAGGTCTGGTTAGAACAAGTCTCACTGCACTGAGTTCCTGGATGCAGCGGTCTTATCTTGAGTGGAATGTCTTGTCCAACAGTGGACCTTCCCATCTTCAGGTTTTTACAATCTCGCTGCCCCCTCTTCCTCGAGGTTCCCAAAGCCTTAGGATAGGGAGAGATTAGGATGGCCTGATTCTGGGTGAGCTTTGCTGAGTCACTGGTATTCTGCATTATGGTAGCCGTTGTTGTCCACTTCACTGCTCTTCTACTGCCCTAGGTTTCCTCCCTCCCTCCCTCCCTCCCTCCCTCCCTCCCTCCCTCCCTCCCTCTTCTTCCCTTCCTCCCTCTTTCTCTGTTCTTTTTCTTTCTATTGTATGTGTGTGTGTGTGTGTGTGTGTGTGTGTGTGTGTGTGTATCAGAGGGCACTGTGTGTCCCTGTGGAGGACCAAGGGTGACTTCAGGAATCATCCTGGATCATTCTACCTCCTTCTTGTTTCGCTTTGGGACTTCCCAAGCTTATCCCACCAGGGCTGGAAGTGCAGACCACGGCCGTTTTTGTATGGTGTTTTTTACGTGGGACCTGGGATCCAAACTCACGACCTTCTGCTTGCGAGACAGCGTCTTAACCCTGAGCCATCTCTCTAGCCGAATCCTGACATTTTAGTAAAGCTATATAACGGGTAATGATCAGATCAGGGTAACTGACAAACCCATCATCTAATAGCTTTATGTCGAGAGCATTCTGAATCATATCAGCAATTTTGAAACGGCCAATTGCTCTTCACTGTGGTTTTCCTGCTGTGCTTTAGAACATTCAAAATCATTCTATCGAGTCCCATCCTTGTGCTTAGCGACCATCCTCTTTCCATGTTCTGTGGTTTTCCTATGTCATAGATACAGGTGTCAACTTGACAGATGAGGGTTTGAGCTCTGGGAATGTTTGTAAAGAATTGGTGTTTGAATTAAGGCTTGCAGGAGATTGATTGATTGATGGAAAGGCCCAGCCCATGGTGGGTGGGACTAGTCCCTGGGCAGGGGAATAAGATGGCGGGAACTGGTTAAGGAAATTGGCATCCTTCTATATATTTGGCAAGATGTACTGGTCTGACAATTGAGGATTATCCATCTCTCGTCAGTCCTGTGGATTTGTGTGGCCAGTTCTTTTGTCCCTTGAGGTTGACGTGGTCTCTCCTTCCAAGCTGGACGAAGAACCAAGTACCCAAGAAATATATGCCAAAATAAAACTCCTTGTTCCTTTAAATTGTTTAGTTGTGAATTTATTGGCAAATATGCAGGCAAACTGAAATACCTGGAGAGACATAAAAGAAATATCTCTTCACCCCAAAGGAGGAAGGAGCTAACAGACCAGAGAAAGATCCCATTAAATCCAACTTGATGGATCAACAAATTCGTTGGCATTGTCTGTAGGGTACGAGTGACTGAGGACAGCTGCACCACCCAGAACCTCGCTGCCACCAACTTTCCCCTTTTATACATTTTAGCATTTCTAAGAGACATGCAGCTAGGGCAGGAGGCGATGGTGAATGGAATCTCAGACAGGGTCTTATAACCCTCCTCATTTTCCAAGAGGAGATATTAGTCATTCCATTACCATAGCTCTAGCTACCTGCTAGATAGTTCTGTTTATTTCATTGTGTCGCTGAGTGGCAGAGTGTCCTGGACGTCACTGCCGCTGCTCTGCTCCGGGACCGCGATGGGTGTGCCAGGCCCAGTGGGAGCAGCCGTACCACAGTCCCTCCCCCAAACCGCCATCTAATCTCACTTACGCCCTATCTTTTAGTAGAACGGCAGCCTTACAAACATAGGAGTTACATTTTGTTTTGTTTTGAGACAGGGTTTCATTATGTAGTGCAGGCTGGCCTAGAACTTGTGATCCTTTGTAAGTGCCAGGACTGCAGGTATGCACCACCACACCTGTATGGATAGGCTTAGCTGTTCAACACTGTCTCATCCATGCCTAGAACAGGGCTTAGAATCCAACAGGAGCGCCAGATACTCTTTTAGCTGATGTGGGTGGTGGTGACGGAGGAAGCAAAAACAGAAGAATCTTGCCAGGCCCGATGGCTACTCCCATTATGCAGAGGCCAGGGGAAAGCCTTGAGTTCAAGGCTGACCCTGATTACATAGTGAGTCTTAGGCCAGCCTGGATTACAGAAGGAGACCCTTCCTTAAAGAACAAGGAAGGAAGGAAAGACAGAAGGAAGGCAGGAAGATGGGAAGGAAAGAAGGAAAACAAGAAGGTGGGAAAGAAGGAAGGAAGAGAGGGAGGGAGGGAGGAAAGAAGGGAGGGAAGGAAGGAAGGAAGGAAGGAAGGAAGGAGGAAGGAAGGAAGGAAGGAAGGAAGGAAGGAAGGAAGGAAGGAAGGAAGGAAGGAAGGAGGAAGGAAGGAAGGAAGGAAGGAAGAGGTTTGATCTCGTCTCTCTCGGGAGTGGGGATTCAATTGCGATAAGTCCAAACCTACTAGATGCAAAGAGAGAAAGTGCCAGGTCCTCAGGATGACACCCTAGAAAGGTGTCCGGAAGGAGAAGGCATGTCTGGCACGGTCCTGGATACGCGGTAGGAATCTAGAGATCCCCGGGTTGAGAAGACGGCAGGAGCGCACGCTTCGGCAGCCCTGTACTAAAACGGGGACGAGACAGAGAAGACTAGCATGGCCCCTGCGCAAGGACGACATGCGAAATCGTGAAGCGTTCCTAAAAAGGAAAAAGAAAAAGAACAGGAAAACGGTAGGTAGCAGGCAGAGGAATGAGGTAGGTCAGAAAAGCAGGAAAAGGGATAATGGATAAATGACAAGAAGTGAGTTAGGGCCCTTGAATTCTGAAGGGTTGACCTTGAATTTGGTGCCCAGAGGTATCGTACCCTAGTCACAGACCTCAAAAAGCCCAGAGAACTCATACCCTAGACAAATCCCAGGCACAGGGTCGAGACAAAATGATGTATTCATATGGAGAGAAGATTTGTTTATTAGAGTGACTTGGGTGGACGCGTGCATAAACATATCTTAAGTCCCCTTTGCAGGATAAGTGAGTTACCAGAGTCCTCAAACCTTGAAAGTCTCCAGGCCTGGGCAAAAGATTTACCGGAAGAAAGGGAAATGTCATGGGAAACAGTGGAGGAGTGTGGGTATCAGTTACGAGGTGATGTAATTGGACACCTCAATGAGATTTCCATCAGGATCTCGGAAGTAGATGGACATCATAGAGCCTTTCGCACCTGTTCTGGGAGCCGGACCTTCCTCAACGGAGACATCACAAGCCTGAAGTGAGTAGGGAACACAAAAGTCATTTGTCATGTTCTATGCGTGAGACCAAATTTGCTACCCGGAATATTCCATCTTGTTCCACCCACGCCCTGCTATTGCAGATTGAACCTAAGGCTGTCCACATGCTACGCAAGTGCTCTGTCACTGAATTATGTCCCCAGCCAGGATTTAACTCCTAGTGGTGGTCCAGAACCCCTTAGCTAGAACATTCCTCTTGCTAAACTTATCCCCAAACTTATCTCTTCTCCCTCACGGTGCTGAAGACAGATGACCTTGAGGAGAGTACCTGCCTTGAACCTCCATTTCCTCCTCTGTAAAATGGCGCTGAGAACAGTCCCTAGGGTTATCTAGCGAGGGACACAGCAAGAATTCAAATCCAGTCAGCCTGGGTCAGATGTCATTATTGAAGCCAGGGCTTCTGTGGGTCAGCAGAGCACTCTACCACTGAGCTATACCCCAAGGCTTGTAGCTGTTATGTTTTAGTTATTTTCCTTTATGCCACGATAAATGAGTTTTCATGTCCTTTGTGCAGGGATCATGTGGATGGGGCAGAATCTGTCATGTCTGAGGCTTGAGGAAAATCTCCTCCCTGGGTCAAGCGAGTCCCTCAGCCTCTGTGGCACTTTCTTACGAAGAATAACTCGCGCTCACCTTGAGGTGCTCCATCACCTTCCCCAAAGGCACTTCTGTGATGAGGCAGATGTCCAAAGAGCCTGGAGTGGGGTGAGCTGCTTTGGGTTCAAATTCCTTTCCCACCTCATGTAGATTAAATTTTTGATCTCCAAAACATAGTGCTTTCCGGTCTTCCTATTTAAGAGGGAGAAAAGAATCTGGAACTAAGTTGCCAATATGACTTTGAACGGAAGCCACCCTGAAAAGAAAGGGTTGATACACAATAGTCCTCACCCCATGTGAGCCCCATTTTGAAAAGAAATTTTGAATTCTTTTTGTCTGTGATGTGTGTGTGTGCAAGTATGGGTATGCATGTTTCATGGAGTCCACGTAGGTAGGGGTAGAGGACACACTCCACCTTGTTTGAGAGCAGGTCTCCTCACTGCTGCCTCATAAAACCAGATGGTCCCCAAATTTATGGATATTCTTGGGTTTCTGCTTCCCGTTCCCCAAAGGAGCACAGGGATTACAGGCTCTGAGGTCGGTCACGTGGGATATGGGAATCTGAACTCGGGGTGGTCAGGCTTGTGCTACCAGTGTTTTTCCTGCTAAGACACTTCTCCTGCCTTTGTTGAGTCGTGTTTTCTTTTTTTAAAGTTTATTTTTTATTTGTGTGTGTGTGTGTGTGTGTGTGTGTGTGTGTGTGTGTGAGAGAGAGAGAGAGAGAGAGAGAGAGAGAGAGAGGGGGCACTGTGTGTCCCTGTGGAGGACCAGTGGTGACTTTGGGAATCATTCTGGATTTCTTCTATCTCCTTGCTTTGCTCTGGGGTTTCTCAGGCTCCGCCCACCAGGGCCAGAAGTGCAGGCTGCCACTGTTTCCACCTGGCGTTTTTTTTTTTTTCATGGGCTCTGAGATCTGAACTCAGGACCTTCTGTTTGCGAGGCAGAATCTTAACCTCTGTGCCATCTCTGCAGCCCCTGAGTTGTGTTTTTAAGAGACTTTTGTGTACTGCAGGCTGCTTTTCTTGTGCCCACCCCAAGTACTGCGATTCCAGGTATCTGCCACCATGCCCAGCTTACCTTTGTTCGTTTTTTTTTTTTTTGGTTTTTTTTTGGTTTGTGTGTGGGGGAGGCATAGGATATCACTGTATCTCCTAGATTGGTCTCAAACTTGACTGCTCTGCCTCAGCTTCCTGAGTGCTGGAATTATAGGTATACACTACCACAACTGGTTAAGACATTTGGCGTGTGTGTGTGTGTGTGTGTGTGTGTGTGTGTGTGTGTGTGTGTGTATTTCTTTTCAGAAATACACTTATGGAAAAGATGGCAGTTCGTCTACCCAATTCGTCTACCCAATATGTATTTTCTTTTTTTTTTCCAATATGTATTTTCTTTTCCCCTTCCTCCCTGCACCTTCCCTCCCCTCCCCTTTTCCTCCTCTTTTCCTTTTCTTCTCCCTTTCCTTCTTTCCTATCTCTGTCTCTTTCTTTCCTTTCTTTGGAATCTCATTATATTGCCCAGACTGGTCTAGAATTCTTGGGCTCAAGTGATCCTCCTGCCTCAGTGTTGTGAGTACCCCCTCTTTTTTCTGATAAACACAGCTCAAATTTTTGTACTGTCAATGGTGTACTCAGCTTGCTAAAATCTTGCATTTCAAACCAGGGGTGGTGGCGTGCCTGTAATCTACATGCAGGAGGCTAAGATAGGAGGGTAGTGAATTTGAGGTTAGTTTGGGCTACACAAAGACCCTCACTGCTGGCCAGCAAGGTGGTACAGCAGCTAAGACCCCTGTTCACAAACCTGGCCACCTCAGTCCAATCCCTAGAAGCCTATATAGTGGAGTGATCTGACTTCTGAAATAAAAGACCCTCAATTAGAACAAAAACAAATGAACGACAACCAAAAAATAAAAATAAAAAACAACCTTCAATGGTTGGGGAATTTAGTTCAGTAACAGAGTACTTCCCTAGCAATTTTAAGGTCCTGGATTCAGTGTCCAAACCACCCCCCAAACAAACAAACACACATATATATCCGCTTCCTATGTTTCCCAGTATTCATTACTGGAAGTTCATCATTTTTGAGAGAGGCCACATGAGTCGCACTGGACAGTGAGATGGGTTGTGGTGGGACTTCTGGAAGCTTCCCTGCCCCACTGAACTAGCACTTTGTGCCTACTCATTTCCTCCTAATGACATGCGCATCTGACAGCTTGTTAAAGGAGCCAAAGAGAAAGTTGTCGTGTTTAGCACCGTGTGAGTTTTCTCTCCTGCGTCTCCAGACACCGTCCCTGACAGATGCTCTTTCTCAATTTGCGACTTCGTGTCTTTTTCTGTTCTCTGTCTGCTTGAAAAAGGAGAATTTAGCCCACCAACATTCTGCCCCTCCCAGTACTACCATGTTTTCATGTTTAGTTCCTCTTTTGGCTTCTTTGTAAGTTTTAGATGACCTGCTGGGGCGTTTATTTTTTAGGGTGCTGAAATGTTTCTTTTTTCATGGGTAGCCCCTCTGGTCATGTTGCTTTCCCGCCTCTACTTTGTTTGTACCTCTCAGCACCTGGCGTTCATTTGGTGATTTTTAAAAACTCTTTCTTTATTCTCATGATTGATACACATCCGTGAGGGAGGCCTTGAACACATCTCAAAGACCATCAAAAAACCCACCCTAAAAATATTGCTTATTATCTTGCCTGGACCTGGTGTTGCTAATAAAAAAATCCGATCTCTTGTTTTAAATCCTTTTGTTGGGGATATGGTCACCTTCAATTCCTGAAGCTTTTAGGATTTTTTCCCAACACTCATGAGAGGGTACCCCAATGTGTGTAAGTAGAGAACTGAGATATCTTGCCATCACTGGCTCATGCAAAGCCTATCTCACTTATTTATGCGTTTGTTCTTTCTCCACTCTCTGTCCCCATCACCTTAGACAACCATTATAATGTGTTTTATATATATCCTTTTGGTTGTAAAATCTGCATGTGGTTTTAGCTGAGCATTATAAGCAGTATTATGCTGTAGACTTTTTACTATTGCTTTGATCTTTTTTCTTTCTTTTTTTTTTTTTTTAACAAAACTCAGCATTATCTTTTGAAGACCTGTACAGCATCCTGTCTGGTATTGCGTAATGCTCTTTTCCGCATAGTGTTCGCTTTAGATTTTTATTTTTATACTGTTTGCCATGTCATGGCCCTTTACAATTTGTATACTTATTTTTAGAGCAGTTGTAATTTTATGGACAAATTCAGTAAAAGGTACAAAGACTTTTCCATCTCCCTAGACTCAGATAATCTTTCCCATGGTCACCACTGTGGCACCTATGTCATGAAACTACATCTTGTGCATCATCGCCCAGTCCACAGTTGACATCGGGTTCATTCCCAGTGTTGTACGTGGGTTTTTATGGTTTTGGACAATTGTACAGCTTAATGACATGTAACCACCTTTACTATATCATAGAATAGTTTCTTAGTCTTCAAAATCTACTGATTCATCCCTCCATTCTTCAATGCCTAGCAAGCACCATTCCAACCAACATTTTACTGTGTTTATAGTTTTGCCATTTGTGGAACATTGCATTGTGAGATTCATTCACCATGTGGCATTTGTATATTAGCTTCTTTGACTTAGTACTATTCATCTAAGATTCTTCCATATCTTTTTATGGCTTGATGGAATATTTCTCTTTAACACTGAGTAATAGTCCATTATTTGGATACTTCACTTTATCTGTTAACTGGCTGGAAGACATCTTGGGAAGATACTATTTTTTGCTTTCTCTGCATTTACTACTTTTGCAGTTCCAAATTTGCAAGACAGTGTTTAATGTGGAGAATCTCCTTTTTCCTCGGATCTCTTTCCTGAAATCTTCCCTATTCCAAGATGGACCGATTCTTTTCCACTTATCTTGATGGGATTTTCCTCTTGGAAGCCACTTCATTCTCACTTCTATATCTTCCTCGTTCTCAGCCAGCTTAATCACTCATGCCACTCATTTTGCTTATTTTTATTTTGTTTACTGACCAACACCCCCATGCCCTTAGTGGATAACATTTCCCAGGCTTTTAGTACCTAAAAACGTTTTCTATTACACTTGCCTTTGGTTGGACATACAATTCAAGGTTGAATTGAATCTGAAAACATCCTTCTGGTGTGACTTTTGAGAAATTCGATATTTGTATATTTCTTCTTGCTCAGTAGATGAACTGCTTTTTTTTTTTGAAATTTGATAGCTCTAATTTATTATCTTCCAAAAGACCAACCGCAGCCAAATGAAGAGAATATAAGCTCATTATTTTATTGTCTTTGTAACAACATCTGCTTAGAACTGGATCACTTGGCCCTTTCTCTTCTGTCTCCTCCCAGTTCAAAATGCTCGCATCTCTGAATAGCCAGCATTCGCTTAGATCTGTAGTTGGCCGCAACACACTCCAGCCTCAGCACGATCTTCTTTGTCACTTTAGTCTTTTTTCAGAAAATTGACTTGGTCTGCCAACTGTAGCCACTTTCTTTGGGCACACAGAGAGTCCTTGTCCTTCTTGTACTGTGTCACTTCGGGAGGTTGATGCGTGCCACATTTCTTTTTTTTTTTTTAATTTTTTTATTATTATTTATTCAACTGTGCGCATGTGCGCGTGCGTGCGTGCGTGTGTGTGTGTGTGTGTGTGTGTGTGTGTGTGTGTGTGTGTGTGTCTGTGTGTGTGTAGAACCACGGACGAATTCGCGAACCACCATGAACACCTCCACCTCCTTCTGCCCCGGGATTCACAGGCTCCGCCCTACCAGGACCAGAAGCGCAGGTCGCCCCCGCTTCCGCCTGGCGTCTATACGTGGGATCTGGGATCCAAACTCAGGACCTTCCGCCTGCAAGGCGGAGGCTTAACCCCTGAGCCACCTCTCCAGCCCGTGCCACATTTCTTGAAGAAAGTTTGGCGAGTTTTAGGAGCATTTACCATGTTTGTGAGCACACTCAGTGGAGAAAGAAAGAGATCAGGCCAGAGATAGAAGTATACAAGAGGTCAATGAACTGCTTTTTAATCTCTTAGAAAACTCTTAGGGGGCCTCGCTTTTCAATATATCGTTCCATAATTCCGTCAGGATGTATCTAAGTGTTCATGTGTTGACGGGCTGGATACCCAGTTAACTTTATTATTCTCTTCTCATTCTCATGTGTATATGTATGTGGGTACATAAGTGTATGCATGTTCACATGTGTGTGGGTATGCACATGCATAAATGTTTGCGTGACGGCCTGACCTTGACAATGGGAATCATCCTCATCATTCTTGTACTTTCCTCTTTCTGATGCTGGGTCTCTAATCAAATCCAAAGGTCACCTGTACGGTAGTCTGGCTCTCCCGCTTGCTCTGGGATTCCCAGTTTCTGCTTTTCCACACTGCACTTATGAAGGGGCCACCTGGCATTTTACATGGGATATAGGAATCCAAACCTTTGTCCCTTTGCTTATGTGAAAGAGCTTGCACTGTTGTTTTGTGGTGTGTGTGTGTGTGTCTATCAGAGGACACTGTATGTCCCTGTGGAGGACCAAGGGTGACTTGGGGAATCATCCTCGATTGCTTCTTCCTCCTTCTTGCTTCCCAGGCGCTGCCCACCAGGACCAGAAGTGTGGGTCGCTGCTCTTTCTGCCTGGCATTTTTTTTGTGGGACCTGAGATCCGAACTCAGGACTTTCTGTTTTCAAGACAGAATCTTTTTTTTTTTTTTTTATAGAGGATTAAGGTAGAGTTTATTAGAGAAAAGAAAGGTTGGAACTCATGGACTCCAGACGTGGAGCCTCCATGAGAAGCAGAAATAAAACAGAGCTCAGAAATAAAACAGAGCTCACTAGAGTGCCATGAGGGGCTAGGGAGCCCACGAGAACTCATGGTGCCTAGGCATGGAATTCATGAGGAACAAGGAACAAGAGACTCATGGCACTAAAGGGCCATGAAGGGCTAGATTGCCAGAGACTTCAAGACAGAATCTTAACCCCTGAGCCATCTGTCCAGTCCAAGCTTTCGCTGTTAAGCCATCTTCTTGGTCCTGGATATTCAGTTAACTCTTTGTATATAAAGAGGGCAAAGTTCTCTTGCATTTCTTGAAATACGATCTTGCTATATTACCCAAGCTAGTGTTGAACTCATGAGACTGTTTGCATTATTTCTGTGATAATTTCTTCCCTTCCATTTCCCTACACTTTGTCCCCTGTTCGCAGCTTGGAATCTCAAACATCTTGTCTCCCATATTTCCTGTTTTGAATAGGAGCTACTTGCTTCTCAGCACTGTATTTTGAAATTTGGGGAAATGGTTACCTTGAAAGTAGTCACCTCCATGCCCAGGATCTTGGAATAGAACATGGCGGTTTCTTTGATGTTTTTCACTGTCATCACAATGTGGTCAACTCTATGGATAAGATTCGGGAAAGGCATCCGACTGCTGTTCCTCCATGACTGAAACAAAGAAAAACAAAAAACTCAGAAGAACCCACATTATCCCGTTCACTTCCAAGTTCCCCTCCCCATCACTGTGGTCCTCCTCACCCACATTTCAAGGGGAAAGTCTTGCAAGAAAATCTCAGTAAAGCTCATGCAGGCATCTACAGGAGACCTGCGATCATGTACCAGTTACTCTTCTCTGTTGCTGGGCAAGAGCACCCAGGTCAAGCAGCTTAAGGGAGAGAGAGAGATTTGTTCAGCTTGTGATTCCAGGGGGAGGCACAGTCTTAGGGTGGACGCGGCACGGCCGGCTGGCAGAGGTCCAGGGACGCTACGTCACCGCAAACATCTTGGAGGCTGAGAGCTGCAGACTGCTTGCTGCAAAAACAGGCTTCTCCAGAAGGTAGGGTGAGACTAATCCACCTCAAGGCCCACCCACCCCCTGTGACCACCTTCCTCCAGCAAGCCTCCACCTCTCAAACCTCTAAACACATGAGACTGGAGGGGACACACTTCAAAGCATGACAGACCACCATGCCCACTCTTCCCTGTTTTCTTTGTTCCCTCCCACTAGAGAGACAGAAGTAAAGACTAGGGGGATAGAAATGGATACAGAGCCCTTGTTTTCACCAAGTTGGAATTCATTTCTTTCTCTTTTTTTTCACGTGTATCTCTGTGGTGTGTGTGTGTGTATCAGAGGGCTGTGTGTGCTATGGAGGCCCAAGGGTGACTTCAGGAATCACCCTGAATTATGCTATCTCCTCTTTGTTTTTGCTCTGGAGTTTCCCAAGCTTTACCCTCCAGGCTAGAAAGATAGACCTCAGCCATTTCCACTTGGCATTTTTTGCGTGGGATCTGGGATCTGAACTCAGGAAATCCCAGAAGGAAGCAAAAAGGAAGTAGAAATAATCCAGGATGATTCCCAAAGTCACCCTAGGTCTTCCACAGGGACACACAATATCCTCTCTCTCTGTCACACACGCGCGCACACACACACACACATGCATGTATGCACGCACGCACATACACACACACGCACGCGCGCACACACACACGACTGATTGATTCATTAAAAAAAATGACAAGTCTCAGAGCAGGTCCGAGTCTGAGAACAAGTTATCCAAAGGTGATCCCCTCTTCCCCCGTCCTACCCTGTAGCTGTGATCACAGGGTCAGGTCAAGGAGGAGCATCAAAAATGACATGAAAGTTTCTGACGCCAGGTTAGTTGCTGCTTGCCTGTGATCCCAGCACTTGGGAGGCTGAGATGTGAGGACCATTTGTTCAAGACCCACTAGCCACCATACTGTTGAAAGACACAAAGAGGGCTGGAGAGATGGCTCAGGGCTAAAGACTGCCTTTGCAAGCAGAAGGACCTGAGTATGGATTCTGGATTCCATGTTAAAACAAACAAACAGGGGGCTGGAGAGGTGGCTCAGGGGTTAAGCCTCCGCCTTGCAGGCGGAAGGTCCTGAGTTCGGATCCCAGATCCCACGTATAGACGCCAGGCGGAAGCGGGGGCGGCCTGCGCTTCTGGTCCTGGTAGGGCGGAGCCTGTGAATCCCGGGGCAGAAGGAGGTGGAGGCGTCCATGGTGGTTCGCGAATTCGTCCATGGTTCTGCGCATACACACACAGACACACACACACAGACACAAACGCGCGCGCACATACACACGCATATGCACACAGTTGAATAAATAATTTTAAAAAATTAAAAAACAAACAAACAAACAAACAAACAAACAAACCAGAAATGACTATGCTCTGTGCTTCTGGCTCTGAAAGGCCTAAGCCTGGGAAATTCCAGAGCGAAAAAAAAAATGAGATAGAAACAATCTAGGATGACTCCCAAAGTCATTCTTGGGCCTCCATGGGCGCGCGCGTGCGCGTACACACACACACAGGCACACACACATGCACACGCACACGCACATGCGCGCGCTTGTGCCAAAAAAAAAAAAAAAAAGAAAAAGAGAAAGAGAATGGGGAGAGAGAGAAAAAAAGAAAAGAAAAGAAAAAGATAAAAAAAAAAAAGTAGTAAAAACCCCTGGTCACTTGCGTGCACAGAGGCACGCTGACACCCAACTCAATAGTTGAAAGAACAGACTTGGGACTGGGCATTTAGTGTAAAACACTTGTGTAACATGTGTGAGACATTGGGTTCCATCCCTGAGCTAGACCGAAAATGATTTAATCCTCTGAGGTTTGGCCTCTTGGTCTGTAAAATGGGTATGATACTGGAAGATCATTGTAGGGGCTGGCGAGATGGTCCAGCAGATAAAGTGTCTGCCGTATAAGCTGATGATCTGAGTTCGATCCTTGGAACCCATGTAAAGGAAGATGGAGAGAACAAATTCCACAAAGTTTTGCTCTGACCTCCACATCAGTGTCATGGCAAAGAAGAGAGAGAGAGAGCGAGCGAGAGAGAGAGAGAGCGAGAGAGAGAGCGAGAGAGAGAGAGAGAGAATATGTGGCAATAATAAATAAAATTTAAAAGAAGATATTTATAAATATTTTTTGAAAGTTGTATCCCCTCCCTTTTTTTTTTTTTTCAGACAAGGTCTCATGATGTAGCCCAGGCCAGGCTTGAACTCACGAAGCCACACTCAGACTGACCTTGAATTTGCAGCAATACCTCTGCTTGGGCCTCCTAGTGCTGGGATTATAAATATGTGCCACCACACATAGCTTAAGTGTTGCAATTTCGAGAGCTTTGAACAATCCCTGATATATAGCAAATGCTATATAAGGCGCCTGAACACAGTGATATTGATTATGTGGCCATTTAGTTAAAATGCATTGTTCTTGCCAAGGCTCCAAATTTCTACAACTTCATTTAGTATACTTATATATTTAGTCACACTATGTTTTGCCTATTATTATTTCTGCACATGTGGGGGGGCACTGTGCATTCCTGTAGAGGTCCAAGGGTGACATCAGGAATCATCCTTTATTACTCTACCTCCTTATTGCTTTGGTTTCCCAGGCTCTGCCTTCTAGGACCAGAAGTGCAGGCCACCACCATTTCTTCCTGGCATTTTTATGTGGGATCTGGGATCCAAACTCAGGTCCTTCTGCTTGGGAGGCAGAGGCTTAACCCCCGAGACATGTCTCTAACCTACCTGGTCGTTTTTTAATTTTTTTGCACTTGTGTATGTGTGCATCTGTGTGTGTGTGTGTGTGTGTGTATCAGAGAGTACTCTGAATGCCTGTGGAGGTCCGAGGGGACTTCTGGAATCATCCTAGATTGTTCTTCCGCCTTTTCGCTCTACTCTGGGTTTTTCCAGGCTCTGCCTTTCATAGGTGGAATTATAGGCGATCTGAACTCAGGTCCTTCTGCTTTCAAAGCAATGGCTCTAACCCCTGAGCAATCTCTCCAGCCCCTGTGTGGTAATTTCCTGAGAGAGAGCCATTAGTAAACTTGCTGGGTTCCACTGCCCTCACAGAAGATGACAAGCCAAGTGTGGCGGTATATATCTGGAATCCACCTATAATCCCAGACCTTGGGAAACCAAGGCAGGAGGACTGTCACGACATTATGGTCATTCTAGGGTGCCTAGGGAATTCCACGTCTCTCTGGGCTACATAGTGAGATCCTGTCTCAAAAACCACAACTAAAACCAACCTACCAAACATAAACAGAAAAACAAAGAAGTAAATGTATATTTAGACACTGTTGAAGACGAAGTCTTTCAATGTCTTGTTTTCTTCCTGATCTCAGTAATGTATGTTTTTCTCCTAATTTCTAGGAAACAAACAGAAGTTACTGATATTTTCTTTTTTTAATATTTTATTTATTTATTTATTTATTTTGTGTGTGTGTGTGTGTGTATCAGACGGCATTGTGTGTCTCTGTGGAAGACTAAGGGTGACTTTGGGAATCATCCTGCATTGCTTCTACCTCCTTTCTTCACTCTGGGATTTCCCAGGCTCCACCCACCAGGGCCGGAAGTGCAGGCCGCCACCACTTCTGCCTGGTGTTTTCAGGTGGGACCTGGGATCTGAACTCAGGATCTTCTGATTGCAAAACAGAGTCTTAACCCCTGAGCCATCTCTCCAGCCCTGATATTTTCTTACTCTGTTTAAAAGACCAACTCTGAGTATTGCGGATCCTTATGTTGTACTTTCTGTTTCACCAGCTTCTGCTCTTATCTTTGTGTTTTCCTTCCTTCTTTTTTCTCGGGGTTTAAGAACAGCTGTTCTTTTTCCAGCTTCTCCATATAGTTTAGAGTCTGGATTTTCGACTTTTATCGTCTGCATACTGAGAGCTGCAGGTTCCCCTCAGCGCTGCCTCCTTTCCATCACCGATGCTGTGGAGGGGAGTAATCTCACTATTCCTCCTGTGTTCAGCCCGGTGAACGCCAGGCCTTCGGTCCTACCCCCCCCCCATACACGGAGTCTTGCTTCCACAGTTCTCTTTGGGTTTCCCTTCGGGCGGTCAGGGACCCCTGAATTCTCTGGCAAATCTCAAGGTCACTGCTTCCTGGCTCTCCCCATACTCTCCTAACATGACAGCCCTAGGACACCCTCTGGGACAGAGGCCTGCAGACTCAGCGCCCCAGGCCCCCGGGGCCACCCCCCAAGCTCCCCTTGCTCACCTGACTCTCGGAGGTCTGGTTCCACATCCTGACCGGCAGCCCGGAAAGTAGACGGCCCAGCATGGCGAGTAGGTCACGTTGCCTTTGGGCTTGGCACAGTGCCCAAGGATCAAGGGGCAGAAAAGGGAAAGCAAAGCTGAGGACTGCAGGGCCAGCAACGCGAGGGGTCACCAAGATAAAGCGCCGAGCCTCGAGGGGCAGGTGTGTCCCGTCGGTCCCAGACCTGAAGCGCTTCTGGGTTCCCTGCTCCACACAGCAGAAACAAAACTCTCCGGGCCTTAGAAGTAAAGGCCCAGGGAATTTTTGGTTTGTTTTTGATGTGTAGGTGGATATCTCGGTGTGTTGTCCCCATCACACTCCTGTATTTCAATGATCCTTCTCCCTCAGCTTCCACACTAGTTGGGAGTGTAGGTGCCCTCCCCGGCAACTCCTTCAGAATAACAAAAATTATCCAGCTCAAGGTGTTGAGAGAGAAGCATTCTCATGTGCAGCGACCCTGATGTATTTAGGGGTTAGAGCTCTGAGCTTCTGATCAGGATATGATGTTTTGAGCTGTCAAGGTTAGGGATTGACATTCTAACTTCTTCTTTTAAAAAACATTTATTTATTTATTTAATTTTATTTAGTGTGTTTCTGTCTCTCTCTCTCTCTCTCTCTGTATCTGTGTGTATCAGAGGGCACTATGTGTGTCTGTGGAGGCCCAGGGATAACTTCAGGAATCACCCTGGATTGCTCCACTGACTTTTCCCAGGCTCCGCCTTCCAGGATTGGAAGTACGGCCCCCATCACTTCCTCTGGGCATTTTCATGTGGGATCCGGGATAGAAACTCAGGTTATTCTGTTTGAGGGGCAGAGGCTTAACCCTTGAGCCATCTCTCCAGTCCTCCATTCTAACTTAAAATTTTTTGCATGTTTGTATGTGTGTGTCAGTGTGTATCAGAGGGCAGAGTGACTTCAAGAATCATCCTGAATTGTTCTACCTCCTCTTTGCTTTGTTTTGGGGTTTCCCAGACTCTACCTTCCAGGGCCAGAACTGCAGGCAGTCACCATTTCTGGTCAGTGTTTTTAATGTGGGATCTGGGATTCCCAACTCAGGTCCTGTTTGCCAGGCAGAGGCCATTTTTCCAGCCCCATACTGACTTACCGTGGGTCTGTTTCTAAGTGAAGATTTTTCCACATCTGGGTCTTGCTATGTTGCCCAAGCTGATGCAGAACTCCCGGGTATTGTGATTTTCCAGTCCTCTCACCTCAGTCTTGTGGAGTAGCTAGTACACCTGGTTTCTGAGTTAAGATTTCCAACCTTTTAAAATTCTATATCAGCAAGATGGTTTAGCTGATAAAAGCACTTGTGGGAAACCTTACCACCCGAGTTCCATCCTTGGAGCCCATGTGGTGGGACGAGAGAACCGACTTCTGAAAGTTGTTTCCTGGGGCCAGACAGATAGCCTGGAGCTTGTAGTGTGGCAAAAACAAGAGATCTGTTTCAACAAGGTGGAAGGTGAAAACTAATTCTCAAAAGTCCTGAGACGCTCACATGGCGCGTGTGCCCGTACTCTCAAACACATTGCATGCGCACATGCACACGCAAATAAAATAAACTTGAAAATGGACATTTATAAGTTTTTCCCACTTATGTTTCTCTTCAGACAGATTGCATGAACCTTTTGCCTTTTACAAGATTTCTCCATCACTTACTCTTACCAGTCCTGTGCCCACTCGTTCACATGCTTGTGTGAGTATTTGGGGGTAGAAATGAAATTGCTGGATTTTTCTGAGAATCAGAACAGAAACAGAAATGACTTGTTTAGAGGAATTGGCCCATGCAATTCCAGAAGCCGGAAAGGCAAGGGGCAGACTCAAGGTGAAGACCGTAGCGGGCATGCTTGACGCCAGCTGGAGCCGTCGGCCAGAGCCGATTCACCCTTCCTCCCCCTCAGGTTCTACTCAGGAGAACCTTCAATGTATCCGACCAGGCTGCTCAAGGATTGGGAGCTCCACATATCCGTCCTCCCAGGATTTAGTGCTAACCTTGTCCCACACATCTAGAAACAGTGTTTCATCCAGATACCTCAGGCCCCATCCAGTGAAACTAACCATTGAAGGCCACCCCTCGCCACTCCTATGCAGCTCATCAAGCCATCTCTTAAATTTCACTTGAGGACAATAAAGTGACCACTGTTTCACCAAACATGATACAACTGTGCTGCATACAGCTGACATGTACCTGATCTTTTCCCAGAAGAGAAGTCCTTAGTAAGTCAGACTTATTGTACTCCTTGAGATCCTGTACAATGAGCAGTACTTAAATCCAGACAAAGTCAGCTTGTCTTATGTTACGTGAGAAGAAGAAAGACCAAGAACTGGGCTGGAGAGGTGGCTCAGGGGTTAAGCCTCCGCCTTGCAGGCGGAAGGTCCTGAGTTCGGATCCCAGATCCCACGTATAGACGCCTGGCGGAAGCGGGGGCGGCCTGCACTTCCGGTCCTGGTAGGGCGGAGCCTGTGAATCCCGGGGCAGAAGGAGGTGGAGGCGTCCATGGTGGTTCATGAATTCGTCCCTGGTTCTACACACACATACACACACACATACACACACGCGCGCGCGCGCACACACACATACACACGCATATGCACACAGTTGAATAAATAATAATAAAAAAAATTTGGAAAAAAAAAAAAAGACCAAGAACTAATCCCAACACTTGAGAGTTTGAGGCAGGAGGATACCCTTGGCTCCAAGGCCAACCTGAGCTGCATAGTGAGGCTCTGTCTTAAAGAAAATAAAGGAAAGGAAACAAAACTATGTACAATGTATGTTCACACCCATATGAATAACTTCACACACACACGTGTGTACACACACACACACACATATATTGTTACTTGAGACAGGGTCTTGCTGCATAGACTGGGCTGGCCTGAAACTCAGTCTTCCTGCGTCAGCATCCAGAATGCTGGTATCAAAGGTATGTACTTAGCTGCTATATATACATGACATATTCACTTTGAAAGAAAAGGAAGAAATACTGCAATCAGCGTCCTTGGTTCTAACTAGCCTTCTGGTTGTAGCTGGTGTTCATAACTATCTTCTTTCCAATTGGCACTCCTTAGGTGGTTCCTTCTCTGGTGGGCAACTAGGCCTTCATTTTGAAGCAGTTTTAAGATGAGACCGTTCTTGGCTCAGATGAGTGTGACCCAGAAATTTAGAGTACTGGACAGTGCTGTGTGACATTTTGGTTGCTGGGGAGATGCCGAACTAGCAGCTATTTCCCCAGACAGGGTAAATTATAGAGATGGGGGTCCAAGGCAAACTGAAGTGATGATTACACGGGAGGCTGACGGGTTAAACCAGTGAGTTTATTGGAGTTACTTAGAGAAGCAGGGACCACTCAAAAGCAGCTACATCACTAAAAAGCCCAACAAAACTCGGGGAGCTGCACGCCAGGAGGCTCTTGGTCCAACTTGTAGCCAGCTTCCTTGGTGGGAGAGACCCCCTCTGCACCTTGGGGAAGGGGTCTTGTGAATCTAGTGAATTTCAAAAATGTCCTGAGTTGTTTGTTTTCTTGAGTGTCACGAGCCTCCTTACCCGAGTGCAATGCATCAAATAGTCAGCGGGCATCCTCCTTAGGTCAAAGTGCTGGGAAGTCCAAAAAGGCCCAGTGGAAAAAAATGTCATGAGACTGAGCTGGAAGGCAGCAAAATGGAACAAAATCCAGCCTGAGACCCTCGGGCTCGTGAGCTCTTGCCTTGAGGTCTTGAGTCGCGGCCCATGAGATTGAAGATTGTGGACATGTGGAGTTAAGCAAAGAAACAACATGCTATTTGGTTAATTCAAGGAGATGTGAGAAACTCCAGAGTGGGGAAGGGTTCCTAAGAGAGGGAGGAAACGTTGATTTGGTAATGTAGGGGCTTTATGTAAGGATCATGGCTGAAACTGGACCAAGACTGAGATAATTTCTGAGATTGGTTTGTTCTCTGGGCCTATCTCCAATTGAGCCAGCTCAGGGACTCAAAGCCCTGTGCATATTTTTCTCACCCACCGTCGAGATGACAGAATGCTGGCCTCACTCTGCCCACCCAGTCAGTGGCTTAACACCCCCTTCTGCCCACTTCTGACTTCTGTGCGCTTAACTGCTGACCTTGACTGTTAGCCGGCAGCCTGCTAATCATGACCTCGCAGTGTCTCGCTGTTTGTTAATTAACTATACTTTCTTTGTTCTCACATTTACATGATCAGCTTGTGCTTTTTTTTTTTTATCACCATGGGGGAGAGCTGACTCCTGCCACAGCTGTCAAGGTATGCCCACAGGCCTTGCTGGTTACCTTGTTCCTTGTCCACGAGGTGACCTAGGGTGGTCTCTGTTCTGGAAAAGGTAGAAGCTCTTGGTAGAAGTTTCCTTACTTGAAATTAAGTTTGTTTAATTAGCTACCCTGGAAGCAAGGATCTGCGAAAGGGCGGCAGTGCCTGGTGTATTCGCTCAGGACATCCTGGGAGCCTGCCAGCGAGCCAGTGTGCTGGTCCTGACCTTGCGCCCAGAGCCTCTATCTTTTTTCCTCTTATCTAGTCACGTTGGTTGTTGCCTGCTCAGTTATAAGACCTTTTATTTCTCTTCTTCAGTATTTCTGACTTGGCTGTTTGTTTTTAAATGAAATTCAAATATTTTATTTAGTGTGCATGTGTATGTGTGTGTAAGAGTGTGTGTGTGCGTGTGTGTGTGTGTGTGTGTGTGTGTGTGTGTGTGTCAAAGGGCACTGTGTGTCCCTGTAGAGGCAAGGGTGATTTCAAGAATCATCGTGGATTGTTTCTATCTCCTTGCTTCGCTCTGGGATCTCCCAGGCTCTGCCTACCAGGGTCAGAAGTTCAGGCCAGTGCTGTTTCTGCCTGGCTTTTTTTTTTATGTGGGAACTGAGGTCTGAACTCAGGACCTTTTGCTTATGAAACAGACTCTGAACTCCTGAGCTATCTCTCCAGCCCTACTTGACCTTTTAACCCTAGCCCTTCTTTTAACTTTAGCATCTGTTTTACTGTGACATTTGTAAGCAATGTGTGGTTTTTTTTAAATTTTTTTTATTTATTCAATTGTGCGTGTGTGCGCGCGCGTCTGTGTGTGTAGAACCATGGGGGGGGGATTCGGGAACCACCATGGACGCCTCCACCTCCTCCTTGTTTACTCTGCCCCGGGATTCACAGGCTCCGCCCACCAGGACCAGAAACGCAGGCCACCCCTGCTTCCACCTGGCGTCTATACATGGGATCTGGGATCCGAACTCAGGACCTTCCGCCTGCAAGGCAGAGGCTTAACCCCTGAGCCACCTCTCTAGCCCACAATGTGTGGTTTTTGCCATGGCACTTTTTCTCTTACTACCTAGGGTGGGCTAGTTCCTGTCTCAATTTCTTTCTTCTTTTTTCTTCCATAAATATTTTTATGAAAAAATTTTATGAAGAAGACCATTTCTGAGCCTAGAGAGCTGGCTCCGTGTTTAAGGCACTTCCTATGGAACCGTGAGAATCGGAGGTTGGAGCTCAACAACAGCATAACAAGCCAAGTGGGGCTTGGTGGACTCGTAACCCCAGCTCAGTGGAAAAGGGGAGACAGGAAGATCACTAGGGCTTGCTGGCTACTGCTCTGATCAGAACATCCAAGTTCTAGGTTCAGAGACTCTGCCTCAGAAAAATAAGGCAGAGACTGATAGAGGAAGACCCCCAGCGCCCTCTATCTCTGTGCATGTGCACATTCATGCCCATTGCGTACACACATGCACACACGTGAATCTGCATGTGCACACATGAGAATAAGAAAAAATGACCATGCAGGTACTCAAGTGGCAGCAAAGTTCTATATTAAAGTCATCTTCCTTCCTGTGGGTTTTCATGTAGAACTCCATTAGATACCAAAACAAATACAAATGCCGAACACATAGGCCAACGGATCTCCACAGAAGTATTTGTTCTCCAAAGCATTCCAGTTTAAGATTCAATGTCAGAAAAAGGTGAATAGGGCTGGAGAGGTGGCTCAGGGGTTAAGCCTCCACCTTGCAGGCGGAAGGTCCTGAGTTCGGATCCCAGATCCCACGTATAGACGCCAGGCGGAAGCGGGGGCGGCCTGCGCTTCTGGTCCTGGTAGAGCGGAGCCTGTGAATCCCGGGGCAGAAGGAGGTGGAGGCGTCCATGGTGGTTCCCGAATTCGTCCGTGGTTCTACACACACACAGACACACACACACACACACACACACAGACACACACACACACACATACACACGCATATGCACACAGTTGAATAAATAATAATAATAAAAAAAGAAAAAAAAAGAAAAAGGTGGAATAAATGTTATCAGAAGACAGGGCTGCAGAGATGGCCCAGGGGTTAAGACTCTGCGTCAGAAGCAGAAGGTCCTGAGTTCGGATCTCAGGTCCCATGTAAAAACATCAGGCGGAAATATTGACGACCTGAACTTCTGGCCCTTGTGGGCAGAGCCTGGGAAAGCCTAGAGTGAAGCAAGAAGGAGGTAGAAGCAATCCAGGATGATTCCCAAAGTCACCCTTGGTCTTCCATAGGGACACACAGTGCCCTCTGATACACACACACACACACAGACACAGACACACACAAAATAAATAAATAAATAGAATATAAAAAGTGTTATGAGAAGATATACAAGGTGATGAAAGAGATTCTAATTCCTCACATACTCTGAACCTGAAGCAAGTCTAGAATCTTTATGGTTTTTGTTTAAACAATTGTCAATATTGTAATCAAAGGTAAGCAGAGAAGGCACAACAGTTTTGCTCTGGTCAAGCTTCATTTCTGAAGGGCCTGGGCATTCGAGTTTTTATCTGGATTGGGCTATTGTCTGGATTGGCCCATTGATCTTAGTCACGGGGTTTGGGAATATTTAGAAATGTCTTAAGATTTCCATGTATTCCAGAATAGTTTTCCTTATTGCCACCGCGGAGTAACAGTTCAAAGCTCCTCGATGATTGAGATCAGACGTATGAGGAAGGCAAAGTGTTAGTCTAGTCTTTGCTGGCAGAGCAATGGAATCACAGTCTTGGGGTCACAGAGACAGGGGTGTAAGCCCCCCACGGATCCCTGCACCTGGAGAGTGGACACTATTGGAGTCACGCAGAGGAGTTTAGGACACAGACAATGGCCACACTAGAAGCGGCTGCTTCTGAGATCAGATGTGCTGTGGACTGGCACGGCCACTGTTACACAACTGGGATGTGGACGCTCTTGGGGATATAAGGACTGCGGTGGAAAGAATCTGGTGGTTGTAGAGCTGGACTGGGAGTGATCTAGTAGTCTTGTTGATGGGGTGCTGGGGTCAAGGAGGTGACGAGTGCACATCCTATCAGAAACCGAGGTGGAGACATCTCATGGCAGCTCGGAATGGCTCATGCGTGTCAGTATTAGACTTGAGAGTGGCCATGTGTGGCCACAGTGACTGCACTGTGGATGGTTTATAGTTTGCCCACATGGGTGCAACTGAATCTGGACATCCTTGGAGTATCATAAACCAAGTGACAAATCCTGAGACGTGCATTCTCCTGAGGACACAGAGCAAGGGAGTGTTTGTCACAGGGTCCCCCCCCCCCCCCGCTTACTGGGGAGTTAACCCTTCTGGGGTCGCTCCCATGGGGGTTGGATGACACAGAGATCACACCCACACCGAGAGTGGATCTTCTTGGGGTCACACGTTCTGGGCTGTGCACGCAGCTGTGACCATACATTCATTGGGACACATAGGATGGGGACGTGACCACCACATTCAGTGTGCACGCTTGTGGTCAATGGTCAGGGTGCATTCTCAGGATCATATTACTCGGGCAAACATGGTGCTAGAGACACCCACTGGGAGATCCCTGGTGGGGAAGAGTGTTTGAGGGATCTCTATGCCAGGTACTTCTAGAAAGGTCTAGAATATGGTCTTCATTTTGAACCATCAGCTTGCAGCGACGAGGGAAGAGTGTTTGAGAGATCTCTATGCCAGGTACTTCTAGAAAGGTCTAGAATATGGTCTTCATTTTGAACCATCAGCTTGCAGCGGTGACCTTCATGTCAAATGGTTCCTTTGTTCAGTTTTCTGCTTCTGTAATGAGCCTGCCTTGCTGCAGCCACAACATCTTGGAAGGGGAGGGATTGGGGATGCTTGGGTAAGAACTGTCAAGGCCAGAAAGTTATACTGTCAAAAGACAAGTGAAACAAAGGACAGCGTTCAGTCTTTTGGGAATAAAAGGATTCTCCCTTGACAAAGCACTGGTATAAAGTAAGCCTTGATATTTTGTATCTCTGAGTGCCTGCTTGTCAATTTTTCAAGTTCATCCCACAGCCTTATCTTTTTCGTGGATGTACAGAAGAATGAAAGGGGAGAATCACTTGAACCCACTGCTTGGAAGTCCAAATGGCCTTGGTTTATAGGACCTCAGAGCTATTGAACTGTTTATCTGTAAAATAGAATCATTTGTTTCCTGCCACAGAACGTTTTGAATATGAAATTCTCACATTAAAACTACTCAGTGGGAAGTCCATAGAAGCATACAGGCAGAAAGGTGGGAGGGAGTGCGAGGGAATGGTGAAGGGAAAGGAGGGGATGAGAGGGATGAGTATGAATACTCAATACGCTTGTAAAAGTAGAATAAATAAATAAACATGAGAAAAAATTATATAAAAGAAAACCTACTTACTGGGCTGGAGAGATGGTTTGCGGGTTAAAGTATCTGCCTCCCAAGCAGAAGGACCTGAGCTCGGATCCCACAATAAATGCGGCCTGTAATCCTTGCCCTGCAAGGTGGAGTCGGGGAAGGCCCGGAGCAGAGCAATGAGGCAGAACAATCCAGGGTGATTCCGGATGTCACTCATGGGCCTCCACAGGCACAAACACTCAAGGGCCCTCTTATATACACACATGCGCAGTAAATAAATAGATAAATACACAACAGAAACTGCTCAGCACGGAGGTATAACAATACATGTCTGTGATCCCACCACTTGGGAGGCTAAGGTAAGAGAACTTAAATTTGAATCATTGTGGGCTACGCAGAAAGACTTGTCTGAAAACAGCAACAAATAAATAAGTAAATATAACTCCTGTGGAGGACCAAAAGTGACTTCAGGAATCATCCTGGATGTTTCTACCTCCTTTTGCTTTGCTTGGGGTTTCCCAGGCTCTGCCCACCAGAGCCAAAAGTGTAGACTGCGTCCATTTCCTCCAGGCGTTTTCACTTGGGATCTGAAACTCAAGAGCTTCTACTAGCGAGGCAAAGTCTTAACTCCTGAGCCATCTCTTCAGCCCGTCTCTGGGTTTGATTAGAAATCTAGCCTCAAAAGAATAAGGTGAGGGGGCTGGAGAGGTGGCTCAGGGGTTAAGCCTCCGCCTTGCAGGCAGAAGGTCCTGAGTTCGGATCCCAGATCCCATGTACAGACGCCAGGTGGAAGCGGGGGCGGCCTGCGCTTCTGATCCTGGTAGGGCAGAGCCTGTTAATTCCCCGGGCAGAAGGAGGTGGAAGCGTCCATGATGGTTCGAGAATTCGTCCGTGGTTCTACACATACACAGACACACACACACACAGACACACACACGTGCATATACACACGCACATGCACACAGTTGAATAAATAAATAAAAAAAATTAAAAAAAAAAAGAAATCTAGCCTCAAATGAATAAGGTGAGGGGGCTGGAGAGGTGGCTCAGGGGTTAAGCCTCTGCCTTGCAGGCAGAAAGTCCTGAGTTCGGATCCTAGACCCCCACGTATAGACGCCGGGCAGAAGCGGAGGCGGCCTGCGTTTCTGGTCCTGGTAGGGCGGAGCCTGTGAACCCCGGGGCAGAGTAAATAAGGACGAGGTAGAGGCGTCCATGGTAGTTCCCAAATTCGTCCGTGGTTCTACACACACACACACACACACACACACACACACACACACACACCTGAATAAATAAATAAATAAAACATTTAAAAAGAATAAGGTGGAAAAATGATGGAGGATGTTTCCTTATGTCAACTTCAGTTTCCACGTGCGTGCCCATCCACATACAAACATGCATACACACATGCACATACCATATATACACATACATTTAGAAAAACTATGCATATCCTTAGGAAACAGAAAGCAGTGGTGTATTCTCTGTTTGTTCCTTTGTTGTTTGAAGTATTGAGACAGAAACCAAGGTCTCCTGCTTGCTAAGCAAGTGCTCTCCCTCTAAAGCTTTGTCCTAATCTCATTTGCTCTCTTTCATGTCTTGAAGTCTTGAGTCCTATATAAAGTGAAGCATGGCGTTCAAGGAGCCTGGGGCCCTCAGCCACCACAGGGAAATCTATCCATCAATGAGGCTCGCCCGCAGTCATCTGCAATAAGAACGAGAAACACTCTGAAACCACTGTTACGCTTGAACGAGGTCTGCATGTATTCCAGGGGTCCTGTGTTGAAACTGAATCTCCATTGTGAAGTCCAAAAAGAATGGAAACAGTTCATCTATGGTGTTCAGAAGCATGATTTTGGGATGGTGATGGGGAGTAGATAAAGTAGAGACCCCGTGACAGAATCCTGATGGGTTTATAGGGAAAGAGAGAGGCAGAAAGTGAGAGAGGATCAGTTCTCTATATTCCCAGCACTCAGGAAGCTGAGGCGGGAGAACCCTAAATTCAAGGTCAACCTGGCTACCTAGACAACCTCAAAAAACAAAAGGAAAAAGCAAAGGAACACACACACACACACACACACACACACACACACACACTCATTCATCTTCCTGTCTCTGTAACACCTTGCGCTGCTTCGGGACTCTGCTAGGAGGAAGGCCATCATCAGACGGAAGCCCTCAGTCTCGAGCCAGCAATGTGACTCAGAATAAATCTCTTTTCTTTATAACTCACCCAGGCGCAGGCTTTTTGTTGTGGATGGGTGAAGTGGCGTGAATTCCTCTGTGTACCGTGGATGGGGTCCTGAAAGAAGAGCCTTCTGCCACCTGAGAAGCCTGGCCAGGGGACCCTCCTAACCCCTAACAGGTGGTTTGCTTCCTTCCAGCAAGCAAAGCTTTACCCACGACAAGAACCCACTGTCAAGAGGGGTGGGAGCCAGGACATGTGCGCCCCGAGGTAGACCTCAGAGGTACTGAAAGGGCCTTTGCATGGGCTCCCATTTTTCAGACAGCATGAGTCCAGCGAAGCACCAGCACCCCGTAGTTTGTCTTGGCTTTAACAACAGGATCCACATTCCGTTTGGAGATACCAGTGCTCACTCCCCACTTCAATTTCACTAAATGTCTCCCGACGGCGCATTTTCTCTTTGGAATAAAGGCATGTTGTGTTGATCAACCGTGAGGCGGCATGTTTCCTTCTGGTCTTCTCTGCCTCCGCACATCTACCGGGACAAAGCCCAGGAAAACAAACAGGCACGGTCAGAACTTCCCAAACCACGGTCCCAGTTGATGTCGTGCAGACACAAGCCCATTTCACATTCTGATGCTCATTTAGAGGAAGCAATTCTTTATTTGCTTGCAAGTCTTTTCTAGGGTGCTAAAATAAATACAAAAGGATTGGGAGATGATCCAACAAGTTAAAGTGCTTGCAACACAAGCAAAGGAACAGAGTTCGGATCCTTGGGTACTATGGAAGTCCACTTATAGCTACAGTCCTGGAGGATGGAGCCTGGTAACCCCCGGACAAAGCTGGCTAGCCGGAGTGTTCCTAATGGCATGCTCTAAGTTAAATTAGAGGCCGAGGCTCACAACAATAAGGTAGAAGGGTGATCTAGGATGGTTTTCAATATCACCCTCATGTGCACTTATGTCCTTTCTCACTATACATATGCAGACATGCATATACGTATGCACCCCCACACACGTGAAAATGGAAAAACAAACATGAAGTGAAATTTGTCATTGTAGTCGTTTATCTTTAGTGCTGAGGACGGAACTTCAGCACTTTCTGATTAAACCGAGATAACCATTTTGGGGGGTTCAGGGTCTTGCTGTGCAGTTCAAGCTGGCCTTGAACTCACCATCTTTTTTCCCCTTTGGACTCACTGAGTTCCAGTCTTAACTTCCCAAGTGCAGGCAAACACCACCATGCCCAGCTTTTTTTTTCTTCTTCTTCTGCTCATACAAACGTAATAGGAACCCCTGTCCCCTCCCTCCCTCTACCCCTCCCTGGACCTCCCTGTTCCCTCCCCCCTTTGCCCCTTCCTTTCCCCCCTCCCTCCCTTTCTCCCAGTGCCCCCTCCTCCCAGCTCTAAAGCATCCTTTAATGTGTATATCAAACTTTCCTCTGGGTCCTCCTCTCTGATGAGGTGTAAGGACTCAGTGGCGATTCCTAGAACTCTTTCTTGTGTTCCCCTTAAGTATAGGAACACTACTGTGACTGTTAATCCCTTGCTTCTAAGGATCCTAGTGCCTTTAGTCCATGCTAGATTTTGAGGGGTCTGTTGGTCATTGCGCAGATCATGCAGAGTCCTATTATAATTGCTTTGGCCCTAACTTGTGTCATGCCCAGCTTTTGGTTCTAGCTTTCATTTGTCTTTCCTTAATGATTAGTGATGATGAACATAATTTTAAATATATTTATATATACTTATTACATATTATATAATTATATATTTTATATATGTATTATTATGTTTATACTACGTTTCTTTAGAAAAGTATCTGTGCAAATCGTTTCTCCATTTCTTAAAAATGTTCTTTCTTTTGAATGCGTGTGTACAGATATGCATGCACGTGCATGCGGACACCAGAGAAGAACTTCAGCTGTCCTCCTTGGCAATGCCATCGACATCCTTTAAGACAATCTCCCACTGGCCTGGAGTTTACCCATTAGGCTAGACTGCATGACCGTTGGGCATAGGGATCTGCCTATCTCCTCCCCATTTCTGGATTTACAAGTGTGCATTTAAACCAATCTTTTATTTATGTCTTTTTAATCTTTATTCATTCTGTGTGTGTGTGTGTGTGTGTGTGTGTCTGTCTGTCAGAGGGCACTGTGTGTCCTTGTGGAGGACCAAGGGTGACTTCAGGAATCATTCTGGATTGCTTCTACCTCCTTGCTTTGCTCTGGGATTTCCCAGGCTCCGCCCACCAGGGCCCGAAGTTCAACCTGCCGCTGTTTCCACCTGGCATTTTTTTACTTGGGACCTGGGATCTGAACTCAGGACCTTCTGTTTAGGAGGCAGAGTCTTTTTTTTTTTTTTTTGAGAATTAAGGTAGAGTTTATTAGTAAAGAGAAAGGTTGGAATCACAGACTCCAGACGTGGAGTGCCATGAGGGGCTAGGGAGCCCATGAGAACTCACAGTGCCTAGGCATGGAATTCATGAGGAGCAAGGAACAAGAAACAGACCCATGGCATTGGAGTGCCATGAGGGGCTAGGGAGCCTCCAAGAGAAGTCGGCAGCTAGAAACGGACTCATGGCACTAGAGGGCCATGAGGGGCTAGATCGCCCAGGAGGCAGAGTCTTAACCCCTGACCCATCTCTCCGGCCCAAATGTGCATTTTTTATATGGGTTTTGGGGATCCAACATAAGCCCTTGTGATTGTGAGGCAAACACTACTAGCGGAGCCATCTTTCTGTTTTTCTTTGCCTGTATCTGAATTGGTATTTTGAGGTTTTGGTGTGGAGGTTCTGGGATATTCTATATAATCTGGGTGTGGATCCATTATCAGGCATGGTTTGCAAATGTTTTCTCCCATTCTACAGGCTGCCTTTTTTTAAATTAGAGAGTATATTTCTACTCCAAAGTGCTTGCCTTTTTATTAGAGCTAGTTAGTGTTGAGGAGGCCTGGAAGAAAGACAATTGAACGGTATGGTGGTGGTGCATGCCTGTAATCCCAACGCTGGGGAAGCGGAGGCAGGAAGCTCAGGAGTTCAAGGTCACCCTCAGCTACAGAGTTGGAAGCAATCCTCCATTACAAGAGACCCTGTCTTAAACCTTTCCTACACTCAAGAAAGAAAAGATCAAAGACATTTCAATCATATGGCTATGAAAGTCAGTTTCCCGGTCCATAAAATGGGCTGTCCCCACTCCAGTTAAGAGAGTATGTGAAAAAGACTTTTCCCAACAGTGTTCTTCTCCAAGCGGCAGAAAGTCATTTTAGAGTGCCTTCGAGCAACAGGGGATTATTTCTTTCCATCATCAGAAGACTTGAACTTGACCTTCTCAAGCGCTACGATGTGAGCAGTTTCCTTTCTCCTTTCATCCTCCATCTTTAAGATGCAGGCTCCCGGGCTGTGAGATTGCTCCCCAGGTAAGGCATCTGCCCCTCAAGTGTCCCAAGAAGCAAGGTCGTTACACCTGGTTTAGGCCCATCGTAATCCATCTCTGGGCTTTAGTGAGGAACTTACCCTTCATTAGAACAGGGGACCTCCACGCACTGTCTGAAGGGAGTGAGAGGAAGAGAATGGGGTGGTGGCTTGAAGAATTGAACGCTGGGAGCTAGGTGGGCTGAATTCCAGTCCTAACCACACTGGAGCTGCTGTGTCGCTTAGCGTCTGTCCCAGAGGGGACAGAATGAGGGCTGTGGTTTCATCCTCTGCTTCAGGAAAAGTTGAAATCAGTCATCTTGCAAGCCTCAAGCTAGACTGGGAATGACTGGAATTGACGGCCCTGGCTCCCTCCTGCGAGAGAAAGCGTTCTGAATGTCAAATGCAGAAGCTCCAGGGCCTACCTGGCTTGCACTTCTTAACCATCAAAGGCAAGGATTTGTCCTTTAGACTGTCCTCGAAGAGGTCACTCCGGCTATGTACAAGGAAGTCCCCAGCCAGAGGAAGGATCCAGTTGGGTGCCTTATCATAGGTGCTACTCTTCAGCCTCAAGTGTGTTGTTGGTGTCATGCTGTGGGTCCTAACGGGTTCCTGGGTTTCTCTGGGTCTCAGCTTGCCGGATGGGTCAAGTGAAGGAATTGGACCAGATCATCTCTGTTGGACTTTGGTATCCTAAAGAGCTGAGGTTGAGAGTTGGGTTTTTTTTTTTTTTTTTTTTTTTTTTTCAGAAGAAAAGGGTGAAGTCTGCGCTCCTGGACACCGAGAGGCCTGGGTAAGGGGTGTGGGCTGTCTTCACGGAGGAACCTCTGATTGCAGCTGCTTAGAATTCCCACACTGCCTGCCTCGGAGTCCCTGAGAACCAACAACCTTCCAGCCTCGCCACCTGCACTTCACTGCCACCTGCAGGCCAAACCCCTCATCAACCGCGCTCTTCTCGGAACCCACTGCAAAGCCGACCGTCTGTGGACAACTCCCACTGCTTGGCCCCAGATTAATGACCTTGAACTGCTGGGCTCAGTCCATGCTTCTAACTTAGCCTCTCAAGTTGCGAGAGTACAGTTACTCACCACTGTAGTTCTGCTTCCAGTTTCTTATTTTTAATTTTTAAAATATTTTATTTTGTGTGTGTGTGTACATATGTGTGTGTCTCCGAGGGCACTGTGTGTCCCTGCAGAGGACCAAGGGTGACTTCGGGAATCATCCTGGATTGCTTCTATCTCCTTGCTTCACTCTGGAATTTCCCAGGCTCCACCCACCAGAGTCAGTGTGGGGGTCGTCAAGGCCTAAAGCCCCTCTCTGAAGAATGACATATTAGCATCTGTAATGGACAGTTGTTAAGTGGATTCCTTCCTCTGGAAGTTGAGTTTACCTCCTGTCTGTTAGACAGTTTTTGTTCTTCTCAGAACTGGTGAGGTTAAAACTTCCCCCTGCAGTTTCTTTCCTGTGCATTTGAGACATCACATATGTTAATGCATGGTTCACAAGATTATGCACATATCATGGTAACCAAGTAAGTCTGCTTTGAGGCATTCATTGTCCATTCCCTTTTAGCCACTGTGTCATTCCTGCTTTTAACTCTACCTGGAGACATCATGTCTGGTCCTGCTCAGCAAGTAGATGTCACTCCTGCCTTTTGTTAGCTGGAATGTAGACATTGTGCTCTTCTTTGATTGTTTTCCGACAAATACACAGTATGCCTCAATAAAATTGGCTTAAGTGATGGAGGACATTCTAGGCTCCCTCTGACCTGATGGCTGATCAATTCCTACCGCTCCCATTCTTGTTTCCTGCCTGTAAGTCTGGGTTTATGCTGGCTTGTGGGCCGGGACAAGTCAAAGCACAAGTCATGGGCCATTTCTACCTGGTGTTTTTTACATGGGACCTGGGATCTGAACTCAGGACCTTCTGTTTGTGAGACAGAGTCTTAACCCCTGAGCCATTTCTCCAGCCCCATGTTCTTATTTTAAAAAAACATTTCAGAGAGAGAGAGAGAGAGAGAGAGAGAGAGAGAGAGAGAGAGAGAGAAACATGCACTGGTGGAGGTCACAGGACAACCCTCCTTTTACCATTTCCTTCATCCCATCTACCATGCAGGATTGAACTCGGGTTGTCAGTTTTGCAAGCCTGGCCCACTGAGCTATCTCAACGGGCCCTTTTCCTTCTTTATTGAGCATCTGCTATGTGTGGGTAACTTGGTATGAGATGCCACCTGCAAACATCAGGTGGCAGTAGGATCACCCACTCTTTGGCTTTAGGAGACGCTTCATTCCCTGCTTCTTCCAGCTTCTGGAAGGCAGAGCCTGGGAAACCTCAAGCAAAGCAAAAAGCAGGTACCTTCCTTTACCTCCGTGCATGTGTTCTAATTTTTTGTCTTTATCAAGCAGATACCCCTCTGCCTCCCTCTTGTAAGAGTCCTGTAGGACTGGAGCAATGGCTCAGGGCTTAAGTTTCTGTCTCAAAGTCAGAAGATTCTGAATTCGGATCCTGGATCCCATGTAAGAAACCAGGCCCAAATGGCGGTGGGCTGCACTTCTGACCCCGGAGAACAGGAAAGAAAGGTAGGTTTATTTAAAAAAAAAAAAAGCCGTGTAGTGGGAGTCAGCTATGCAGCTCAGTGGAAAGGTGCCTGCTCACAAACCTAGTCATTGGAGTTTAATTCCCTGAGCACACATGGTGAAAGGGGAGAATTAACTTTCTATTTTTTTTATTATTTATTCAATTGTGTGTACGTGTGTGTGCGTGTGTGTGCGTATGTGTGTGTGTGTATGTGTAGAACCACAGGCAAATTCGGGAACCCCCATGGACCGCCTCCACCTCCTTGTTTATCCTGTCCTGGGATTCACAGGCTCCGCCCTACCAGGACCAGAAGTGCAGGCCGCTCGCGGTTCCGCCGTTGTCTATATGTGGGGTCTAGGATCCGAACTCAGGACCTTCCGACTGCAAGGCAGAGGCTTAACCCCTGAGCCACCTCTCCAGCCCCGAATTAACTTTCTTAAGTTGTCCTCTGGCCTCCACATGCCTGTCTGTGTTATCCCCTTTCCTAAATAAATAAAATTGAAAAAACCCTGGGGGAGGGGTTGAGTCTATAGCTCAATGGAAGGACTGCTTGTCTGGCATGTTTAAGGATATTTGTGATCATATCAGGACCCACCCATCCAGGTTATATCTCCCAATCTTAATGCCATCTGCAAAATCCTTTATTTTTGCCTTGGAAGATTCTATTAACAGGTACAAGGATGATTTTTGTTTTTCAATGCTGGGAAGGGAAGATTTTCTGCATTTCCGGGGACTTTTTCATAATAAGCAGGCACTATTTTTTCCTGAAACAATAAGGTCCTGATTATGCATTCCCGTTGCCAAAGCCCGTGCTGATGCTCGTGCTCACACTTCTGCCACTAACCCTCACAGCCCAGAACCACCATTCCCTGCTCCTGTGTCTCAGGCGCAGACACCTAGTCACCTCTGGCTGTTATGGGTGGAACTGCGACCCCTTCAAAGCATGCACTGAGGCCCAGCCCCCAGTCCTTCAGAGTGTCACCTTGCTTGGAGATGGGGCTTGTAGAGATCTGATTAGGCTGAAATGGGTGGGACTCGTAGCAGGGGTCTAATCCGATCTGTCATCTTCGCTAGAAGAGGCAGTTAGGATGTGACTTGGCTTGCGACAGGAGGAAAGGCCATATGAAGACAAAGAGAACAGCCACCTGCAAGCCACAGAAAGGGGACCCAGAAGGAAGTCTCCAGAACTGTGAGAAAAAAGAATTCTGTTGGTTAAACCGCCTAGTCTGTGGTACTTGGTTCGTTCAGCCCCTGCAAGTGGAAATGCTGCATCACCAGCTCCTTTGCTCCGAAGAAGTAACTTCTGTGTAATGATAACTCTTAAAAGAGAAAGATGGGCCAGCGAGATGGCTCGTCAGGAGCATGTGCCTGGAACTTAAACCTGGCAAAGGAGAGAACCGACTTCTGAAAGTTGTTCATTCCTCTCTCTCTCTCTCTCTCATACATAAATAAAATATTAATGTGAGAAAGATGATTGAATTCTTTTTTTTTGAAATTTTCTTTATTTTTTTGCATGCATCTGTGCTGTGTGGTATGTGTGTGTGTGTGTATGTATCATGTGCCCTTGTGGAGGGCCAAGGGTGATATTTCGGGAATCATTCTAGATCGCTTCTCTCTCCTTTTTGCTTTGCTCTGGGATTTCTCAGGCTCCATATTCTAGAGCCAGAAATACGACCCACTACTGTTTACACCTGGCATTTTTACATGGGGTCTGGAATCTGAACTCAGGCCCTTCTGCTTGTGAGTCAGAATCTTAACCCCTGACCCATTTTGGCAACCCTTTAATTGTATTTCTAATGCATATTTTTAATGTATTGAAGTCTTTTGTGTTTTACTTTTCATCACTGAATTTCAAGTGAATCTGCAAAATAATTTAAATTATAGTCTAAAACTTGACATTAATTAAAAGATTACTGGGAAAGGAGAGGGGCAAGAGAATGAAAGGTTGTTTTACATAAGGAGGGATTTGCAAAACATGCAGCATATATGTTTGCATAAAAACTTACAAATTAATAAAAGGTAAATGCTTAATATTTTAAAAGTAGAATAAAGCTGTTCATTACATGAAATCTCAAAATTTGTTAATCTAAAATTTATGTTGGAACAGAACAACCTTAATAGAATACTCACTATACAATAATCCACTAAATGTTAAAGACATTTTCTTTCTCAAGAATGCTGCTTTGTGCCAGGGAGTTGGCTCAGGGGTTAAAGCTTTTGCCTCACAAGCAAAAGAACCTTAAGTTCAGATCCCTAAATCCAAGAGGAAGATGATTGAATTCTTCAGAAACATTGTACTATAACCTCCCAACCAAACTACTAGATCACAATGGTGTTTATGCTGCGGAGGCATAATTCAGTGGTGAAATGCTTGCCTCCGTGGGAGAGGTGCTAGGTTCAATTCCCAGCACAATTCCCAGCATCATAAATTTATAAAAGAAGCAAACTGAATCCCCATTCACTTGCAATTACAAAAACAATTTTCTAAATATTTTTAACATACATTTATTATTTATTTATTTGTTTATTTATTTTATGCGTGTGTGTGTGTGTGTGTGTGTGTGTGTGTGTCTCAGAGGGCACTGTGTGTTCCTGTGGAGGCCCAAGGCTGACCTCAGGAATCATCCTGGATTGCTTCTACCTCCCTGCTTTGCTCTGGGATTTCCCGGGCTCCACCCACCAGGGCTTGAAGTGCAGTCCTCTCTCTGACCTTTTTATGTGGGAGCTGGATCTGAACTCAGGACTTTCTGCTTTTGAGTCTTAATTCTGAGCCATCCCTCCAGCCCTTTCTAAAACAATTCTAATTGAGTCATAATAATTACACTGATTTATTCAGATGTGATAGTGCCCACCTGTAACCCCAGTACTTGGGAGGCCGAGGCAGGAGGTTCATGAGATCCAGGCCAGCCTGGGCTACATAGAGACTTCTGAGCTAGTTAGCCTGGACTATGCAGAGAGTTTGTCTCAAAAACAAAACAAAACAATGAACAACCAAAATTCATATTTATGGGATACAGTGTAAACTTTAGATATACATATTCACTGTGTAATGATTACAGAAAAAGGTAGAAAGCATGCGTAGCATATATTCAATCTCTAACTCTGCCAACATTGTATTTTTCGTTAACATATTGATTGTATTTTTGGCATGTGTGTGTATCAGAGGGCACTGTGTGTATGCCTGTGGAGGCCTAAGGGTGACTTTGGAAATCATCTTGGATTGCTTTACCTTCTTCTGGCTTTGTTCTGGAGTTTCCGATGCTATTTCTGTCCAGAGGTTTTGCGTGGGATTTTGGATCCGAACTCAGATCATTTGGTTTGCTAGGCGGAAGCTTAACCCTTGAGCCATCTCTTCAGATCCATTGATTGTATATTTTATTTTTGACTATATTTTAATGGGCACCTACGTTTATTGTGGCACTATTCGCGATAACTGATATATGGAATCAACCTAGATGTCCATTAGGCAACAAATAAAGAAAAAAAATATATATATATGCACACACATGTATGCATATAATGTGGATACATATATAATATACATCTATACATATGTATGTGTATGTCATACATATACTGTGGTATACTACTTGGCTATAAAGAAGAATGAAGTCATGACTTTTGCAAGAAAACAGATGGAACCAGCCATTATTTCATGTAAAAGAAGCCAGACACAGGGCTGGAGAGGTGGCTCAGGGGTTGAGCCTCTGCCTTGCAGGCGGAAGGTCCTGAGTTCGGATCCCAGATCCCACGTATAGACGCCCGGTGGAGGCGGGGGCGGCCTGCGCTTCTGGTCCTGGTAGGGCGGAGCCTGTGAGTCCCGGGGCAGAAGGAGGTGGAGGCGTCCGTGGTGGTTCGCGAATTCGTCCGTGGTTCTACACATACACAGACACACACACACACAGACATACACACGTGCGGACATACACACGTACATGCGCACAGTTGAATAAAAAAAAAAAAAAAAAAGAAGCCAGACACAGATGCAAGGCAAACAGCACATATCTGTCTTGTACATGGAGTTTGCAGCTAATGCATGTTTTATTTTACATTCCTCTTGCTAGGAATATGACTCAATTGTTGAATAAGGATCTAGGCTGCCAGCCCCACCGTTCAGGATTTTGAGAAGCTTTTCCCTGGTCATATCCAGCCTGCATAGGTGGGTGAGGCCAGGCCATATAGGACTTCAGGCATCAGCGTGGTGGAGAAGCTGCGCTGCAATGCTTGTGTGTGAGTTACTGACTCATTAAGGACGTGAAGAATGCGGGAGTGACCCCCCAACCTCTGGCTGGAATTGAAAAAATGTATGCCCACATTCCTCCCTGACCTGTCCCGTCTTCTATAGAGCCCAGTTGGTAGAAGATGAAGGAAGAGGAATAGATTGAGTTTGAGGTGTGTGTGTGAGGGAGGAAGCTGTCCCACCATGTTGTAAATTGAAGTGTGGATAAGCTCCTGACCCATACACAGGGGCAGCCAGTCATCCCAGCTGCAGACCACCACAACTGTCCAGGTGCTAAGATCTAGTAGCTCAAAAGAAGTCGGAAACTGAAATTTAGTAGAGAATCTTTTCTTTCCTTTTTCCCCTGGGGTAACGGGGACTGAAGCCAGGGCCTCACAAATGCTAGCGAGTGCAAGAACTCTTCGTTCGTTTGTGACAGGTTTCATGTAGCCCAGGTTGCTATGTAGGTGAGAATGACCTAGAACTACTGTCTCCACGACCTCAGGCATGCACTACCATACCTGGCCCGAGACGCTTTTACTTTTTGAAGGTTTGCTACTAGTTCAATATTTAAGACGAGCTCTTGGCATATATGGCTCTGAACTCTCAATCCTCCTGCCTGGCCGCCTTGGTGCTGGGATTACAGACGGTGTCACCTCACTTAGTTTTACAAAGTTCGTTTTGTTTTTAATTCTTTTTTGAGACAGAGCTTCCTGCAGCCTGGGCCATCCGCTACGCCTGCTTGTATGTGGTGCTGGGAGACTAGACAACCCTCTACCAATTGATCGGTATCCCCAACCCTTATATTTTAGGGATAAGGTGTCTCTGTGTAGTCCAGGCTCCCCTTGATGCTTCTGCCTCAGTTTCCAAGTTCTGGGACTACCGGTACGTACCACCATGCCTGGAAGAAATTAAATCTTTTGTTTCTTTTTCCCCTTTTCTTTCATGTACGTGTGTATGGGTTATGCGTGTGTGTGTGTGTGTGTGTGTGTGTGTGTGTGTCTGCGTGTGAGTGGGTATATATGTGTGTGTACATGATGCATTTGAGTGTATGAGTCTGTGGAGGCCTCAGGGTGGTAGAAGGAACCATCTTCAATGGCTCTTGCACCTTTCTTTTGTGAGTACACCATTAGGGCTAGTCTGGTTAACCAATTGCTCTGGGGATTCCAGGCTCTGCCTTCCAGGTGCTACAATTCCGGGGGGGGGGGGGCGACACACAGTAGGCATTTTTATGTGGGGGTCTCGGGATCCCAACTCGGGTTCTTTTGCTTTCGAGGCAAGGGCTTTAACCACTGAGCCATCGCCCCAACCCCAATTTAAAAAATCTCCTGCAGTCAGTAGAAGTGAACAATGCTAAAACTCACAAGCTCTAAATGCCCAACAAACATCCAGTTCAGTCCTCATCTGGAAAAAGAAAAGTCGAAACGCAGATGGGGAACAGCGCGTAATGCCTGATGGGTCCTTTTTAAAACTGTAAGCTGGAGCTGGTCTTCCCTTATACTCACCGAGACAGGATAGCTTCAGTACAAGACATTGAGACCAACGTAAGTACACAGTGAGAATGCAACTAAACACCCAGCACTCAGCAGGCAAAAAAAAAAAAAAAAAAAAAAAAGAGGATAGAGCGTTCAAGGCCAGTCTGAACTACACAGAAAGAACTTTTAAAAATCTCTTCCCCAAAGAAAAAGATCGTCTGGGGCTTGTGGAACAAAAGTATAGCCGCGTTCTTCGGCTGAATCATAAACTGAAAGATTCAAGCGACATAGACCTGAACCGGTCATTTCTGGGAAGCACACACAAGGATGGAGTGGGTTGGGAATGGGCAAGACAGTGAAAGTCTGGGATGTAGTACTGAGCGACTTGGAAGTGGACCGGTCCACTCTGGAAGGTACCATGGGAGGGGCTTTGTATTTTAAGAGTTAATGGGTAGTCCTGACAATGCGTGAATCGCCCCTCCCGGGGGCCGAGGACAAAATGGAACTGATTTGACTCCCCCAGCCCTGGGCCGACCCCTCCTCGACCGGTAGTATCAACCGGTCGGGAAGCCCCCGCCTTCACGATCTTCTAGAGGGTCTGCAAGGGTGGGCTCCTCCGATCTGACTCAACAATGGGCTGGGTGGGCGGAAGGGTACCGAGCAGTGATTGGCTCCGGGATGGTCAGCGGCCTCAAATCCTTCTCTGGGCTCTAATTGGCTCCCGCGAGATGACTTAGCCAAACTCTTCCAGGGTACAGGGTTTTTTCCGGAATCTTTGTGGGTGGCTGGGAGCCCCGGCTCGTGCTCCCATTGGCTGCTGGCTCCTCACAGGCGCTACGGCTTCTGGGTTGGTGTGCAGAGTAGTAGACGCTGCGCTTTGCCGTCGGAGATGTAGGTTGGAATAGTCTGGGAACTTGCGAGGCCCTAGTACCCAAGGAGTGGTCCGCTGTGCGGGTCGGCGCCCTGCTTCTCTTCCGGGTATGCTTTTTATTTGAAACCACGACTGTTGCATAGCACTGTATTTATTCCAGGCCATACCGGTCCTCTCTATCTTTCAGGCTAGCTATAGGTTGCCGCCCAGCGGATAAGATTCAAAGTGATCTCATGCATCTTTTCTGGGTTAGTCCCTGTCTCCAGGAGAGGGCGATCTGGAAGGCTTAACTAGGGGTGTTGGAGGTGGGTGTGGGTGGAGGAATGGGGTGGCTTGGTGGCCATTAGCAACACTTTTTTCGAGACCAAGTTGACCTCCAACACAAATCCTCTTGCTTCACTTACCAAGTGCTGGAATTACAGATGTATACAGCTGTTCTCTTGAGTGCGCTTTTCTTGTGTGTAGGTGTGGATGTGTGTGTGTGTTTCTGTGTGGGTATGTGTAGGAGCGGGCACTGTTGTGTGCTGGTGGAGGCCCAAGGGTGACTTCAGAAATAATCCTAGATTGGTCCACCTCCTTATGAGGTTTTAACCCCTGAGCCATCTCTCCAGCCCCAAAAGTGCACTTTTCAATGATCAGATTGTGTTCATCAGGCAAAGAAAGTGGCTTGAGTAAGTAAGAGGAAAGTAGTTCTCAAATTAAATCATATTACACAGTGTGTGCAATTTGGAGGACCATGTTCAGGATGTGAAGTTTCGGACTTGTTTTGGAATTTCAATTCAGGATGTTATATTTGGGAATGGTCTGTGAACTGTTTAGAGATGTGAGTCTCCAAAATTTAGATCTTTGAGATATTTGTAGGTCTATTTCTGGATGTGAAATTTTTCAAAAGGTTTATTATTTATTAAAAAGATGGGTTTAGGAAAAACTTTATGTTAAAATTTTGTTAATGACTTCTTAGATGTAATATACTTTAAAGTTGGCAGATTGAAATTAAACGTAATTGTACAGATAGAAATTGGAATGGGGGGCCTGGAGAGATGGCTCAGGGGTTGTGACTCTGTCTCACAAGCAGAAGGTTCTGAGTTCGGATCCCAGGTCCCACATTAAAAAAAAAAAAAAAAAAAGAAATTGGAATGGATGTGAAAATTCTAGCCACCCCCCTTTTTTTTTGCTTGTGTAGGGGCGTGGAGTGTGTGTGTGTGTGTGTGTGTGTGTGTGTGTGTGTGTCCCTGTGGAAGTCCAGGGTGGCTTCAGGAATGACCCTGGATTGCTCTACCTCCTTATTGCTTCGTGGTGGGATTTACCAGGCTCCACCTTCCAGAGCCAGAAGTATAGTCCACTGCATTTCCAACTGGCATTTTTTGGAGGGATCTGGGCTCTGAACTCAGGGCCTTTTGTTTTGGGGGCAAAGGCTTAACCCTTGAGCCACCTTTTCGGCTCCTCTAAGCTATTCGTTTATGCATCTTTGCCCTTCACATGTAGAATGGCTCTTCTCTTTTTCCCCTTTCTCCTTTACTTCCTTAATGCTCTCCTCCACTTTCTCACTTTTTTCTTTTTGTGTGTATGTGTGTTTGGGGTGTGTGCACGTGTGTTTACATGGGTAAGTGTGTACACGTGTGCAGGTGCACATGCATAACAGTGTGCACGTGGAGCCCATAGGGTGATATCAGAAGTCATCCTCAATCACTCTTTTACCTTATTCTTTTGAGCCTGGGTCTGTAACTAAAGCCAGAGCAGGCCATTAGTCCAGTCTGCCTAGCCAGCTGGCTGTGGGGACTCCCAGGCTTTGCCTACTAGGGCTGGAATGATAAGGGGCAGCCACGCCCACCTGACATTTTTCATGTGGGATCTGGGGATCTGAACTCCTGTCCTTTTGCTTGTCCCTACACTGAGTCATTTCCTCAACCCTGTTTTTTTCTGACTTGGAACTTGCTCTATAATTCAACCTTGTCTTGAACTCATGGCAATCCTCCTGTCTCAGAACCCCAAGGGCTGGGATTATAGGCGTGAGTCCTCACACTCCTCAGAGGTCTTTTTCTTAAAATCGAATTTCATTTTTGACTGCCAGAGAGACTTGACATTGTTCTCTGTGCCTGTAAAGAAGATGTATTGGGGCTGGAGAGATGGCTCAGGGGTTAAGACTCTGTCTCGCAAACAGAAGGTCCTGAGTTCAGATCCCAGGTCCCACATAAAAAACGCTAAGGTGGAAATGGTGGCGGCCTCTACTTCCGGCTCTGGTGGATGGAGCTTGGGAAATCCCAGAGTGAAGCAAGGAGGTAGAAGCAATCCACGATGATTCCCAGAGTCACCCTTGGTCCTCTACAGGGACACACAGTGCCCTCTGATACACACACACACATACACACACACACACATAAATAAATAAAATACTTTAAAGAAGATGTATTTAAATTTTATAAACTATCTTTGATGCCATCTGGTCATCTTTTTCAAAACTTTTGAAATCATTTTATTTATTTATTTATTTTTTTTTTATTTATTTTATTATTATTATTATTATTATTTATTCAACTGTGTGTATGTGCGTGCACGCGGTGTGTCTGTGTGTCTGTGTGTGTGTGGAACCACGGACGAATTCGTGAACCACTATGGACGCCTCCACCTCCTTCTGCCCTGGGATTCACAGGCTCCGCCCTACCAGGACCAGAAGCGCAGGCCGCCCCCTCTTCCGCCTGGCGTCTATACGTGGGATCTGGGATCCGAACTCGGGACCTTCCGCCTGCAAGGCGGAGGCTTAACCCCTGAGCCACCTCTCCAGCCCTTGAAATCATTTTAGACTTGCAAAAAGGTTGCAGAAGAGCGCAATCTGTGTGTGTGTGTGTGTGTGTGTGTGTGTCTCCCCCCCCCACAGTATCTCACCAGCTAGCCCAGGTTTGCCCTATACTCATGGTCCTCCTGCTTCAACCTCCCAGTGGAATGACAGGTGCATACCGTCACACCTGACTCAGAGTTCTTGTGTATCTTTCATTCAATGTCCTATTAGCAGCATACATGGTTATAGTACAATTTTCAAAGCCAGAGCTATTATTCATGAGCTCTTGGCACCTGTTTGATGTCTGTGTCTGGTGTGTGAAATATCTGAAAAAGAAGACCCAAAAGAAGGGTCCAGAACTATTGGGTCACCAAGTGGTTTTTATGATGTGGTATCTCTGAGTATTTGGGACGTGTTGTATGTATTTTTATGGATGGTTTATCTTTTGTTTTCTAATACGTCTGTGTGTTCGTGTGTGTGTGCATGTGTGTAAAGGGCAGTGGACAACCTCAGGTGTCATCCTGAGGGACACTACCCACCTCCTTCGAGGCAAAGTCTCACTGGATTGGGATGGCTCTACCTCCTTATTGCTTTGCGTTGGGGTTTTCCAGGCTCCGTGTTCCAGGGACCACACTGCATAGCACCTGCATTTCCACCTGGTGGTCTTGCTGTTGTTGTTTGTTTGTTTTCATGGGACCTGGGATGTGAACTCAGGTCCTGTTTCTTGAGAGGCAGAGACGTGAACCCCTGAGCCACCTCTCCAGCCCCATGCCAGTCATTTTTATGTAGGTTTTGGAGAATGAACTCAGGACTTCGTGTTTGCCAGGAAAGCACTTTACCAAATATTCCCCCAGTCCTTACTTTAAAATTTGTAGCTACAAAGTGATGGTTTTCATTAGTTTTACTGTCAAATCTTCATTTTCACACATTGTTGTATGTTTTTAGCTCTTGTATTGTTGGGGTTGGAACCCAGGGCTTTGTGAATGTCCAACAAGAACTCTTCTACTAAGCTTTATCTCCAGTCAAATGAATGCTTTTTGTCTGTCTGTCTGCCTGCCTGCCTGCCTGCCTGCCTATCTATCTGTCTGTCTATCTATCCATCTATCCATCTATCTGTCTGTCTGTCTGTCTGTCTATCTATCTATCTATCATCTATCTATCTATCTATCTATCTAATTTATTTATTGTCCTTGTGTTTTGTTTTGATTTCTTTTGAGATAGGATCTCCTTATTAGGTCAGACTGACTTTGAATTCAGTATGTAGCCCTGAGCTGTCCTCAAACTCAAGATTGTCCTGTGTAACTCTCCCTAATGCTGGCTTACAGCTGAGTGCCGCTGTGCCCGGCTTAGTGTGTGTGTGTTTCGATGCTAGACCTGCATCTTCCCAGCAGCCTTTGGCCCTTATCTGAGCTGCTTGGGCTCATGTCTTCACTGCAAGGTCTCAGAGCTCTTTGGGAAAACTACATTCAAAGCTGTTTGTGCTACAGGCAATTTTCTTTTAGCCTGTATCAGAAATTGTGAGGTCAATGAACACTTCTAGGTTCTGTATTTAGGAAAAAGTTTCTCTCTCTTTTTTTTTTTGGCTCTGTGTGTGTGCATGTGTGTATGTGTGTGTGCGTGTGTATGTGTGTATGTGTGCGTGTGTGTATGTGTGTGCATGTGCGTGTGTATGTGCGTGCGTGTGCGTGTGTGTGTGTGTGCGCGTGTGTGTTTTGCATTTAGGAGGTGTACATGGGTGTGCTGGCCTGTGAGGACTCAAGGGTGATGTCAGGAATCACCCTGGGTTGCTCTTCACCTTATTGCTTTGCTCTAGGCTTTCTCAGATTCTGCCTTTTAGGGCTAGAATTTTTGTATGTGGGATCTGGGATCTGAACTCAGATCCTTTTGCTTTCAAGGCAAAAGCTTTAATCACGGAATCGTCTCCCTAGCCTGTACGGCAGAGTTTCTTATTCTCAGACTACTGACATTTTTTTAAAATTTTTTATTTATTATTTATTCAATTGCGTGTGTATGCGTGTGTGTGTCTGTGTGTGTGTGTGTAGAACCACAGGCGAATTCGGGAACCACCATGGACGCCTCCACCTCCTCCTTGTTTACTCTGCTCCGGGATTCACAGGCTCCTCCCTACCAGGACCAGAAGCGCAGACTGCCCCCCCTTCCGCCCGGCGTCTATACGTGGGATCTAGGATCCGAACTCAGGACCTTCCGCCTGCAAGGCAGAGGCTTAACACCTGAGCCACCTCTCCAGCCCCGACTACTGACATTTTGAACCCCCAAAGTCTTTGTTACGAAGGACTATTCTTTAACATCGTGGACTATTTTCCACTCCTCTCCCATCACCTCTCTCTTTTTACTTTATTTTGACAGAGAGAAGAATGGGGAGGGAGAGAGGGAGGCCGACAGAGAGAGAGAGAGAGCACGAGCGAGCACACAGTGGCACAGGGGTAAAGGTCGGAAGTCTCGTTCAGCCTTGCGGAGGTTCCTGTGATCCGACTCGCCCAGGTTTAGGAGCAGCACCCTGTCTGCTGACGTACCTTTCTGGCCTTCTTTCTTTCTGTGTGGGACATTGTATTTGCTTAGCGTGATTTTTTATGTTTTATTTATTTGTGTGTGTGTGTGTCAGAGGGCACTGTGTGTCCCTGTGGAGGCCCAAGGGTGACTTCTGGAATCATCCTGGATTGCTTTCACCTCCTTCTTGCTTTGCTGTGGGATTTCCCAAGCTTTGCCCAGCAGGGCCGGAATTGCAGGCCGCTGGATTTCTGCCTGGCATTTTTTAGGTGGGACTTGGGATCTGAACTCAAGACCTTCCGCTTGTGAGACAGCGTCTTAACCCCTGAGCTGTCTCTCCAGCCCCATGTAGTGTGCTTTTTTTTTTTTTTTTTTTTTTTTTAAATACTACAGTCTGGGAGGCTTGAACTACAGAAACACGTAGCCTCGCCCTTCTGAAGCAGCAAGTGAGAGATGAGGGTGGCTACAGGGGTGCTTCCTTTGACAGCAGTTCTAGGCTTCTCTCTTAGCCGCAGGGTTTGCTGAGATTGTTGGTGTCCCTTATCTTTTGCTCTCTCTTTCTCTCTCTCTCTCTCTTCATTTTTTAAAGTTTCTGCATTCGGTTAAAATATCAGTCATTGATCACGCACCCATTCATTCTAATTTAACCAGTTACATCTGCAAAGACTTTCCTATTTCCAAATGAAGCCACGGTGCAAGGTACTAAGGGGTAAGCGTTTAACGTATTATTTCTTAGAGTAGAGCAGCCATGATGTCCAGAAGCTGTTCTGGTAATCACAGCCAATCCATGTTATTTTGTTAGCCATAAATAATCTCACAGAATAGAAGTCTCGGACAAGGTTACTTAGAGGCCCTGATAAAACAAGCCCAAAGAGTGGCTGGAGAGGTGGCTCAGGAGAGTCCTGAGTTCGGATCCCAGATCCCACGTATAGACGCCGGGCAGAAGCGGGGGCGGCCTGCGCTTCTGGTCCTGGTAGGGAGAAGCCTGTGAATCCCGGGACAGAAGGAGGTGGAGGCGTCCATGGTGGTTCGCAAATTCGTCTGTGGTTCTACACACACACACACACACACACACACACACACACACACACACACAGACACACGTGCGCGCACATACACACACATATGCACACAGTTGAATAAACAATAATAATAATAAAAAAATTAAATAAAAAACAAGCCCAAAGCCTGAAATTAGTTCCTAGTCGAGAGAGAGAGAGAGAGAGAGAGAGAGAGAAACAGAGAGAGAGAGAGAGAGAGGCAGATGGCCTTTATAATAATGTCTAAGCATAGACAGAAACAGGTATTTTGTGTTCCCTCCATGATATCAGGCTTTAGGCTGGCAGAATGGCTCAATGTGTAAAGATGGGGGCACACAAGCCTGGAGCCCACATGGTGGAAAAAGAGAACTGTCTTCTGAAGTGTTGTTCTTTGACTACCACACACCCGTGCTATGATATGTGAATACCTTTCTCTCTCTCTCTCAAATAAATACAAATTTTAAAAGGCATGAAAAAGAAAATCTGAGTGTCCAATAGCATTATGAGAAGATACCAAATCTTCCCTCCGGGTATGAGCGACCGCCACTTCTTTGCCACTTGTAGGTTTAACCTCACCTAACCTGTCCTCGCCGTGTGTATTGAAATGTGTGCTTTGGAGGCTTGGTTGCAGTATGATGATACTGAGGGAGTGGAACCTTTTAAGGGAAAGGTAACTAGGTCACGGGGTGCCACTCTTAGAAGGGATTCATGTAGATTTGTCACCTGGACTGGTTCCCTGGAGAACGGGAGCCTGGGAATTCCTGGGGCTCTCTCTGCAAGGGTTGCTATCCATTCACACAGGCCCCTGCCAGGCAGGCGATGCCATCTACACCGAGACCCTCCCCAGAGCCGAGCAGACCCTTGAACATGCAATATAAAACCGATTAAACCACACACAATCATAGAGTTGCCCTCTTTTTCTGGGAGTCTGTTGTAGTCAGCCTGAATGGTTGCTGATAAATGACCATCAAACGGCTTAAGGGAACAAGGGGTTTATTTCCTTATGACTGTCTGGTTACAGTTCTCAGTCCAACTTGACGAGAGAGCTCACACCAATACCAGGGCTGAGGGAACTGGCCACACCATCACTGCATAACGGCTGAGAGATGGACAATCCTTACTTGCCAGACCAGCATGTCTGGCCAACTCCTTCAACCAGTCCTCGGTCTTTTATTCCAGGGCTTAATCCTGCCCACCATAGGCTAGGCCTTCCCCATCAGCTAGACAATCTCATGCAGGCTTGCTCAGGGCCCAACTCAACAACTAATTCTCCACAAATGTGCCCAGAGCTCAAACCCTCAGCCATCAAGTTGACACCTGTGCCTAACTATGACAGAGTCTCTAATCTACAGTGAGCCCCTACTTACTTAGACCCTTCCCCAAACCATTCGACCAAAGTCCAAATTCTTCAATGAATTCTAATGACCCGTTACTGTGGTGTCTTGTAGTTCTGAATGGTTTATGTTCTCCCTCATTGTGATGTGTAATCCAAGGGGTTCAACTGCAGGCTGTTCTGGGCTTAAAGGGTATTGGAAAAGCTGCACCTCTAGCTTTTAGCCGCTAGATGTCAATAGCAACCCCCATTGTTATGGCAGTCAAAACGCCTTCAGATATTGCCAAATGTTCCTGAGGGAGAAATAATGCCTCTGATTAAGAAACATTGGTTTAGGATAAGAAGTATTGGAGTACTTTGTGGGGGTTTTGCCCCCAGGCTAGTGTTCCCTGAAAGACATGTGAATCCGTATTGGTATGTGAGAGAGCTCTGGTCTAAGGTGTTTTGACCCAAGGTTAGAAAACCCCGAGCTCTTTGGGGGCTGCTGTATCAGAAGTGGTATACGTGGCTCCCTTCCCCCTGTCTGTTGAATATACCGATTTAAAAGAGCAGTAAGGAGCGGGAGTTTGTGATGGTTGTAAACCTTACAGCAGCAATTCCAGCTGCTCTGTCTAGACCACAGAGCCCGGATGACTCGCTGCCTTCAAAGCCTGTTCCATCCTCTGTTCCGTCTCTATCTCCATCAGCAGCACTTGTGCTGATTGTGCAAGTTTTTGTTCTGTGCTTCCTCACAGCACGCGTAGAGTCCCCTCTCTCAGGATGACCGTTATGAGACCTCATTCGGACCTGTTATAACCCAGTATACACATGGAGTATGGAAGACTCCATCAAAACTTGAATTGTAGGAAAGGTCTACACTTTTGGAGTGTCTTTCTAGAGCTTTCCTTAACCTGTTGGGTTTTTTTTAAAGCTTTTATTATTATTATTATTTATTCAATTGTGTGCATATGCGTGTGTATGTGCGCGCGCGTGTGTTTGTGTGTGTGTGTGTGTGTGTGTGTCTGTGTGTGTGTGTGTGTGTGTGTAGAACCACGGACGAATTCGCGAACCACCAGGGACGCCTCCACCTCCTTCTGCCCCGGGATTCACAGGCTCCGCCCTACCAGGACCAGAAGCGCAGGCCGCCCCCGCTTCCGCCTGGCGTCTATACGTGGGATCTGGGATCTGAACTCAGGACCCTCCGCCTGCAAGGCGGAGGCTTAACCCCTGAGCCACCTCTCCAGCCCCCTGTTGGGGTTTTTGAGGACTGGTTGAAGTCTGTAATGCAGTGTGTAATCCACACATCAATGCACCTGTTATGATGTAGACATGGTGTGACCCTTCCCCCAAAGAATCACATGTTGAGGAACCATTAGCAATTGAAGCCTAGTGGAAGGCACTTGGACCAAAGGAGTGCCACCCTCATGAATGGGCTACTGCTGTATCACACAAGTGGGCCGAGTTGGTAGGAGTGGGTGTTAAAAAAAGAGCTGCTAGAAATGTATAGCTTAGTGGTACGTTGCTTGCTGGGCTTGCTCAAGGCATGGGTTCAATCTCTAACACCACACAGAAAAATAAAATGGTGTTTTCTAGCATGGTGTACACCTGTAATCCTAGAACCAGGGAGACTGAGGGGGAAGTATTGTGTATTTGAGGCCAGCCTGAGCTACATGGTGAATTCAAGGTCCAGACTGGGCTACATAATGAAACCACTACAGAAATGGAAGGAGCTGACTGTTGGACTGGCACACACCTCTAAATCCCAGGACCGGGGAACTTGAGGCAAGATGAGCACACATTTCAGGGGGTAGTGTCTCCTCTTTACTGTTACTATGTTTCCTATGTGATATCTTTAAAAAGTATTTTACTTGGGGCTGGAGAGATAGCTCAGGGGTTAAGACACTGCCTCCCAAGCAGAAGATCTTGAGTTCAGATTCCAGGTCCCACCTGAAAACTCAGGTAGAAATGGTGGAGGTGGAAATGGTGGCGGCCTGTACTTCCCGCTCTGGTGGGTGGAGCCCGGGACAAACCCAGAGTGAAGCAAAAAGGAGGTAGAAGCAATCCAAGATGATTTCAGAAGTCACCCTTGGTCCTCCACAGGGACACACAGTGCCCTCTGACACACACACACACACACACACACACACTAAATTTTTAAAAAATTGTTTATTCATTTAATTAATTTATTTGAGACAAAGAGAAAATGAGAGAGCGAGGGCATACATATACATGCCATGGTATATAAGTGGAAGTCAGAAGACAGTTTTCCAAGGTCACTTCTCTCCTTCCACCATGTGGGATTCTGGGACTGGAACTCAGGATGTTAGGTGTGTGAACAGGTACCTTACCACTGAGCCCATGCTGGTCCTGGATGTAATATCTTTATTCATGAACTGGGTCAAGAATGTTAAGTTCTTTTACCCCCCCCCCTTTTTTTTTAATATCGTGGGCCATGAGATTTCTGTCCGATGTTGACTTACAATGTGTGAGGTTTCTGAGCTTTTTGAGTACGTACATTTCAGGTAGTGAGGGTCTATCTCAGGCTGCAGGTTTCTGATCTATGTGGGGTGGATTCCAGCAAGTAACATATCTGAACTTTTTTTGTAGTGTGTGTAGTTGAACCCAGGGCTTTGTGCACCCCTAGGCGAGCATTCTACTATTGAGCTGCACCTCAGGTCTAGCTGAACGGGGATGTCCATCCCTGGATGCCCACGTTGTGGCATTTGAGATCTCTGCTTTGGTTGTGGCTCTCTCTGGTTTATATAGATTCCATATGTTTTGGAAGACGTTGCACGAGGTGCCCTCTCCGGTGTTTGTTGACGTATATCTCAAATGTATAAAATCTCTGATCTCTTTGTGGAGTTATAATGTGTTGAATGTCAGGTCTGTTGTCTCTTTTGTGGCTACATGTCCAGCAAGGTCCCTGATCCGTTTGTGGAAGAATATCAAGTAGGACTTCCCTAGTCGTCTTTGGGGAGTATGTAACTAATGATGTGAACATTTTGATGTCTTCTGACAAAGGAGCTAAGATGCGATATGTTTGAGAATTTTCCCAGGATGTGAGTTCTCTGTTGTTTTTGAAGATGTCCTAGGAGGTGACATCTCAGAGCTATTTGTGGATTTACATCCCAGATCCCAGCACCAGGTCTGGCGCTTTGACATTTGTTATGGTTTGAATGTGAGATATTCCTCACGAGTGTGTTGAATGCTGGTTCCCAGTTGGTACTGTTTTGAAGGGAGGTGGAAACTTTAGGAGGTGGGGCCTGGCTGGAGGAAGTCTGACACTGGGAGCATCGCTTTGAAGTTTATTCCTGGTCTCTGGTCTCTTTCTGTCTGCTTCCTGTACCACCCTGAGATGAGCTGCTCTGCCATGCTCTCCTAACCATGATGGACTGATGTCTTGAAACAGCGAGCCAGTAAGTTGATGTTACAGTGACCCGGGCTACTATGGCACACTTTGGAAGCATACCAGATTTTTAAAAATTTCTGTTCTTTCATATAAAACAGATTGTGAGGGTCTGGAGAGATGGCTCAGGGTTAAGCCTCTGCCTCACAAGCAGAAGGTCCTGAGTTCAGATTCTGGATCCCACATAGAAAATACCGGCAGAAATAGCAGCGACTTGCACTTCCGGCCCTGGAAGTTGGAGTCTGGGAAATTCCAGAGCAAAGAGGAGGTAGCACAATCTAGGGTAGTTCCTGAAGTCACCCTTGGGCCCGCAGTGCCCTCTGATACACACACACGCACACACACACACACGCAAAAAAACCCACCCATATTGTGAGGTTTATTATGTCATAAGATGTGTATTATCCCAGTGTTACAGTTATTTTGCATTTTGCCTATAAATTCACGACTAAGCGACTTGTTTTTTTCTGGCTTACGATTCTTGGTTACAGTTCTTTCTCCACCTTGGTAGGAGAGTTCACACCAGCACCAGAGGCCGAGGGAACTGGCCACGCACTACATTCACAGGACAGCTGAGAGAGGGGCAGAATGCCCTTGCCACAGCATGTCCTCCAAGTATGCCGACGAATGGCAGCTTACTTAACCAGCTCCCTCCCTCCGATCCATCGGCCCAGGGAGTGGTCCCACCTACCGTAGGCTGGACCCTCCCCATCAGTTAGACCGTTGCCTGCAGGCTTGTTCAGGATCTAACTCAACTACTAATTTTTTTTAGAAATGTGCTCGGAGTTGAAGCCTGCAATTGCCAAGTTGACACCAGTAACTAACTACCCACCAAATTATGAGATTTCAGTTCTTTGTGGGTATATATCTCAGGGTGAAGGCTTCTAAGGTGTATATGTCCCAGTACTGGAGTACCCTAATATCCTTCTGCACATACATCACTTCAAATGTTTTTAATTATTCTCTATGTATTTCCCATGATGCGAGGTCTCTCATGTCATGGATTCTTGTTTAATGGTATGGACCGTCTGGTCTGTTTTACACATATATTAAACTACTTGAAAAAAATTGTAAATGGGGTCTGGAGAGGTGGCTCAGGGGTTAAACCTCTGCCTTGCAGGCGGAAGGTCCTGAGTTTGGATCTAGACCCCACGTATAGACGCCGATAGACGCCGGGTGGAAGCAGGGGCGGCCTGCGTTTCTGGTCTTGGTAGGGCGGAGCCTGTGAATCCCGGGACAGTAAACAAGAAGGAGGCGACCCATGGTGGTTCCCGTATTCGTCCGTGGTTCTGCACACACATACACACACACAGACATACATACACGCACACATACACATACACATGCACAATTCAATAAATAATAAAAAAATTTTAAAAATTGTAAATGTTTTGGGCTAGTGGTGTAGCTTGTCTAGAATGTATGAAGCCCTTGGTTGATCCCAACACTGCAAGACAAAACTCCCGAACAAAAACAGAAAGCTGTTTGCTGATGGGGTGAGATCTGTTCAGCTTGGCAGTATTATTTTTGTGCATGCATACGTGTGGTTATGCCAGAAGGCACTAGAATATGTGTGCCTGAGAAGGCCCAAGGGTGACTTTGGAAATCATCCTGAACTGGAAGTACAGGCTGACACCATTCCCACGTGGCGTTTTTACGTAGGATGTGGAGGGACTCGGGTCCTTTACCCCTTGAGCCAACTCCCCAGCCCTTAATGTGAGTATTTGCCCCTATTTTTGAAGGTGCACCCCTGGATGCAGATGTCTGCACTCTTTAGATGTATTTTCATCCTGTCTGTCTCTCATTCATTTCTAGATGACTCAGGAAGGGTGCTGTGAGCGTTCTGTGATATGTGTCTAGCATTTGTAGGTCTCTGAACGATATGGAGGTATATGTCTTGGGATGGGAGGGCCTCTAATTGTGTCTATCTCTGTAGGCCAACCTGTGGGCCCTCTAAAGATGCCCATATCCTAACCTGAAAATTGAAAAGGTGAATTTGCATGTTTAAAGGCCACTTGCAGGTGCAGTTATAAACATCTTGAGAGATTTTCTTGCATTTTTCTAGACATTTCTAGAATCACAAGAATCCTTAAATGAATAGGGAGCAGGCTGATTATTGTCAGTGAGCACAAATCGAGTCAGAGACAGGAGAGGTGTTGATGGGAATATTTGTGGCTCTTGGGACGTGGGAAATATGCCAAGATATGAAATGCCGTATTTGTGCATGGCCAAATAAAGGTTTCCCAAGGATGACCAGCAAAGGAGATACGACTTGGGAACTGGAAAGAGGGAAGGATACATGACGATGAATGTGTGGTCAGAGAAGATGTAACAGACACAGAGATCAGAAAGATTGCAAGGTGAAGTGTCACTGGGTTTGAAGGTGGAAGGAGAAAGGAACAAAGGGCCGCGAGTAGTCTCTAATCTGCAACATTCTACGCTAGTCTCAAGCAGAAAGACTGCTCTGTTGACATCTGATTTTTTAAACCCCCTTTCAGGCTTCCAACCTACTTATATATCATATATAATATATATAACACATAAATAAATTTATGGGTTCATTTTTGTCTTCTTTTTAAAAACATTTGTGTGTGTGTGTGTGTGTGTGTGCACTGTGTCCCTGTGGAGGACCAAGGGTGACTTCGGGAATCATGCAGATTGCTTCTATCTCCTTGCTTCACTCTGGGATTTCCCAAGCTCAGCCTGCCAGGGCCAGAAGTGCAGGCCACACCATTTCCACCTGGTATTTTTACGTGGGACCTGGGATCCGAACTCAGGACCTTCTGCTTGTGAGACAGTCTTAACCCCAGAGCCATCTCTCCAGCCTGGGTTCTTTTTCTTTTCTTTCTTTCTTTCTTTTTTTTTTTTGAGTGAGTGTGGTGTGTGTGTGTATGCACCTGAGCGCCCATGAATGTGTGTGCCTATGGAGACCTAAGGGTGGGTGACATGGAGAATCATCCTGGATTGCGCTACCTCATTGCTTTGCTGGGGGTTACCCGGGCTCCGCCCACCAGGGCCGGAATTGCAGATTGCCACTCTTTTCCACCCGGCATTTTTGTGTAGGATCTGGAGATCCAAACTCAGGTCCTTTTGCTCGTGCGGCCTAGTCTTTAACGGCTGAGCCATCTCTTCAGCCCAAATTTGTGTGTGTGTGTGTTTTTAAAGGAGCACTTGTAGTGGTTTGTTACAACAGTGATAAGAAGTAGATATGCTATTTGGTGTCTCTAAGTGGTTGTTGATGGATATCTTGGGATGGGAACCCAGGACGAGAGGAATCTGCTCTGTCTGTGTGTCTGCAAATTTGTGGTCTGTGAGGTTTTGTGCTTATATATCTCAGAATATCAGCTCTCTGATGTGGTTGTGTGTGTGTGTGTGTGTACTAGGATGTAAGACCTCTTGGCTGACTCTGGGTGAACGCTACAGTATTTGAGCTGTCTGAGGGGTTCTGTTATGTTTGTGTTGTTGGTTTCATGTTTTATGAATATTTCTGAAATATGAAACACTTGATTCATTCATCTCTACCCAAATGAATATGTAAGTGATTTGTGTGTGTGTGTGTGTGTGTGTGTGTGTACACAAGCCCATATTTAAGATGAGATATTACTGATATCACCATGTATGTTCAGGTCTAGAGTTAGCTGTGGGTATGTTATGTATAGATTGAAGCCTCTGATATTTTTGTGGGCTTATGTCCTAAGAATATAAGTCTCTGAATTCTTTGGGAGCAGATTTCCAAGATGTTGGGTGTATATTCAGTCTTCGGCTGTATTTCCTAGGATGTGATCTCTTCTTTGATTATGATTGAGATGTGGCAGATTTTAAGATCTCTGAACTATTTGTGGGTAGGTGTGTCTTAGATGTGAGGTCTTTGCATATATATTTGTTTTCTTCAGGGGTGTGGCAGCTGGTACGTCACCCATGCTCCAGTGGAAGGACCCTAACCCATGTGTATATGTGCTATGCTAACTGGATTTAATGGGATTTCTTTTTTTAAGCAAAATAAAACAAGACAGAAACAGGCAATGAAGAAGGGGGCACTCAGTGAGACTGGGAGGGGGACGGAAGGTTATATATTATCAAGATACATTGCACATGCGTGTGAGACTGTCAAGGAATGAAAAAAATAAAATGAGCGAAAAGCAAAATGAGGATTCTGCGATCTTTATGGGAGTATTTTCTTGGCATACAAAGAGATGGGACCTAATGGAAGGTAATGAGGTCACAGGGGCTCCACCGAATGGATTGATGGCTCAGCTCTCCTGTGGCTAGATTAGCACTTTTGAGGTTTTTTCCAGGGCCTAGCACAGCCTGTGCAAAGTGCTCTACTGCGAGCTGCATCCCCAGCCCGGAGCTGTCCCTTGCCTTGGCTCTTTCTGCGAGGGCACAAAGACAATGACAAATGGTACTTCCTTTCTGCTTCTCTGCTGTGCTTTGACACAGCCAGGGGCCTTTACCAATATGCCATCAGCATGCTATTAGCAAGCTTCAACCATTCATGAGCTGAACAAACCTGTTGTCTGTACAAATTACGGTGCTTCAGTTATTTTCTCATAACAACGTAAAGTAGACGGAGATACTGCACATGCTTGTCAACGGGCAAGGTATTTTTTTTTAATCTTTTGTTTGTGATTTCAGTTTGTGAGGTTTTGCCCTGTTTTGGAGGCAATGGCACATATGTGTCTTATTCTTTGAGTGGCAGGTCATCAATCTCTTTGTAATTGTATGACATAGCATGTGAGGCCTTTGTGTTGCTTATAGATATATTTCTTAGGATGTAATGTGGTTTTGTCCTGTTTTCTTTTTTAAAGACAGGATCTCACAGTGTAGCCCATATTGGCCTCAAACTCAACTCTCCTGCCTCAGCTTTCTGATTTTGAGATTAAAGGCATGAGTCACCATGCCCAGTCAAGGATGTGGTATTTTTAACTGCTTGAAGACATATCACCTGCAGTTAGTAAAATAATGGTCCGTGAAAGATGTCTATGTGCTAATCTCTGCAATGTGTAGATATGTGACCTTGAATGCCTAGTGGCCTTTTGGAGATGTGACAAAGTAATCATCTTGAAATGGGGAGGTAATCCCAGATTTCTAAGGTGAGTCCAATGCCATCATAATGTGAGGTCTGTGGGCTTTTTGGTATGTCTTTCTGGTACGCAGACGGCAGTACCCTAAAGATGCCCACTTCCCAATCCCTGGAAGCTATGATTACAACAGTTGACAGGGGAAAGAGCACTTGACGGGTGTGAGTCAGCTAAGCATCCTGACAGGAGGAAATTTTACCAGATGACCTGGGTGGTTCAGCATGGTCACTTAGTCACTCTATGAGGAGACACGAAGGTCAGGGTCAGAGGGACTGGCATCGAGTGGAAATCCAGAGATCAAGCAGAGAAGTGGGTGGGTCCAGGGACTGGAGACACAAGGCAGGAGGAATAAAAGGGGGGAGAAAGAGAAAGTTAGATGCTGCTGGGTTTGAAGATACAGGATGGAGTAAGCTGGAGAAAGTGCGTATCCAACAAGAACTGGATTCTCCACCATGAACTTGAGGGAAGTCACCTCTACCGTGCCTTGACTTTGAAACACGTGAATATTCTATGAACTGTAAGTCAAAATATATAAGACAATAAATTTTCATTTTTTGGACAAGATGTCTGTGATTTGTTTATCAGTAAAACATACCGTAGCCCAGGTGGCGTGTCTACCTGGTGTCAGTGCTACCGTGTTGATGGCCGAGGTCCCTTGTCTGTGTCAGTGTGTGAACCACAGGATTACGTTCCTACTCTGTCGGTGGGAGTGAGGGCCAGAGTTTGTGTTGTCAGCTTTTGGGAATTCCCAGTGTCAGTAGTCTCGAAACTGGGCTTGTCTACATGTCCTAGCATATCGTCTGATCTGATGTGTGTGTGTGTGTGTGTGTGTGTGTGTGTGTGGTGTGTAGAATTCCGAGATTTTTATGGGCGTGTGTGTGTGTGTGTGTGTGTGTGTGTGTGTGTGTGTGTGTAGAATTCCGAGATTTTTATGGGCGTGTGTGTGTGTGTGTGTGTGTGTGTGTGTGTGTGTGTAGAAGAATTCCGAGATTTTTATGGGCGTGTTTTCTTTTGCTTGAAACCCTTAACCTGTTTCTGTGTTTAAGTCCCGGGATAGGAAATTCCTTATCCATGCGTCATACTGTAAAGTACAGTTTTATCCCAGGGTCCTCACATGAGAGAGGGGAAGGACAGAGGCAGAGCATTGAGTTTGACATCAAAAGCAGATGAGGGCTGGGGAAATGGCTCAGTGGATAACGTGCTTGCCACACCAGCATGCACACCAGAGTTTGAATCTCCAGAATCCATCTAAAAGCCACAGATATGGCTGCTGCCTGTAATCTCAGCACTTGGGGGAAAGAGGGAATTTTCCAGGCAAGCTGCTTAGGTACTCTTAGCCGGTTGGCAAGCTCTGGGCCCAACTGAAAGACCCTGCCTTAATATATGAAGTGGGGAGCTATTGTGGGCTATCCAAAATCAACTTCAGGCCTCCACGTGCACACAGAGTCGAGATGTGCCTTGCACACACATGCACGCACAGACATGTGAACATGCATACGCACATATGAAGCCCATATGCACACATTTTCACAAAACAGATGGCGGGGAGAGATTTGTGAACAAAGGTGAACATGAAGATGACATGTGTGACCTGGAAGATGGATGGAGACGCTGCGAGCTAAGGTACCAGGATCTCTAGGAGTGGAAGCCGGAGAACAGACCTGGCCTAGGGCCCGCAGGAGCCGTGTAGCCGTGCCAGGACCTTGGGTTTATTTTAGTCCACGAAAATTCCTTTTGGGCTTCGGACTGCAGAAAGGTAAGATAATAAATTTGTGCTGTTTTACAAAACTAAGGTTGCAACATTTGAGTGTGTGTGTGTGTGTGTGTGTGTGTGTGTGTGTTTGTGGTGTGTGTATCAGAGGGCACTGTATTTCTTTGTGGAGGACCAAGGGGAATTCAGCATTCATCCTGGATTGCTTCTACCTCCCTTTTGCTTTGCTCTGGGATTTCCCAGGCTCCGCCCACCAGGGCCGGAAGTGCAGGCCCCCACAATTTCCACCTGTCATTTTTGACGTGGTCCCCAGCATCCGAACTCAGGTCCTTCTGTTTGTGAGGCAGACAGAATCTTAACCCCTGACTCATTGCTGCAGCCCAGGTTGCAACTTTTAACAGCGGCAACAGGAAATGGATGCGTCGTGTCAGGTTTCAGTCTCTCTACTTGATGGCTAGTGGCCATCTCAAGATGTGATGTGTTTGTGTGTCTGAGGATGGCGGTCTCTGCCCTGTGCAAATACACGAGCCAGAGTGAGAGGGCTCTGATTATTTGGTGTGTTTCCCTAGATTTTGTGTTCTCTAAGTTATTTGTGTGTGCATGTCATAGAATGTGACATTTCTGAGCTGACTTGTATGGAGAGGTATGTGAAATATTGAAATATTTGTGGATTATGTTTCAGGTTGGTTCTGTCATTTACTCGAGGGCTGTTTTCTGTGACATGTTCTCTGAATTGTTTGGTTAAGTATGTGTAGCGAGGTGCTAGCTAGCCATCTGGCCCTTTTAGGTTTCTGTGTGTCAGAGATGAGCCCGCTAGTCTGTTTTCTGGTAAATGTATTAGTGTATGACGTCAAGTCTAAGAACTATTTCTGGTGTTTTCCTAGCCTGTGGGGGTTTCTGAATCGATTATGCTTGCATATCGAAGATCTGAGACCTGTGTTCTATTTGTGGATGTATCAGGTGTTATCTAAATTTTTTGTGTAGTAAACCCATTTGTGAATTTTCTGATTGGGTTGTTGTGTATGACTCAGGGCTTTGAGTTTGAAGGTTGTGGTTTCTTTGTGGGTTCATGGGCAAACCTTTAATCTGTTTGTGGCCACAGAATCCAGGATTTCAGCTCCCTGTCCATTTCGATGCCAGTAGGTGTCAAAGTGCTGGGATTCAGAATTGTTTGTAGCATTTGAGGTCTCTGGCATGTCAGTGGCTACATGTCCACACTGTGAGGTCTATAACCTCTTTCTTGGCATATGTCCCAGGATATGAACTCTGATTTGCTTCTGGTACTGTTGTCTGATATTGTGAATTTCTTGGATCTATTTGTAGGTGAAGGAACTGGAGTGGGAGATCTGTCATCTCTTTGAGACTGTGAAGTCTCTGGTATGTTTCTAGGTCCATTCCTAGGATGTGTGGTCTCTAAACAAGCTGGGTATATTTGTACAGGTTAAGAAATGCTAAGTGCTTTGTGATTTTATTGTCTCCTGGCCCAATACCTGTGACGTTTGTGACTGCATGAGCAAGGTGGGATGCCTTTGATCTGTCTGTTGGTGGGTATTTCAAGATATGAATTTCCTGAACTGTCTGTGGGTGATGTTTGATGGTGTGAAATGTCTGATGTATTCGCTAGTGATGTCTTTTACTTGTGCTGAAGGTATTCTCCTAGCACAAGAGTTTTCTGACCTGTTTGTGAAAGCTTGATCTAGCACATACTTGATCTCTGAGTTCATTTTTTCCTGCAGTGTTGGGTGTCAAGCCCAAAATCTCATATACTGAGTCAAGTGCTTTATTCCCAGTCTGGTCTCTGAGGTCTTCATGGATGTGCATCCCAGGGCGTGAATTTTCTCAGCCACTAAGCATGTGAACTCCATGTTGTCAGATGCTGATGTTTTGGTTATATCGCTAAAGGGCATGTGATGTGTTGACTGATATATTGAGTTGTTTATGTATTTGGACAATGAAGTCATCGGGCTGTTTGTGGTTTATTTACCCTGGTGAAGAATTCTGACCTCTGTTTGGGTATATGTCTCATAATAAAAACCTTCTAATCTGCTTACAGCTGTTCTAAGATCCTAGAGCTTCAATCTGTTTCCCAGTCTTTCTCTAGCTTGTGAAGTCTATGACTTGACTGTGGGTATTTGCTTCGGAACTTGAAATCTCTGATTTGTTGTCTCTATTTCAGGTTGTGAGGTCTCTGTCCTTATTCTGGGTTCATTTCCTATATGTAAAGTTTTTTTAATTAAAATTTTTTTATTTATTCAATTGTGCGTGTGTGTGTGTGTGTGTGTGTGTGTGTGTGTGTGTGTGTATGTATGTGTGTAGAACCACGGGCGAAGTCGGGAACCACCATGGACAGCCTCCACCTCCTCCTTGTTTACTCTGCCCCGGGATTCACAGGCTCCGCCCTACCAGGACCAGAACCGCAGGCCGCCCCCGCTTCCGCCCCGCGTATATACGTGGGGTCTAGGATCCGAACTCAGGACCTTCTGCCTGCAAGGCAGAGGCTTAACCCCTGAGCCACCTCCCCAGCCCCCCATGTAAAGTTTTTAAACTGTCTTTTCATGTTGTAAAATTTGAAGTGTCTGATCTTTTTTATTATTATTTTATGTTCATTGTTATTATTATTTGCATATATATGTGTGGGCGTGTATAGATGTGTATGGGTGTGTGTAGAAGGGGTACCTCTCTGAAGTTTCTGGAGTATAATCATAATAGGGGAGTGTCTGATTTTGTGTGCATTTGCCAAGGGCGTGAGACTTATTCAGTTATTGTTATAAATCCTGCTTTGTAAGGTTCCCGGTTTATTTATGGATTTATGGCTAAGAATGTGTTTGCAATCTGTGTGTGCCTTGGGTTTGGAGGACTGATCTATTTGGGGATGTATTTCCTGAGATATGGCATCCCTAATCTCTTTGTGGATATATATTCTAACATGTCATGTCTCTGTTCTTTTTCAGTGTGTGTGTCCCAGATGGTAGACTCTCTTATGTGTTCATAGGTTTAGTTCCAAGTGATTGAGGACTCTGAGAATGTTTTGGTATATATCCCAGAATGTGCATCTCTTTCTCTGCTCTTTTTGGATGTCTCTGAGAGTAGGAAGTGTCTAATTGGTTTGAAAATTAATTACTTCAAGTGAGATCTGTGAGCTGTTTGTTGTGTGTCTCTCTGGTGGCCAAACAGCAATACGCTGAAGATGGCGACTTGCAAATCCCTGGAAGCTGTACTTCTGACAATTGACGTGGAAATGGAGACTTTGAAGGTATGAGTAAACCTGCCGTCATGTGAAGGGGAAATTGTGTCAGATGATCTGGGTGGTCGAGCATGATCATAAGTGTCACTCTATGAGGAGGCATGCAGGCGAGTATCAGAATAGGTGACGTAGTGATAGAAGCAGAGTGAGAAAAGCAGATGAGAGAAAGGGAGAAAGAGAGAGAGAGAGAGATACAGAGATATAGAGATACAGAGACAGACAAAGGGAAGGTGAAGAGAGAATTTTGAAGGGGAAATGCTCTTGGCTTTGAAGATGGAGGAAGAGACAGTGAGGCGGGGAAGGTGGGCACCCTACAGCAATAGACTATTCTGGAGGACCAGAGACAAGTCATCCAACTTGACTTTTAAAAGCAAAATTGTATTTTGTATGTTTACATTCAGGTCATTTATACATAAGCAAGATCTTGCAGCACATTCACTTCTCACTTTGTTTTCTTTTGTTTTGAGGTCGGATAAGGTCTCTTCGTGTTGGAAAGGCTGGCCTGGAATTCCTCACCTCCAGAGTAGCTGATTCCAGGTGTGCGCCAAAGAGCCCGGTCTGCATTTTGACTACAAGACTGTAAAACCTGTCATTGTTGTAAGCTGCAAAAATATAATAAAATAAATTTGTGTTGTTTTATAACAAAAATTTTGCCTGGTTTGTTTCTGCAACAAAAGTAAAATGACTCTCCTAAATTATGTCACATGTGAGTATTAATTCGGATCCCAAGTTAGGAAGTCCTTAGTCCGTGCGTGGCTAAGGATGGAAATCTCTCCTCCCTGTGCTGGTGTATAAAGTGTCACATGACCACTGTGATCTCTTGTTGGCTCTGTTATGGGGATATCGGGTCTAGGATCTGTTTCTGGGGTTCCTGGCCTGGGTTGTCTCTCACTTGATTGTGGCTGTGTGTTACAACACTGGAGAAATTCGTTCTGCTTGTTAGGGGGAGTTCTCGGATGTTTTTGGGCATATGTCACAGTTATGAAATTCTAAGGGTATGTTTCAGCATTTGATTCTCACATGGTTATGATGGAAAATTAAGGGCTCCATGCCCACACAGAGATCATAGATTTCAATTTCTGGGGCATATGTGTATAAAAACACCAGACATCATTTCACATACCAGGACACCCACTCACACTCTGGAAAATAAACCAAAGACTCAATCAGAGATTTAAAAGTCTGTGAATGTGCGGCAGAATTGAAGGATTTTGATCCATTTTCCCCCATGAGACACAGACTGTGTAGGCCAGGCCGGTCTGGAATTGCAGTCCCTCTGGTACAGTCCCAGGCTTCAGGCAGAACGGCTGGCTCTGTTCTTTTTATAGGGACATTTCCAGGTCGTTACTGGTGTTATCACTTGTGTATGTCTATCATGGTTGTGAGGTGTATGGCTTGTTTGGGGGTACAATACTCTTTATGGGCATGTGTGTCTGTATGAGAGGTCTCTGGTCTAGGCTTCGACTTCTTTTCCAGAGTATGAGTGGATGTTTGTCCTGGCATTGAAGTATCTCATACTTGCATATGCTTATGCTCTGGAAACTGAGGTCTGGGGTATGATTTATTTGTTGCTATATGGTCCCAAATCTTATTCCTCTGAAACGTTTGTGTGTATCTCAGCTTAAGTGTTGGGTTTTTTTTGTTTTGTTTTGTTTTCTGTATGTCATAGGATATGAGATCTCTGTTGTTTTGGATGTGTGCTTCCTAACATTTGAATTCTGTAAGTTGTTTTTCTGAGTGTATCACAGCAAGTGATGTCCCTGATCTACATCTGTCCAGTTTGGCTGTGTGTGTCCCACAATTTGAAGTATCTGAATTGACATTGTACATGCAGCATGTAAATTCTCTAAAATGTGTGTGTATAAACTTTATTTAGTTTGCTGTGTGTACGTGTGTGTGTCACAGGGCACTGTGTGTCCCTCTGGGGGGCCAAGGGTCTTTGGGAATCATTCTTGATTGCTTCTACCTCCTTTTTTGCTTTGCTCTGGGATTTCCCAAGCTCCATGCACCAGGATCAGAAGTGCAGGCCACCACAGTTTCTGTCTGGCGTTTCTACCTGTGACCTGCGATCTGAACTCAAGACCTCCTGGTTGGGAGGCAGAGTCTTAACCCTGAGCCCCTTCTCTGAATTATATTTTGAGATCTGCATCCAAGTCTCGGGATTTCTGAATCTTGAAGGGTTCTGAGCAATTTCTTTGATCTACATTCTTTCAGTGAATTCGCTGAGCTGGTGGAGTGACTAAGTTGTGAGTTCTCTGCGCTGTCTGCCTACTGGTATCCTGGGATATGTGACCCCTGAGTTCACTGACTCCAGAGTTCCTTGTCTATTCAGGATATATCATCAGGTAGGGAATCTGTAGTTTGGGGGAGGTTTCAATCTTGGAGTGTGATGTATCTGACTTATTAGGGGGTCTCTTGCAAAGCCAAGGTCTCTGAGCTTTTAATGGGTGTGTGGTCAGTGGATGTTTTTTGGGCTCTCTGTGTAGTGTGTGAAACGTCTTAACTGTGTGCTCTCTATGCTGGATTAAGTCTCTGAGCTACTTAACCATCTCTTTGCAGGTGTGAATGGTCTATGATACTCACATGAGAATTCTTTGTATTTGGGGGGGCAGAGGCAGGGTGTTGCCCTTTGAATGGCTTTTGAGCCAATATCACAACAGATAAGTCCTCTGGATACTGTGGGTTCTGCTCTAAGGTTGATGCTCTTCTGAGTAGTTTTAGGATGTTTCTACCATTCAGTGTCTGTTGATGTCCTTTCAGTGCATTAAGCCTGAGGTGCTTCATCCTGTTTCCCAAAGTGGTAAATCTTGCATCTCTGTAACCTTTGTTACTGAAGTCCCTCTACTGTTGGAATCATGTTTTCTGAGTCAAGGCATTTCCTTTCTGTCGGGGGATTCTTGGTCTCTACTTACAGTTCTGTTTTCAGGACTTAAGGTGTCTGGGCAATTCGAAGTTCTCTTATTAGTTACTAGTTTGATATCTCTGGAGTTAAGTTGGGAGGGTCTTGGTCTGGAATCTGTAAAGTTTGCCATCTCTTGAGTCCTTTGACATTGTCCACAGTCTTGGTCATGAGGTTATTAACTTCTTGGGAGTTTGTGTCCCATTATGGCGCCATAGTTGCTGATGTGGGCTTACGTAGTCAAGATGTGATATTTTGAGTGTTTCCTTGTGTCTCAGGTTAAAAGTTCTCTGAGCTGCTTTGGAGCATGTGCGCACAATTTGAGGCCCCTAAGCTATTTGGGGTCTGTGTCCTAGCTATGAGGTCTCTACTATGCATGGTCAACTTAGCTCAGAATGTGCATTCTCAGAGTTGTTAGGCTATCTGTGCCTGAGATGGAGGGATCTGAAACCCTTCCAGATGTGTGTACAAACAAGCTCCAGAAACGGTTTGAAGTCTTTGTAAGTCCTGGATGTGATATTTTGGAATATTTGGAGGTCTGGGTTAAGAGTGGGCAGATTCCAAACTGTCCGGGGTCTGTATGTCGGTTGCATGGCCTCGTACGTACTTAGGAACCGTGCATTAGGGCGGCCTCAAAGATACACAGAGGGTTGTATCTAGATTCTCAAGTTTGACCGCTTCTGTCAAGCAGAACGAGGCCCTGAGTTGTTTGGGGAACTCATTGTCTAAAAGCTGTTTGTTTGGGGGAAATTTGTGCCTGGTGTATACTCTTTCAAAACAGTGTCTGTCACCTGGATTCAGGGATCAGAGCTGGTTTAGGACCACTATTCCAGCACAAGTGATTTAGTGCCATGGTCAGAGTATGACATCTCTGAGCTATCTGTCCATCTTTGACCCGGTTGTGAATTCTTTGAGAATTTGGTAGGTCATTAGCCACATTTGTGAAGTCTCTGTGCTTTTGGGGGGGGATACAAGATTTTCAGGTAACGAAGCTGTTTGGGTACTTCTTCCCCCAGGCTGAACTGTTTACAGACGATCTCTCTTGAGCCGCACAGATTTGTTCCCATAGGGTGAACTCCCAGAAGTCTTTTTGTAAGCTGAAGTTGTGTGAGTTGGGGGGACTGCATTTTAGGGAGTAAGATAGGATGTCTAATGATGAGCTTTAGGCTGAGTCGATTTTCAAGTCTGTGACCAAAGTAGGCGATTTCAGAAGCATTTTAAGGAGCACTTTGGTGCCTCCCCGGTATTTGGGAGGCCTGTGTCCGGGCTGATTCAGTTCAGCTAGGGGTCTGTTCAGAAGGCAGTGGTCAGGCTCTCAAGGCTCCAAGTAGTTTGTGCATTTAGCTAACCTATGTAGTGAAGTATTTGAGTTGTATGTACACCTCCCTCACAGAATGCAAGACCGCTCTCTAATGTTTGAGGTCAGAACCCCAGGCAGCTGGGAGCTGTTTAGGAGTCTGCATGCAGCCCAGCTTCTAGCACAGCCCGTACACTGCCGAGGTCTGAGAACTCTGCACACAAATGTGTGTATCCTAGGGCCTGAGGTAACTGAGTGGTTTGGGGTTAATGTCCCGAATCTAAAGTCTAGAAGCTATTTGGACTATGTCCTAGGTGCAGTGTCTCTGGACTCAGTCTTTGTTATAGCATGAGGCTTTTTGTCACTATGTGACAAGTCTTTGAAATATTGGGTCAGTGTCCCATCATTTACGTTCAGCTTGAATGGTAAAAACAAGCATTTGAGACACCGTGTCTTTCTCTGCGTTATCACCTGGTATGTGCTCAATAAACATTTTGCAGAAAGCCTCCTCAGGATTTATGTGCTTTCTTTTCAAATGTGGCAGCCAGGCTTTAAGCTGAAAACCTCTAAGAACAGTGATGGCCCAACTTAGATTCCAGCACATACATCTATCTCCAGCTAGTTACTTTTGTTTTTATCGAGTAATGACAGTTTATACATTTGGATGGTGCTGGATTATTTGCTTTTTAAGTGCATTTCAAATATTTTTATTTATTTAGTGTGTGTGTGTGTGTGTGTGTGTGTGTGTGTGTGTGTGTGTGTGTATCAGAGGGCACTGTGTGTCCCTGTGGAGGACCAAGGGTGACTTCGGGAATCATCCTAGATTGCTTCTACCTCCTTCCTTCACTCTGAGATTTCCCAGGCTCCACCCACCAGGGTCAGAAATGCAGGCTTCCTCTGTTTCTGCTTGGCATTTTTACATGGAACCCGGGACCTGAACTCAGGATCTTCTGCTTGCGAGACAGAGTCTTAACCCCTGAGCCATCTCTCCAACCCTTTAAATGCATTTTAAAATGGAAGCCTGAAGCAAATTTATATGGAAGCTCAATAGCTCAATAGCAAGATTTGAGTCAGATGGCTTAGCTGTCTTTTAGACCACATTTTAAGGCAACCCAAACTCCTTGCTTTTCATCACCAGTTATAAGCAAACCTTCAATCCAGTCAACAACACGATTTATTGTCGTCCGCTCCAGGATGGACGGACTGGAGGCATACAAGAGAACCAGTTCAATCCACTGAAGGTGAGCCTGGGGAGTGCGGGCAAGACAGATACACGTACACACACACCTAGCATCTGCTGGCAGGGTGCGCAGCCTCACACGGGGGCACTCTGAACACAGGTCATAAGGAAAGGCTTCTTAGAGACAGGAAGCCGGGAAAGCAAAGGGTGAGGCAGCCATCAGAACCTTTTGTACATTTCTAGGCAGTTAACTTTTGAAACCAGTGGACCCAGGGTGAACGGAGCTAATGCGTAGCATGAACTTCCCTTTCGTTGCACCGTATTCTAGTGGGTAAATTCTCCTTATCCATTCCGGCCTGTAGTTTGCCTTCTGCCGTATGGGCTTTTCCTGGGCTCCACCTCTAGTTTTCAAGGCTTCCCTGAGACAAGCCACACGGACCAGGTGCTCTACGCAGTGCCTGGCACCTCATACACTGCACGTTATCATCCTAAGTGCTATCTACAGCCTACCTAGGTCTTGGTTCCAGCAGTCATACCCAGCACGCCGGACAGTCTACTGTACTTTCTCTTTACGCCCAATGGCGGACTCAGTCCTAGCCTTCTAATGGCTGGCATCCATTCTGCCCAGTTTCAGTGGCACTCGGGCATCTACTTCTCAGATGTACAATGCTGAGAGAAGCCTACCAGGTCCTAAGGCTGACGCTAGCCAGCATCATAAGCACAGTGAGCAGAAACCAGTCTTACTTCCAACCTAGAGACCACCTTTCCTCTCGAGTACAAAGATTCTATGGTTGTGGTTCTAGCTTTCCTGCTGCCTGACATCTGGGCTCTGAACTCTGATCTGATGTCTGCCTGGGGGCTGACTTCCCCATACCCATGGGGCAGTAAGGAGGAGACCTCAAAAGATCACATAGGCTCCAAGCAGAAGCGGATACAAGAAAAAACATCTTGGCTGGGAGGGCAGCTGTAATTCCAACACATGAGACTGAGGCAGGAAAACCGAGAACTCAACACCAGCGTGAGATACAGAGGTGCTGCCTCCCTCGCCACCACCTCCCTCCATCAAAAACACTGTTCCAGGTGTGAGCTGACACTCACCCCTTGGACTTCCTTGAATTCCAATTCCAGAAAACCCGAACATGGAAAAAAAAAAACGTACTTCTGAAAATGGGGGCGGGGTTATAAGTGCAACCAACTGATGGGGCCGGAGCGCAGAAAAGAACAGAGAAAGGGGACCTGGAGTCAGTCATCCCCACAGCCCTGATCCCGGAGCCATACACCAGGGGGGCAAGTGGAGACAGGCAAGACTGATGGTCATTCCCAACAACAGGGCAGCAATAGGGGGGAGGCAGGTAGCTTCATGTCCCTTCGGTCAGTCTGGCCTCAGACTTTTTGGGGCTAGAAGAGGTATTTCCGGCAAGACGCTGTCCCACATTTGCATTCAATACGGACCCGTTTCTTGGGGGAGCCAGGAAGCCCAGCCAGGCCAAAGTTGGAGTCCATGCGTGTGCTTTCCATGTCCACGGGGTCCACTTTGGAGTCACAGCCAAGGAGGAAGGGAGAGAGGGAAAGGAATTTGTTAGAAGGCCTACATAAAGCATCCTGCTACCCTTCCTGCGGGAGACTTAGGGATCGCTGGCGGCTGGGCACGGGGCTGGGGCTTGAATTCAGAGGGGCTCGCGGGGATGGTGGCTTAGAGACAGGGCGAGAACGTAGCACTGGAGGGAGTGTTCTCGGGAGGGTTTGAGGGTTGTTGAGGGAGGAAATGAATGCCAGTCAGGGTACCAGGGCAGTCCCGTCAGGCAGGGCTAAGGAATAAAGGGCATCCTCACAGACACCTGAATTCTGCCCATTATCTGCCCCGAGTGTCTCAGGCGGCTAGTTTATCAAGAACAGGTCTGGCTGAGATCCCAATGCTGAATAAAGTAAAAGAGATTAGAGTGGGAGGGGCAGGCAGTAGCTCGGTCTACATGGAAGGGAGTCGTACCTCTCTTCAGCCAAACCCCTTCCCCCACAAGTCTTGAGAGAAGCTGGTATGAGAGTCTTGGGGTTGGGGTTCAGGAGGTGGTAATATGGAAGCTCCCAAGGGATGGACAAGGGTGGAGGTGGAAGGCTGGGAGTCAGGAAGAACACCTTAAAGTTCTGACAAAAGAAATTCTTCTGGTCCTCTGGATGACCAGGGTATCTTGGGGTAGGGTCTTTACTATGTGCCCCTGTCCCTGGGGCCTTTGCCTCCCCCACCTTGCATGTTGTAATCAAACGTGAGTTCTTCGCCTGCCCAGATGGTTCTCGTGGCAAAGAAAGCGATGCGAGGAAGCCGCTCATCAAGGTTGTCTATGAATACGTTGTACACCTGCAGATTGGGGTCACACTGGGCAAGAAAGAACAGTGGGAGGGTAAGGAGAAGCCCTGGCCCGTCCCTCCCACCCCCGCCCACCTGCCGCAGGCACCCACGCTATGGTTGACAAAGTGGGAAATGTTGCCGTAATAGGCGGCATCCACGGTATACACGTCTTCCACGTAGTCCAGGTCAAAGAGGTAGGTGGCGCCCTGGCGGTCGTAGATCTGGCCCCGCCGCTCTGCCTCCTCTGAGGTAATAATCTGGGGAAGGGGGTGAGATTGGTCATGAAGGCTGTGGAAAGGCTGCCTGCATCTAAGCCTGGCCAGAGCCCTGGAAAAGAGAAGAACAGTTGAGCAGAAGACACCCCACCTACAGATACATGGGGGCAGCAAAGCAGAAAGTCTACCCCCGCCCCCCGGCCCTGAAGGGCGAGAGGCACGTTGCAGGGGTGGCTAGCAGACTGCAAGGTGAAGGCACACTGAAAGGAAGCCAGGAACTCTGCCTTCTGCTGCCCTGCAAAGTGTCCAGAGATCCGGAGAAAGAGCAAGAATGAGCCAGGGTGCGAGGAGAGAGAAAGACTGACTGACTGATCCAGGGCGAGGGGCTGGAGCAAGCACAAGACACAGCACAAGGAGTGACGAGGCAGTGAGAGCCAACGCAGGTCGTGCAGGTGGAAGGAGGACATGGAAATGGGGGGGGCGGGGGAGAGACCCGGGACAATGGGGATAAGGGCTTGAGTGGATGGGAAAGGCACTCAGACAACAAGGGAGCTAGAGGCAGAGACAAAAACACAGAATCTTAGCACGAGACACTCGGGTGAGAGGGACCAAGGCCTTCAGAGAAAATCCAAGGCCAAGACCCCAGAGTCTTGAGATAGACAGAAAGAGGCCGAGGCCAAAATCTTAAGATAAGTGACAGAGACAAGGGAGAGTAAGAGAGAATATGGAAGAAAGGAAACCCAAGTACAGAGAAACTCGCCCTCACAGCCATACCCAGTACTGTGGGCTCAATACCTGGGGTTGGGGACAGCGGTAGAGATCTTCCACATCTCCCCCACGCCCACCGATCCTGGCAATCATGAAGCTGTCCCACCATTCCAGTCCCCATCTGCCTTGCCTTCCAAATGCTGTAGGTAAATTCAATCTCATGGTCACTTGACAGACTGTTGGGCCTCATTTTATTTCTTTCCTATGTAACCCCCAATTATAGCCTCTGGCAATCCCCAAGTGTACTGATGTTTTCTAGATAAGGGTTTTCCAGGTCCCACTGATAGTTCCAACAGCCCTTGTATGTCCTTTTCCTGCCTTCCTGTCCCTTCCCCAGAGAGGCACTGTCCACCTCCCCATGACATGATGCAAGCCTTTCCAGCCAAACCTGGCGCCCGTGCCCTCCTGCCACTCAAGCCTATCTGCCGGGTGCCACCCTGTGTCCCGTGGCAGGGAAGCTGCAACAAAGTCATTTGCTGTCTCTCTTCTGCCATCACCTCCGCCCGTGCACTCTGCCAAGTCCTGATCAATACCAGATTCATCTCCGAGCCGTACTGCTCGCCATCCCGAAGGAACCTTTCTCCTCCACCCAGAACTTGTTGATTCTTCCTTCCCCTATTTAGTGTGTGGTTCTTTGTTTTATGGTGTTGTGGACTGAATTCAGTACCTCACATAGCTAAGCACACATTCTACCACTTAGCCACACCCTTAGCCCATTCAGGACATTTTGAGGATTGAGGCCCACCATTGCCTAGACCCTGCTTACGAGGGTCCCAGTCTGGTGGGGGGAGACAGGGGCCAGACCTAGCAGTGACTCTGCGGGCACAGAGGCAATAAAGACTGAATCCTACACTACGGCGTCTATGTTCACCAAGCATCAGCGCTCAAAAGGGACTACAAGGGGAAAAGGCAGGAAAGCTCTGTCCTCTAAAGCGGGTTGCAAGTTACAATGCTTTAGCACCACGCTAGGGAGAGTGAGGCCTCTCTCCCAAGGGACAATAAAGAGAACCACAGGAGTGCTAGAAGGCCGAGCATGCCAAGGTGGGTCTCTGCCTTCTGGAGAACACCCGTTCTACCACGGGATGTTGATATGTGCCCACTGGAAGCTTCCAGCTTTCCAACTCCTTAAAAACTAGCTACTTCTCATTAAACGCTGCGACCAAGAGGCAGCCTCTATTTCCTCAGCGCAGCGGAGCCACTTCTCTAACCGTAGCCCCTCCTCAAGACAGGAGTGCCCACATCCTTCCCCTTCCCCCTATCTTTCTGCCTCTTCTGCTTCTACCTGCTCCCCCAGTCTAGCCAGGAATGAGTCATATCTCAAGCCCTCCAGGGCGCAAACGGTCTTCCCTTCTGCCCCCACCCCAGCCTTCTTTCCAGGCCCACTTGGTAATGGATGTCTCATCCGAAAACTCAAAAAAAAAAAAAAATCCATCCCCGTGTGCACACTGCTCCCCAGCAGGCCTCCAGACTGTCAGGGAAGATGGACAACCTAGAAGCCGGCAGCAGCGTGGAAAGGCTGCAGATGGGAATGAGAACCTGAACCAGCAGCTCTTCCGCCCCCTCCTTGCATGTGAGAGCCTGAATTTCTCCCTCTGTGTCTATTTCCTAGGGTGTGTGGGGGAGCCAGCAGGCCTGTCAGAACACCAAAGAGTCCCTCCTACACACACCTACATCATTTTACTAGCTTTGTGACTCTGGCAAGTTACTGCAACTCTCTAGGCCTCCATTTTCTCATCTGTACAATGGGAAGGACAGCGACGAAAAGCCCAGCCTGGAAGGGGCTGCTGTGAAGACACAAGATCCCATGGGAGGGGTTTTGTGTCCATTTTGTAATGCATGGTTGAGTGTCATTATCTTGTCAAAAATCTGAGGTGCATCCTTACTTTATGTGCTCTTTACCAAGAGAGGACAAAACTGCTGATGAACTGCTTGCTATACTATCATTTAATTAGATAAATTACGACTGATCCTCATTTCAGAGATAATAGAAACAATGGAGGCTACGTGTGTTTCAGGACAAATGTGCTAATATTCTCTGTGGAGGTGAAACAAAAATAATTTGCAGAAGTGTTAAGAGTTTGGATCAAGCATAGAAAGGTTCAAAGAACCATCCACATAGCAGGAACCAAACTGTTAGCATCCCCAGAGAGAACAGTGTGGCATCCAGGATTGGGGATTATGCTCCTTGAACGTTGGGAATTGGCTTGGTGGTAGAACACTTGCTTAGCATGTGGGAAGTTCTAGGCTCTATCCACAGAGGGGGGGGCAGGGAGAAGAAGGAAAAGGGAGAGAGGAAGCAGGAAACAAAGGGGGTACATTCATTCTATTTACAATAAGATAGCACCTTAGAACTATCTTAGGACAGAACCACATAATTATTTCTGCGATTAAAAATATGAATATTCCCCCCAAGTTGAATAACAAAGGCAATAAACAGGCCCTAATCAGGTTAGGGTGAGTTTTACAGCTAGGCAGGTAACAACAGCCAAAAAACCTTCCAAGTTTCGCATTGTACCTCTAACACCTGTCTGTTTCCCCCAAAGCTTCACATGGTCTAACGAGTTAAATGCTTCTAACAGCATGCAGCGTGGCTGCTGTCGTCATTCATGTTCAGGCCAGAGAGCTGACTGACTGTGCTGAGTCCCGGGATTGGGGGCAGCCTTAGGCAGCAGATCCCACGGCCCAGTCTCCTACCCACTCTGCGGCGCTGCCTCTCTGGAGGCCACGGAAGATGGATTTCATTCTGGCAATGTTTGGGAGAGTGTGGCACTCTCAGGATTCACGGATCAGGGCTACCAGAGGAAGGCTTAGAAGCTGTCAACCACAGCGAGAAAAATGCCAAGAACTAGCATGGGGAGGACGCGTGAGGGAGGGCAAGGTGAGGAGGGAGCGAGCAGGCTCCTGGAAACCCTGCTAGTTCCTAACTGGAGGACCAAGGCTACCAAGCCCAGGGGACTCTGGCTTCCTGTGGGACGTGGGCTCTTCCTCCTGCGGGGCCCTGGGTGGAAGACATCCTCTCCTTCACCATCCGTCAGTACAGTACTGTTAGGCCAACTTGCTTCCTGGTTGAGATGGCTTCTAGCAATATTAGGATCCCACGGGGCCTGGACACCCCTTTCCCCAGACTATCAGGGGTTCCAGGGTAAGGTCAGAGTCTCCTTAAGACAGTTACCGTCTCAGAGGTGAGGACACCTCCACCTGTCCAGTGCTTGTGAATGTGACCATGAGCTCCAGGCTCCACAGGGAGCCCCTTCTAGAACATGGACGGCTTGTGCTCTTCCTTAACCTTGGGCCACTCTGGGGCCTTCTCCTGCAGAGGTCCAGGGTCTCTCTTCCTGTTGCTGTCAGGCACATTCTGGGGATGGACACTCGTTCCACACTTGTCCGGCCCTCCAGTGTGAACGCTTTCTCCAGCAGGTCATCTAGAGCATGGCCACACCCCATGTCCAAGCCTGTCACGTACGGCCTATGCTGCCTCAAGCCCACGGCTGGCCTGCTGTGGCCTTACCCTGTGCTCTAGTTCCTCAGAGCGGGAACGTCTCCTTAGCCTCACCGTCCTATCACGGGCGGACCCCTCGGAAATATGGCCTCGGGCCAGTTCCTGCCACTGTTCAAGCACGTACCACTCTGAGGGTCCTATGGAAACGCAGGAGGCTGTGCAGGCGTTAACGCTCAAGGTCCAGGGGTGCTGCATGTTTCCAAGTCACGAGACACAGCCACACGAAAAGGAACTGCCTAGCCCCAAGCGGGCAGCAAACCTTACCCAGGATGTGATTCTTTCTGTTGCAGATATCGGCCACTTACCCACACGCTGTGTTTCATCTAGACACGGGGTAACGCACCTTCCCCGTCTTCCTAAGGTAAGCCAGTGACTCAGTTCTAGCCAGCACACAGGGGGCGCAGGGGCATGGGCTGCTTCCAGACCTCAACTGTTAGAACCCTCCTCATCGGTCCCCTATTAGGCCCATCTTCTAGGAAATGCTGAAGGTCTGGTGGTGACCTGATGTGTGTAAGGCACGACAAGGAAAAAACAAACTAGGGGTCTGAGTCACTGTGTAAGGACTCTCACTGAAACATGCACACTAGCCTGACTTCACAAACACATAAACTCTTAAACCAAGTACGGTGGTACATACCTATAATCTCAGTACTTGGAAGGGGGAAGCAGGTGGATCGTGAGTTCAAAGCCAGTCTGAGCTAGGGTGAGTTCCTCCAAACAAGGAAAGCAAATGAACTCCTAATATACACAGCCCCAAATATTAAGGAGTTTAATCACAAAAGTGAGCCTGCCTATGCATCATCCAGCCTCTTCCCAGGGTGTCCTCAAAGTCCAGAGATAGCCAAGTTTCATCCAAGACATGCCTGCAGCTACTCTAGACTCACGGGCTGTAATAAAATGGCCCTTCTTCACAAGATGAGAAGGGAACATGTGTCTTATTTATGCTCTCAAACCATGTGGCCTCTGAAAGGATGCTGCCTGGCCCTCGGTTTCCGCATTCCTTCTGAAGCCAGCCCTGACCAGAAGTCCTTGTCTTCTTTTAACTGCCAGTACGACACTGCTGATTCATGCCCGCTTAGGATGCCAATCCTTGCCACAATGTCCCTTTTACACTCGAGCCTACCCCCCAGGCCTCTTGCACACAGAACGTGGGGAAGTTTTAGGCAGACAGGACAGGGCAACATACACTGTGACACACAGTAGGAAAAGCAACATACACACCCGGCACATCTCCTCACCTCTCCCACATACTCCATAACAAAGCTATTTTTACGGATCTTTTCCAGCGTGCGAACGCCCCAGCCGCGTCCATCATTGGTGCGAAAGATGCAGAGGTCATAACGGATGCCCTTCTGGACGACACGGTTGGGGCAGTCATGGCTACAGCGACAGCGGGAGTTGCACTCGTAGATGGGCTGCCCAGCTTTTAGCCGCACCTGGCCTTGGTCATTGTAGGCAAACTTGTGCAAAGATGCCCCAGGGCAACAGCCTCCAGTGGGTGCCAACAGACAGTCCTGACACTCACAGCCGACGGCCACTTGGTTGAGGGTGATGCCCTCACCAACGCGGTACTCATTGATATACACAAACGCCCGCGGGGGGCCGTCCAGGTCCACCTCGTTCTCTACACTGATGCGTCCCAGGTGGCTGCGCTTGGCGTTGAGCTCTTGCTCCCAGCGCTGAAGTGCTCGCCTCTGCTTGGCCTTCTGCACAAGGTAACTGGCCAGATTGGGGTCCAAGTGCCGGGGCGGCTTAGAGCGTTGGTGCCGCCGGAGCAGCTCCCTTTCTAAGTCCTTGTGGAACTGCTTGAGAATGCGCACACACTTGAGATTCTGCCGGGGCTCCCAGGTGCTCTCTGAGTCAGGGTATCCACGCCATTTTACCAAGTAATACTCCTGTTCCTATTGAGGAGACAAGGCACAAGGTACCATAAGTGCTGAGAGCCTTGTGCCGACGGAAAACATCCGGCTGGCACCACTTTTTTTTTTTTTTTTTTAATACCAGCTCAGGCAGAAATTCCTGGAGCAGTAATTTCTGGGTTCGACTTATCCTCCTGCTGTCTGCCCAATTGCTATTTTTCGCTCCATAGTCTCACGCCACTCTTCCCGTCTTCCCCGGGATCGGCTCCTTTTCCCCAGCCTTTCAGGTCCAAACTCCTGCAGTGAGTCTTGACCCTTTTGCTCGCCCTCTCCATACTCTCCACATCTACCCTAGTACAGCCTGTGAGCTCCCCAACTGCAAAATATGTTCACAGGCCCTTCAAACTGCTACCACCATCGCCATTATGATCAGCCTCCCTGCGGCCACCAAGACCACTACGTGAAGTTTTCTGCACAGCAGCCAGAGGGAGCTTTACTTGCTGGGAAGGACCAGAATTTATCAGCAGGGATTCAAAGGTTAGACATCTGGGGACAAATCCCCGATCTGTCGCTCCCTGACTATGCGACTCTGGCAGATGATTGAATTACTCCGGGTTTCAGTTCCTCATCTGTAAAGAAGAAAATACAAGTCGTGGAGGCGGGTGACACACACCACTAATTCTAAGACTCAGGAAGCTGAAGCACGAATATTCTGTACTTGAGGCCAGTCTGGGTGTTATAACAGCAAATCTCTTGTCTTAAAGGAAAGAGAAAGACAGACATAAGGAAAGATGAAAAGAAAGAGGGAAAGGAAGAAAAGAAGACTTGAAAAATTGCTAACAATTTCCTAGCATTCATTCTGTAGCAAGTACTGTCCTAAATTCCTGATGTGTCCTAGTAATTAATTCTCACAACTCTATGATACCAGTCCTCCCCGTGTTACAGGCCAAGGAAAGGAATAGGCCTGGATTTCAATCAAATATGCTGGCTTCGGTCTACTGCTGTAACTATCCTGACCCTCTTTCTTCCCGTAGTAACTGTTGCTACTTCATCCTGAGTGTGTGGATTAGGCGGAGTTGTGGTGGACACACAGACAGTAACTGATGCACCATGACCTGGGCTCAGCCTCTCAATCTCTGTAGTTGGTTTCTATTTTCAGGTAGGAGAAGACATTTATTTCGGAGTACGATTTGCCTCCTCCTCCTTCTGAAATAGTCGCTTCCACAGGCCCCTCCCAAAGTAGTCCCCCGGATTTACCCGGATCTTCTTGTAATCACACAGGTACTCGACTTCAAAGTCATAGAGATTTCTCTTAGAAATTCCAAGGCCGGGGCAGGAGAGCTTGGCTAGCCGGCACAGGTCCTGCAGCTGATTCCAAGAAGACTTGCAACACACGCTGCAGCCTGGAATGAGAAGGGAAACTGAGTCCACAAGCGTCCCCCAAACTAAGACTCTCCTGCAACAGGAACACACATGTTCCCTGAACATCGGTGCTCAATACTCGGGGCAAATTCTGGAGCAGTGAGGGCCAAAGTGAGATTTGTTGCAAAGACTGTCTTAAAAGGAATCGACTGCCAGAGCTTACACGGCTTCTACACTATTCCTAAAACAGTCTGCCAAACTCCCTTGGGTTCAAGACCTAATCACCCTTCTTCCCATTTTGCAAAAGAAAGAGAATAGCCTCCCATCTCAGTGGGATACACTGCCTGATGGGGGTAGATGGGATTAAATTATCCAGGGCACCAAACAAAGGTGTGGTGTTGGCTGAAAAGACTGGCCTTCAATCAATCCCTTCTCTGAAACTGCAGGACCAGATATGTTCGAGAATACAAAACTTGGGGTATCTTACCAATGTAGTTTAAGATGTGCTACGTACTTACTAAGCTCACATCTCCAGCACGGTCTGGAACGCCAATCCCTAATCAAACACAATAGATCTACAACAAACGTATGGATTTTCCACATTACATTAAATGACCCCCTTGAATAGTCCCATTTTTTTAAAGTTTTTCTTTTGCAATGAACAGTGCCAAATTTAAGAAAAGAAAGACTCGTGTCTTTCTTATAAGGAAAGATCGCGGAACGATGTTACATCTCAGGATGCTTCCTTGCATCAGCCTGGGGCTCACACCCCCAAGATCTATTTTCCAAGGTGCATTCTGATTTGCTGTTTCATCCATATTCCAGTGAAAGGTATAGCTTAATCCACAGGAGGAACCTGTGAATTCAGTGAACATGCAAACAGTATATATGGTAAATCGGTGACACCAACTCTTTTATTAAATATGCCTGGGATGATTCTGAAGCCAGTGCGAAATTTCAAGGCTCACGGATTGAAAATACATTTCTGATTCAAGGCACATCCTTCATTAATGTGCTTTAGAAGCCATTTTATCAAATCATGTCACACACACTTGCTACTAAGTGGACTCCATCGACAACCTATTTCATCTTTTAAAAAATGTTTACTGTTTTCTACCTCCCGTTCCTGAAGTCAAACAATCCCGATGGCATACTCTAGATGTCAACGCAGATAACACACAAGCGCTTCTTGAAATTACTTCGTGCGCAACCTTCTTTTAGCCACGGCCCGGGGGGAGAGCGAGCTCGAGCCGTTTCCCTCTGCGAGGCCTTTTTCCCTTGCAAAGCCTTCACTTGCCTTGGGAACCCCCAGAAACTGGCCCCAAGTAACCTGTCCAGCAGCTGGCTCGGCCCTGACCGCAGCTGGACTCTGCTATCCTCCCGAGGTCCCGCTCACACTTGTGGAATCTGGCCTCCTTACAGCTCTACTCGCCACACAGGGGCCCCCACAACATACCAGAGTCACCCCTCTTTCCCAGCACATGGAGGAGTCCGGCTCCCCTATTACGGAGGCCCCGTTTCCCGCTTTCGGGGGCATCTTCTTCTGCACACCCTTCTTCCATTGCGCCGACGTCCTCCTTGCTAGAGTCGCTCATGGTCCCCACTCGGAGAGGGGATCCGTCCCCCCTTCTTTTTCCCTCCCCTTCCGGAGTCTCGCGTGGAAAGCGAAAGGGTAACGGTCACGGGGCGCAGGTTTCCCGCGCGCGGACGCCGCCTCCTCCCCGGCCCTCCCCCGCGCGTGGGCGCGCCGGGCGACCCCCTCCCCGGCTCGCGAGCCCCGCGGCCGGTGTCCAGCGGCGCGCGCCCCCTCCCCTCAGCCCCGCCCAGCCCCGCGCGCCGGGCCCGCGCCCGCCGCCGCGGCCCGCCCGCGCCGCTTCCGCCCCGGCCGCGGGGCTCCCGCCGCCGGAGACCCGGGCCCCGCGCCGCCGCCTCCCAGCCCCCCCGGCCCGACCGGCCGGCCCGCGCCGCCGCCGCCGCAGCTTCACCTTTTAAATTTTCCGCCATCTTTCTCCACGGCTAACGACATTCGGGCCTAGCCGGCCTCGCGAGAAGAGAGCGCGCGCGGGCGTGGCCGGGGCCACGCCGCCGATTGGCCGCGCCTCGCCGCCCGCAGGGCCCGCGCGGACCAACCGGCGAGCCGTGGCCGGACCCCTCCCGCCGCCCGGAACGTTCCGAGGCCCGGCGCCGGCCGAGCTCTCCCGGAGTGCGGCTGCGCGGGCGCCGCGGCCGGCCGCCGTCGGCGCAGCAGCCAATCGCGTGCTGCGCCTGTCAGAAAGGGGGGTAGCTGTTGTCAGAACCCCCAATTAGGTCCGTGATTTTAACCTCCAGCAGCCCGTGGGCTAGCCGCGTTCAGCTGCTCAGTCACCTGATTGAAATCAAACAATGGATCGGTTCTCTCCGGTGGCCATTGGACCCCCACCTGCCTGCCTGCTCGGCGCACTGGCCACCCAGCATCCGTCCGTCCAGTTGCGATTCTGCGCTGCAGCCTGTCACCTCCTGAAAACTGCCCCCATCATGTGTCCACTCAGCTCCCTCCTCCATCGCCCGTTGACATAGCACCTGCGGAGATCACCCCGCATGGGCACTGCTCTAAAGCACAGCATTCAGCCATGTCTTCACGGGGGCTGGGATAGCATGGGAACAAGATGTCACTGTCACCTGACAGATGGCTCTGTCTAGACAGTGACCCTGTCAATTAGGCGCCACGGTTCACCCAGGACACTCGTTATTTACACCTCGGTCGATCGACCACAGTACCTAGCTAGGCCCTTGTAGGAGTATGGTGAAGCCTTGGGGTCACCTATCACATCACCTGACGTGCAGGGAAAAGTCTGTGTACGGGAGCTGGTGCCAAACACAAAAGGTGCAGAAAGACCAAAGGGCCGGCTGAGAGCCAGGGGACCTCAGTGTGGATCCCCAGCACTCGAAAGTGGGTGCAGCAACATTTCCGTCATCCTGAACTGGGTGGGAAGCAGAGACAGCAGAATCCCCTCACGTTTGCTGGCCAGGCAGTCTAGCTGAATCAATCAGTTCCAGATTCAGCAAGAGACCTAGTCTTCAAAAATAAGGTGGAAAAGGGAGGGACGGTCAAGGGGGACTGGGAAGGGGTGGAGGGAGAGGACAGGGTACTTATTAAGTAAGCTTGTATGATCAGGGAAAAATAAAAATAAATAAATAGATAGATAGATAGATAAAAGTTCTTAGCCACAAAAAAAAGTAAGGTGGAGAAAAATAAAGGAAGCCTAACTTCAACCTCTGACCTACACATCCTTATCTAAGCATGCACACACCTACGCGAATACATACAAACACCACACACATGCGTGGGGGGATTCGGTCCACAGGGTGCAATTTTTTTTCTCACGAGGTGCAATTTATTAGAGATTTACAGATTGAAATATGTCTTGGGTGTCAGTAAAACAGGAAAATCCCTACACTCTAAGAAAAAGGGGTTCATATGCTAGGTCTGGCCCACCATTTTCCCCCAAACCAAAAAAAAAATGTATTATATAATGGGTTAAATTCTAGTTAAGGAACAATCTGGACATTGATAGTTGGCATAAAATGTTTATCTGACTTATCTTTTTCAAAATATTGTATTTGTTAGAAACAGAGGGAGTGGAGAAAGAGAGAGAGAGAGAAAGAGAAGCATGCGCATGTATACTATAGCACATGGTAGAAATCATAGGACATCTTTTGGAAGTCAGTTCCATTCCCTCCTTTCACTATGTAGACTTCTGGGGATCGAATTCAGATGGCCAGGTTTGAAGCAAGTACCTTACCTGCTGAGCCATCTATCAATCATGCCTCCCCCACCCCAGCCCCACCCCACCGCCACAACTTATGTCAGTGACTTCATTTATCCTCAGTGGTTTGGAAAGCATGCAAGGTCGCGAGCCTCACTCAGCAATGCTATGAACAAAATGCCTGTTATGTCAAACTGATTTCCAAACACGGCTACTATTTCCCAGGCAGCTAATTTCCATTATGGGCCAGCCGTTCAGTAGCTTCTGATGCATGGGGCTCCTTAGACATATTTGGATTTTTAGATACACAGTCAAAGAGTCAGGTAGCCTCACTGATCTTTCCATTGATCGACAGCTGGGGCTCCTCAGGTCTGCCTCTCATTAAGTTGACCCTCAGCCAAGTACTCATTCATTCTCAGGACCTCATTGACCATCACAACCTGTGGGATGACCAGTTGATCAGAGCTCTCATTATTACATGAGTCAGTCAGGGTAGACCAGCTTTAGCTTCCTAACAGACAAGCTACCAGCTTCATCTGTCAGCCCGAAATGTCTTAAGGTTACCCCGCCTGTTAGTGAATTTCAGTTTATTTACTTGCCACTGGAAAAGGCCAATGATTCAAGGACAAGGAAAGAGGCTTATTTTGAAAGTCAGCAAACCAAAGAAGATGGGAGTCTATCACTAGCAAAGACAGTCTTGGCTAAGGCAAGCCAGGGATTTGGGCCATCTATTCTCAAACATTTTGTTGTCTGAAGTCACTTGATGTTCTGGATTCTGTAAATCTACAGAAATGCTACTATTTCATAAGCAAATTATATCTAGAATAGTTACTGTGATAGTTAAGCCTGGGTGTCAACTTGACACACCTGGTATTAACTAAGATGTGCTGAGACCAAACCTGGAAGGATCAACTGAGACCACCTGAAAGGATTATACTTGCCCTAGGTCCTATCAGAACCTCCAAAGATCTCATAGGATCCTCCCAGTACTGCATTATATAAAAAGGAACCACCAGGGGCTGGAGAGGTGGCTCAGGGGTTAAGCCTCTGCCTTGCAGGCAGAAGGTCCTGAGTTCGGATCCTAGACCCCACGTATAGATGCAGGACGGAAGCGGGGGCAGCCTGCGTTTCTGGTCCTGGTAGGGCAGAGCCTGTGAATGCCGGGACAGAGTAAACAAGGAGGAGGTGGAGGCGTCCATGGTGGTTCCCGAATTCGTCCGTGGTTCTACACACACACACACACACACACACACACACACGCACAATTGAATAAAAAAAAAAAAAAAAAAGGAACCACCAAAGAGAAGAGATGCTTATTGCAGTTGTGCTAGGAATCACTTTTCCTTCCGGCCACCGTGTTTCTTCGACCCTCCAGCCTTCCAACCCTCCTAGTCGTCGTGTAGACTAAAGACTCTAGGAATTCTTCAGCCTTCAGCCATCACTCACTTGATTACTGAACTGAGCAGCTACTGGCAGCCATCGTTGGACTATCTTGGCCATATCTGTAAGCCAACTCAGTACATTCCATATATATATTCATTGTGTCGATTCTGCATCTGTAGAGAACCTGACTAATACAGTTACTCGGCCTTACAGTTTGAGATAAAGCAACGGAAGAGGAGAGCACAGCTTTACTCAGAGGTATTATCTCCAGCGAAGCTCGTGGGAGACACATTGCTCAGCTGCCTGACCTCCAAATGTAGTCATTTTAAAGCAAACAGTTTAATGTTCGTATAAACATTTTAACAAAAAGTAAATGAAGCTAGAAGGTTTATTTTGGTTTTCCCTTTGCACTGGGCCAGACAGCACCTTGTCTAAACATTTAGGCCAGGTGTGATCCCTAGAAATACTCAGTCATTCCCAGCATCTTTCTACCCTGAAAAAAAGCAGTGCTATGAATCATGCGTCAACCAGAGGCTGCCTGCCTCTCCCGTCAGGCCACTGGTCCCAGTCAGTGCTGGCAGGCTGTCATCCATTTGAATATTCAGTGCCCCACTACAGCAAGAAACCACACTGTCAGTTCATCACACAGCCCCCTCTCTGTCTCTCTACCAGTTACATAGCTGTCATAGTTAAGCACAAGTGTCAACTTGATTGTTGAGGGTTTGAGCTCTGGTCACATTTGTAGAGAATTAGTGGTTGAGTTAGGCCCAGAGCAAACCTGCAGGAGATTGTCTAGCTACTGGGGAAGGCCCAGCCCACGGTGGGTGGGATTAGGCCCTGGATAAATCACGGAGAGCTGGTTGAGAGAGTTGGCATCCTTCTGTTCACTTGGCCAGACATGCTGATCTGGCAAGTAAGGACTGTCCATCTCTCAGCTGTTATGTGGTGATGGTGTGACCAGTTCCCTCAGCCCTGGTGTTGGTGCGTGCTCTCCCGTCAAGCTGGACTGAGAACTGTAACAAGGAATCATAAGAGAGAATAAACCCTTGTTCCCTTAAGCTGGTGATGGTCATTTATCAGCAGCCACGCCGACGAACTGCAACAATAGCTAATCAAAGGTTCATATCGTTGCAGTTTGGCTGTGGATTGCAGATGAATTCCAAGACCAAACAACACAGGGGAACAAAGAGGTTTTATTCTTGCTTACAATTCTCGGTTCCAGTTCATAGTCCAGCTTGATAGAAGAATTCCCAGCAACACTGAGGAAACTGGCCACACCATGTCCACAGGACTGCTAAAAGAAGGGCAAACTTCACTCACTAGACTGCAGGTGTGCCAAGGTATGGCAAAGAATGCCAAACTACTGGCTTCGCTGCATCTTTTTTTAAATTTTTTTTATTATTTATTCAATTGTGCGTGTATGCGTGTGTGTGTGTGTGTGTGTGTGCATGTATGCGTGTGTATGTAGAACCACGGACGAATTCGGGAGTCACCACCTCCTCCTTGTTTACTCTGCCCCGGCATTCACAGGCTCCGCCCTACCAGGACCAGAAGCGCAGGCCACCCCCACTTCCGCCCGGGGTCTAGGATCCGAACTCCGGACCTTCTGCCTGCAAGGCAGAGGCTTAACCCCTGAGCCACCTCTCCAGCCCCACTTCGCTGCATCTTATCCACCTGTTCAGGGCGTGGTCCCACATACCATGGGCTGGGGCTTCCCATGTCAATTAGACTGTCGCCTGCAGGCTTGCTCAGGATTTACCTTTACCAATTTTTCACAGATATGCCCAGAGCTCAGCCTTCAGTTGTCAGGTCAACCGTAATGGCTACTTTGTCTGTCTGTTTGTCCAGCTCTGAACTGTCCAGTCTAAGATTCCATTCTGTTTGCAATGAGGGAGACGGTCGATAGTGTTAACACCTATCATGTAGCCCTCTTATTCCCTTGCTACTTCTACGACAGAAGATATCAGTTGTCACATAGCCTCAGTCTCCCTTGCTCTTCCTCCCAGGAGGGGAGAAGAATCGTCCAACTCACAAGAACGATTTAACATATGGCTTCTGAGATTCTCGGAGCTCGGCGACCTCTCCCTATCCCGGCCAGCCCAGTCGTCTGCGCAGCTGAGGCCACTCCAGGTTTTTTTTTTTTTTTTTTTTTTTTAATTGTGCGTGTGTGTGTGTGTGTGTGTGTGTGTGTGTGTGTAGAACCACGGACGAATTCGAGAACCACCATGGATGCCTCCACCTCCTCCTTGTTTACTCTGCCCCGGGATTCACAGGCTCCGCCCTACCAGGACCAGAAACACAGGCCGCCCGCGCTTCCGCCCGGCGTCTATACGTGGGATCTGGGATCCGAACTCAGGACCTTCCGCCTGCAAGGCAGAGGCTTAACCCCTGAGCCACCTCTCCAGCCCCCACCCCAGGTTTTTGAACCATGAATTGTTTACTCCTCCTGGCTGCTCTGTGCTTAGGGACAGTCTTAGCTATTGCTAAATTTGATCAGACATTTGATGCCCAGTGGCACCGGAGGTTGTTGGCCGAATGAGGAGCAATGGAAGAGAGCAGTGTGGGAGAAGACCGTGAAAATGATTGAACTGCACAACAGGGGTACGGGGCGAGGAAGCACGGCGTCACCATGGAAATGAATGCCTTTTGTGACGTGACTGATGATGAATTCAAACAGGTGATGCTCAAGAAGGGCAAAACCTTTCAGGGACTTCTGCTGCTCCAAATCCCAAGTCCCTGGATTGGAAGAAAGAAGGGCTATGTGACGCCAGTGAAGAAGCAGGGCCAGCGTGGTTCTGTTGGGCTTTTAGTACAACTGGGGCCCTGGAGGAGCAGATGTTCCATAAGACTGGCAAACTGGGCCACTGAGCGAGCAGAACCTTGTTGACCGCTCTCACTCTCGGTAATCAAGGCTGCAGTGGCCGCTTGATGGATTACGCCTTCCAATGCATTAAGGACAATGGAGCCCTGGACTCCAAAGACCCAATCCCTACGAAGCCAAGGATGAAATCTGTAAATACAAACTCAAGTTTGCCGTGGCTAACGACCCTGGATCTGTGGACTTCCCTGCACAGGAGAAGGCCCTCATGAAGGCTGTGGCAACGTGAGGCCATCGCTGCTACCGTTGATGCAGTAACCAGACCACAGCAGTCAGAACCTAGATCATGATATTCTGGTGCCTGGCTACTGATTTGAAGGAACAGATTCAAACAGCAAGAAATACTGGCTTGCCAAGGAATGCTGGGGTCCTTAATGGGGTGCAGATGGCTATGTCAAAATAGCCAAGGACAGGAACAAATCACTGTGGAATCGCACCCAGCCTGCTATCCTACTGTGTGAGCCGGAGCTCATGGGTTTAAAGGACTTTGAGGACAGCATGTCCGAAGAAATTTTATCTTAGAATTGACCAGACCCTTACTGAGTAAGACAAAATACTTGAATCATAGACGATCCAAGTTATAATTTGAATTCTGTGACATTTTTCAAGGGTAAAATGTTACCCTACTTTAACTCCTGTTATAAACAGCTTTATAATATTGAAAACTGATTACTTACTTCTAAGACTTGAATTTTCGTTTTATAAAAGGATGCATAAAGCTCTTCTTGTCTTTTAAAAATAAATTTGAATTCAGTATAAAAAAGATATGGCTTCTGACTACCATCTTTTAGAGGAAGATACATGGTGGACAATACCCCTTGACCCTATGCAAGCACTATAGCAATAACTGTAAAAGGTCCAATTCTGGAGCCTAACCTTGGGGCTTCAAATCCTGGAAATGCAGCATATTGAAAGTCTTCACACATTCACTAAATTGTGCGATCTTGGGCAGTTGCTTGTGTGATGAATGGTCTTGGGATGGACATCTCCAGTTCATCTGAAAAATGGAGTTTTCTAATATAGGAAAACTGTCATTATCAAGCCTATCCCAAACATTTATTCACTTAGTATTAATTAGTCACCTACTATGTAGACCACCTTACCCAATAATGGCACTGAGGCAAGTTTTTATTCATTGCAAGCCACATAGGTTGGACTTATATCAATGTAAAACTCATATTGGAGTATAACCTATGTGCAGAAGTGTATACATGTCAAGAAGTAAAGTGTAATCCATAAGCGTCACTTTTCCTGGGGAGATGCCATATGGCAGTCTATCAACACCAAACAGGAATTTGACGACAGACCAAAGTAAGGATTATGCCAAGGGTTGACTTGATGAACCAAGTAGTTTATTTGGGTTTCTTACAGGGGTGAGGGTTGCTGATAGGAACAGAGAACCCTCACAGGCAGCACTTCTCCCACCTAGCATGGGTAAGACTCGCGGAAGCCACAGACTGGTAGCTGTCTGCCGCATGACTCGGGAGCTCCTTCGGACTGCTGGACTGCTGGGTAACTTTTCCAGATTGTTTGGTTAGCAGGAGGGTCATTCCCCCTAGGAGTTTTTTCCTCCCCCTGGAAAGAGGCACATATCCTCCTTAGTTTATACTGGGGCAGAGTCTAAGATAGCCCAGAGGAAAAATGCCACATGCATAAAACAAGAGGAACCAGTATGCAACATAACAAACATTACCAGGAAGGGCTCAAGGTCCTACAACGTTGTCGTAACCGGTACTAACAACAGCACAACCGTGATACAAAACATTTACCAGTTATAGATGCCTGCAAGCATGAGGGACTTTGCAAGCTTTGTGGGATTACTTCTCATCACAGCCCCAATAGGAAAGCATATGCTCATTTTAAACCCTAAGGACACAGGTGCCCAGACAGACTAAACAAATTGTTCATTCAACTTTTCTTTTCTCCTATTTCTTTCTCAGGGCTGACAGAGCTTCTTGCATGCCACATAAACACTCTGCTACTAAGCAACACCTGTAACCCCTGGCTCAATTCTTTTATCCCAAGTCTGTACCTACTCTAGCCAGGCTCCCTGTCACCTAGAGGATGAGCTCTGGGAGGTCTTTTTCACTGGAAAAACACCAGACTTTTTGAGTCTGTGGAAGTGATCCTGACAAATGCTTCCTAAGCCTACTGCTCACCTGTCTGCCCCAGGACTGACTGGGATGGGGAAGAGAGAGTAGAGGTGTGAGGTTCCCCGTGAGTTCCAGGTGGCAAATCTACATGAATCCCTTCCAAGAGTGACACCTCATGACCTAGTTACCTTAAGGAGTAAATGCAGTGCCAGCTCCCAGCTTCCTCCCTCATTATTTGTGACTGCTCTGCTCCCTCTCGGAACCCCTCTTAGACCACCTCCCAGTCAGAAATTCTTCCACTGACCTTCAGATTGAGGACGCTTGCCATCCCTGGATTCCGGCTCACAGTGAAAATCTTGGAGGTGAAAGAATTGACTAAGAGGGGTTGGAGGGTGCAATTGAGAGGTAGTGCTTGTCTGATATGAGTGAAAGCCTTATTTCCATCTCCAGCACACACACACACACGCACGCACGCACGCACGCACGCACGCACGCACACACGCACGCACGCATGCACACACCAAAAGAAAAAAAAAAGAATTGACTTTGAGTAAGTCCTTTGGTCTCTCTGGAGTGTGTGCCTTCTCTGTTATCTTTTTCCTTTCTTCCCTCCTCCTCAGATAAAGTATCTGAGATCTAGAATCCACCAAACTTTGAGAATCAAAAGTAGAGACTTCAATTCTAGGATTGCATAGCAAATGTTTCTCATTGCTCCTTCAGAAAGTTTTAAAGAATAGGGACAGTTTTGAGCTACTTCTTTTTCCTAGACAAAAACAGTCTTGGAGTGATAGCGAAGGGACTCATTGAGAACTCAGTGGGTAATTGGTGACTTATTCTTGTTGCATAGACCGAATAGGCCAGTGCAGGGTCTTCTCAGGACTCCTTGAGTATAGATCAGGCTGGTGCAAAACAGACAGCAGTGAAGACTTATCTCCTGCGCTTTGGCCTTTCCAGTGTAAACGTTGGCACTTATAGGCCAGGAAAACTGAGACAGAGATAAGGAATCTTGCCTGAGTTCTAGAGCAGATCTGGTTAAGTTTTTGGCCTCTTCTATTCCTATTGGTCAGTGCTCAGTTTGCACTGGGGACTGAGCAGAGGCAGGGAGCAGGTACCGATAATCAGAATTAGAATGTGTGTGTGTGTGTGTGTGTGTGTGTGTGTGTGTGTGTGTGTGTGTGTAGAGTGGGTTCCAATCATTGAGTGTGCTCCTTTTTAAAAAAAATATTTTGAGAGAGAGAGAGAGAGAGAGAGACCCATGCATGCACCATGTGGACTACTGGGGCTCAAACTCAGGTGACCGGGTTTGAGAGCAAGCACATTACCGCTGAACTATATCATCAGCCCTATGCTCTTTATTTAAATTGAACAGGAGCCAAAGGATCTGGCCACACATAGCCACAGAAATTGCTAAGAGATGGATATTTGTCTCTTGCTAGCATTTCTGCATGCCTAATAAGCCAAAATACAAAACTAGCTCTTTCCATCATATTTACCTGCCCAGGGAATAGTCCCAATGTATGTTCTTTATCCTGGATTTTATTGATCTAATTAAAAACCAGGCCTGATGGTTTCTGTAATCTCAGCACTTGGAAAATAGAGATAAGAGGATCAGAAGGCCAGTCTGAGCTACATTAGAAACCCGAAGCCACCCCAGGCTACATATCTCTAACAATTAAGCAAAATGACAGATGGTGGACTGGAGAAATGGCTCAAGGATTAAAGCTTTTGCCTTCCAGGCAAAAGGACCTGAGTTCAGATACTAGATCCCAAGTATAGATCTGGAAATGGAGGCAGACCGCAATTCCTGTCTTGAAAGACAGAACCTGGAAAACCCCAACAGCGGAGCAATAAGGACACAGAGTGATCCAGGATGATTGTAGGACACACGTGTGACACACATACAGAAAAGAGAATATGAGAAAGAAAGGAATAAGTAATTAACGTATAAGTAAATGACTCTCCTATTCATTAACCACACTCAACCTCATACCCACCTTTTGCTCACCTCAAGCCTTCTGTGCTGACACTTCCCTTAGCTGAAGTGTCTTTCTCCAGGTCTATACTTCTCTTCCCTCAGACCAAGCTGTCACCTCTTCCAAATTGAACTTTCCCGATAGCTCTTTTGGAATATCATTTGCCTTTTATCTCTGCCTCAGAATGAGATAGCACTGATCCCGACTTGGAAGTATCTTTCTTGTTCCTTTTCTTAACAGATAAAGGTGCTTGCCATGATGTCTGAGGACTTGAGTTTGATCCCTGGAACCCACTAAAAGATGGCAGGAAAGAATCTACCCATAGAACTGTCCCCTGACCTCTACACATATACCATAGCACATACATATACACACAAACAATAATTATTATTAATAATAATACTTTTTTAAAACAAGAAAACCAGAGTTCGATTGATGAACTTCATTTTTTAAAAAGGAAAGAAAGAAATACAGGCTGCAGGTTGGAGAGGTGGCTCAAGGGTTAAGCCTCTGCCTCGAAAGCAGAAGGTCCTGAGTTTGGATCCCAAATCCCACATAAAAATGCCAAGTGGAAATGGCCGTGGGAGGCGGAGCCTGGGAAACTTCAGAGCAAAGCAAAGAGGAGGTAGCTCAATCCAGAGTGATTCCCAAAACCACCTTTGGGCCTCCACAGGCACACACGGTACCTTCTGGTACACACACGCGTGTACACACACACACACACACACAAATAAAATAAAGAAATACAGGCTAGGAGGTGGGGAGATTATTTAGCCAATAAAGTGCCTGTCTTGTAAGCAAGTAAGTGGTCCTGAGTTTGGATCTCCAGCAGCCATGTAAAAGTCAGGCATGATGGCATGCGCCTGTAATCCTAGGTCTTGCTGGCCAGCCAGTCTAGCTGAATTGGTGAAGTCCAAGTCCAATGAGAGGCCCTGTCTCAAAAGCTAAGGTGCAAAGACAAGAGGACACCCAAGGTAAACATCTACTCTACACACACACACACACACACACACACACACACACACACACACTCACATATGAAAAAAATATAAGTTAAAAGGGAAGGAAAACAAACACAGAAAAATACAAGCTAAGTAACGAAAAGCATAATTAAGAGGAAAGATAAAGTGTGATAAATGAATAAAAGGGACTTTGGGGAAAACGACCCCAAATCTCCACACATTGGGATTTGAAATTTAGAGAGACCAAGATAATTGTTTTTATCTTTATTGAAAAGTCCCCAGGTAAAGAGAATGTAGGAAGATTGTATAAAATATCCAGGATACTCCTAGAGTCTGGAGCCCAGCATGTTCATGGTGGTTTGGTAATGGGAAGCTGACAGACGAGGCTTGGGTAGCAGGGTTGGCACAGAGCAGGTAGAGAAGAAGCTACTGGCGTGTAGGAAGGCACAAAAATTCAATCATCCCATTCATCATCCTCATCCTCATCACCGGCGTGGTCCTCCCCTTCATCTGAAAGGAGAAAGATGAAGAGTGGGCTTTAGGGAGGCAGGTAGACTCGGACCTGTGAAGTTCAAGACTTCTGCTAGACGTTCCCTTGGGAAAAATCAAGATTACTATTGGAGATCTGTGTTCTAAGATCTGTGTTCTCACACCAAGACATTATTGTAGAAAGTGTGGTGAATGGAACTGTCTGCTGGGGATAGCAATAATTAATACAGTACCAGGGGGGCTGAGGCAGAAGGACCATGAGTTTGAGAGTAGGCTGGGCTATGTAATAAGTTCCAGGATATCCTAGGCCATGTAATAGAGCTTGTCTTCCTTGGTGTGTGTGTGTGTGTGTGTGTGTGTGTGTGTGTGTGTGTGTGTGTGTGTAGAAGCAGGCGCTTGAGTTGCATGTCTATGGTGGCCCAAGCTGGACATCGGAAATCACCCTGGATTGCTCTACCTCTATTACTTCGCTCTGGGTTTCCCAGGCTCTGTCTTCCAGGGCCGGAATTGCAAGCTGCTACCGTTTCTGCCCAGTATTTTTTGTTGTTGTTGTTTTTGAGCGATCTAGGGATCTGAACTCAGGTCCTTTTGCTTGTGAGGCTTTAACCCCTGAGCCATCTCCCCAACCAGTGAGACTTTGTCTGTAAAGGGAGGGGGCTGGGAATGTTGCTTGGCGGATAGAAAGTTTGCTGTGCATGCATGAAACCTTGGATTTGATTTCCAGCACCATATAAACCAGACAGAGCAGCACATACCTGCAATTCCAACATTTAGGAAGTAGAGGTAGGAGGATCAGAATTTCAAGGTTAGCCTATACTGTGATTTGAGTTTAAGGATAGCACAAGATCCTGTCTCAAAGTGGGGTGGTAGTAAGATGACTCAGCAGGTCAAGGTACTTGCATGGAAACCTGGCAACTTGAGTTGCTTGATCTCTGGAGCCCACATCGTGGAAGGACAGAACTTATTTCTGAAAGCTGTCCTCCGACTCCACACCTGTGCCTCTCTCTCAAAACAAATAAACATATAAACATTTTAAAATAAAGAATAAATATAACAACCAAAACATGGTTAGTCTGGATACTGTCACACAGGCTTGATGGTAACCCTTCTGTCAGTAGGGCAAATTTAAATACTATTAGGAAATGTTGGGTAACTTAATATTGTTTCATGGTAAATAAATACTAATATTGTTGACACATAGTGAGGCTAATGATATGTCATTGTCTAAAGATGAAATTTGTTAAACTATCATTTAATGGATTCATATTAGTCTTCTGAGCAAACTGAGTCAATGCTAATGTTAAAAGTCGGAGTTCATTTTTATATTAATGTCAACCTATTCTTAATCTATTCTTAACATTGAGATTAGTATTAATTTCTCATATGCTGTGTTAGGGACGATAATGTTGGCATGTTAGATTGTTAGCAGAATTGAAAAAAAGACTGAGTTTTTTGCTGCGGGATTCACAGGCTCCGCCCTACCAGGACCAGAAGCGCAGGCCGCCCGCGCTTCCGCCTGGCGTCTATACGTGGGATCTGGGATCCGAACTCAGGACCTTCCACCTGCAAGGCAGAGGCTTAACCCTTGAACCACCTCTCCAGCAAAAGACTGAGTTTTATGATATTATTACACAATGAGTTGTAATTCTGTTAATATGTGTAATTAATATTATTGCCAACAATGGGGTTCTTTATAACACTGTCATCACATTATGGGCTAATGAAAAAAAACATAGTAAGCTAATATTAATAGCACCAATCATTTGGTGTTAATGTTTACATTGTGGACATACCCTGACATCCATTAATAATACTGTCAGAGATACACTTAATTATATTACTGTTGCATGATGACTTGATGTTTGTATGCTGAGGAAGGAACCAGTTCGGCCCCCACTTTCAAAACCAAAATTCATCTTGATACTGTCATCAATAGATGGGGAGAGTGTTGCTTTTATTTTCAGGGATAGGGATGGAACCCAGGGCCAGGAGAAGGCGCTACCCCTAATCTGCGGCGCTACCCTCTACTGTCATTGTTTCTTTCAGGTTTTTTTTTTTTTTTTTTTTTTTTTTTTTTCTGACACAGGCTAGTCTTGCATTCAAGATCCTCCTGGCTTAGCCTTTTCAGCGTTGGGATGATAGGTATATGCCAGTGGATCTCTCGGGTGACATGAATGGTGACATCTGGGGCTGCTTTCGGGGCAGCACTCGTCTTGCGCGGCAGGCTCGCGATTCCAGCAGGGCCGGCTTACCCGAGGAGTGGATAACTTTGCTCCTCTTCTGCATCACGTGCATCAGCGCGCCCACCAGGCCCTCGGCCCTCTGACTTGCCGGTTGCTGCGCGGAGTTCTCCATGCCGCCAGGGGTCTGTGGCGAAAGATTCGCATAGGGCCGTGAGAGGGACACTTCTCCCTTTCTTCATTTCTCCTCTCACACATGCCAGGCCCCTTCCAAGGTTGCCCACAAATCTCCAACTAATCACTGGACTCCCAAAGCCTAGAACCCCATCAGTCTTGGCCTTGGACTCCAACATTCTAACTGCTGCACAGAACACCCCGAAGTCCTAGACCCGTGTTGTCTCCTCCTTACCTTGTTCAACTGGATTCCTTGGCGGATTTGATCCAAAAGTGCCCCTCGACCCCCACCAGGTGCAGGGCCCCCTGCAGACACCACAGAAAGAGGAGGTGGGGGAGGAGCTGGCCCACACCCGGCACTGGGTGGTGGTGGCGGCGGCGGCGGTGGGGGCGGCATTGGCGGACCCCCAATTCCAGGAGGCGGAGGAGGTGGTGGTCCAGAACGTCCAGTGGCTGGAGGGGGTGGTGGCGGAGGGCCCCCTCGGCCTGGAGGTGGGGGTCCCCGTGGTGTCGGTGGCGGTGGGGCACCTCCCGAAGGTACAGGGGGCAGTGGGCCAGAACGACCCTTGTTAGCCCCCACAGTGGGGGGTCGAGGCGGCTGGTTGCCTCCTCGGCATGGTGGTGGGGGTGGAGGCGGCGGCTCTGCACGGGAAAAGAATATCCAACGGGTGTGGTTATTTTTGGTCATTTTTTTCTTGAGGTTCGTTTACTTGGTCATCCTAAAATGGGTATTTTGACTGATCGACCCGGTGACTTTGGAGGATCACTGAGGCAGCAAACGCCAAGGCTGGAGAAAATGTGGCTCGCTCACCCTGGCGCCTCATCTCCTGCCGAACAGCCTCCAGCCCGCCCTGGTCCTCAATGAAGTCATAGATGAGCTTGGAGGTCTCGGCATCCGTAAGCTGGGCCTCACTGATTCCCGCCTGGGAAAACAGGCTCCGCAGATCCGGGTCTAGGTTGTTCACCTGGACCAAGGGGCCGGGCAGGGTTGAAGAAATAAGGCGAGAGGGAAAGGACATAGAATATCACTGCGTCCATTCCACGGAGGGATCTGAGAGGAATGTGGGAAGGGCAAGGTATTCCAGTGAGGTCTGAACAGTGATTTCTGGGAGAGTGGGTAGAAGTCCAATGGGGTCTAAGGTATATTGGAGTTACTCACATCAAATCCATTCTGGGGATCCCATCCCACGTGGGTGACATGTCTGGGGAAGGTAAGGAGAAGTTAGTGAAATGCATTGCCCTCCTTTTCTAGAGAAACCTGCCAGAATGACTGGATGAATGTGAATGGGAGCTATGAAATTAGAAGCAGTTCACTTTGGAGTAGCAGTTTATCCACTTCTTTCTCTTTCTACCAACTCCTCACTCATTTGTGTGTCCATCCACCATTCATACTCAGCTCCTGGACACTGCTCTGTCCAGGCATTTCTCTCCACCCATCGTCTCACACATACGAGCTTATCGATTTGTCCACCAGTTTATCTTTACTCATACCTGCCCAACTATCTAGTTACTCATGTGTCCACCTTTCCATTCATCTAGTTTTCCCTTCCTTCCTTCTTTCTTTCCTTCCTTCCTTCCTTCCTTCCTTCCTTCCTTCCTTCCTTCCTTCCTTCCTTCCTCCTTCCTTCCTTCCTTCCCTTTCGCTTTCGCTTTCGCTTTCTTTTTTCTCTTCCTTCCTTCCTTTCTTTCTTTTCCTTCTTTCCTTCCTTCCTTCTTTTCTCTTCCTTCCTTCCTTTTTTTCTCTTCCTTCCTTCCTTCCTTCCTTTCTCTTCCTTCCTTCCTTCCTTCCTTTTTCTTTCTTTCTTTCTCTTTCTTTTTCCTTTTTCTTCTTTCTTTCTTTCTTTCTTTTCATATTTATTTATTTGAGAGAGAGAGAGAAGATAAGATGCATACATATATGCATGGTAAGGTACAAGGGTGGAGGTCAGAGAACAACTTTCAGAAGCCATTTTTCTCCTTTCCATCACGTGAGCTTCCAGAGATTGAACTCAGATGCCAAGTTTACAAGCAGATGTCTCACCCACTAAGCTGTCTTGATGCCCCATTTAAAAAGAGAGAGAGAGAGACATCTGTGTGGAGGTTAGAGGACAACGTTAAAAAGTCAGTCTCTCCTTCTACCATGTGGGATCTTGTGTTGAATACAGGTTGCCAATTTTGTGCGTAGGCACCTATAACCTATACCCTCAGAGAGGTCTCAATGGTTCTCTCTTTTCTTCTTTTCTTTCTTTCTCATTTGCTAGTTCTTTTTATATAAGGTCTCATGTAGCATGAGCTAATTTCAAACTCTCTATGTAGCAGAGATTGGCCTTGATTTCCTGATTGTCTTGCCTCTATCTCCCATACTGCTGGATCACAGGCATATTCCACCATGCCAAACAATACACTTGTATTTTACCCATTATTAACACGCTTCGGTTCATGTACCTGTTGAGTCACATTCACATATATGTCTACTTATCCATCCTCATCCACTTTATCTGTGAACCAATTATCCTACATATGTCTTCACACTCATCCACTCATCCACCCATCCATCTACCTATTTTACATTGGCTCACCCACCCCTCTATCTAGTCACTCACCCATTCAGTCTTCACTCATTAGTTAGTTCACCCACTCACCCACCCATCCATCTGCCATTCTTTCATACAATCATTGACCATTTAACCCTGTACTTTCACATCTGTAGTAAATCCACAGGAAGAGGTCCTCACTTGAATCCACTTGGTGCGCCAATATCGGCCTTGCTGATCTTCTTTTTCCCTGAGCGTTTCTTATCAACTGGGCCAGGACCAGGTGCTGGGAGCCCACGGTATCGTGAGCTTGTGATGTCAGGGTTTTGAATGTCCACTGTCACCAGTCCAAGAGACAGTGGGCCGGCTTGTGGACCTGTGGGGAAAATAGTGTGAATGAACCAGTCAATGCATAGGGACAAGAAATAGGAGGGCAAGTGGGGAAGTCTGTGTATGTTTGATGATCGTGGAAGCAGTGGATGAGAGAGTCTAAGTGAGGTCTACGGAGAGGTGGATAGATCCCAGAAGGCATTCTTCCAGACACTGATTCACACATACATGTTCATGTGCTTTTCTTAATCAAGTCTTGTTCATAATCTGGTTGGTTATTTGTTCAATTATCCACATATCGTTCATTTAATCATTGCTTTCACTGGGTTGAATACTATCTTTTTCTTTCTTTCCCTTCCTTCCTTCCTTCCTTCCTTCCTTCCTTCCTTCCTTCCTTCCTTCCTTCCTTCCTTCCTTCCATTTTGTGTGTGTGTGTATCAAAGGGCACTATGTGTGCCTATGGAGGCCTAAGGGTGACTTCAGGAATCATCCTGGATTGCTCTTCCTCCTTTTTCTTTTTCCTGGTGCTTCCCCAGCTTGGCTTTCCTGGCCCACTCAGGCTACAAGGACAGGCTACTGCCATTTCTGCCCAGCATTTTACATGGGATCCGGGATCCAAACTAAGGTTATTCTGTTTGTGAAGCAGAGTCTTAACCCCCGAGCCATGTCTCTAGCCTGTTATTTATTTCTTTATTCATTGTTCATTTGTCCATTCATGAGTTCACCCAACTACCCATTCCAAATATTCATCCATTTATCTACATACCCATTCACCTATTTATCTATAGTCCACCCATACATATATTTACCTTTAAATTTTCCATCCGTTTACCCCACACTTACACTTACTCACCTAGCCCTGCCAATGCATCCGTTGTCTCATCTGCCCATCCATCCACCTAGCTCTCCTTTTCCTCCTTTTCTCGCTGATATGCCATCTACTCCTTCCAGCCTACCCACCCGTCCAGAGACGCAGGAGTCATCACTCACCCCCTTGGTCTCCACCTGGATGTGGGGGCAGCGGTGGGAGTCCTCCTCTTCTCTCTGAGAAAATGGAGTGGGTTATGATCCTTCATAATCTGTCCCAGGCTCCTGGGTTACTTGAACTAGAAAAATTACTCACCTTCATTGGTCGGTACTGGTGGCGGTAGTAACTGGCGTCTTTCTGTGGTTAGATGGGTGGATTGAGAGCCAAAAAACAGGACAAGGTGTTTTCTTGCCTCGCATCTGTGCACCTCTATCCCAACCCCACAACCTTCCCCCTTACCTCCACTTTGCCTCTGACTCCTTTTCTGTATCTTCTCTTGCACCAGGGCCTGGAAGGCTTGGGCCTCACCTTCGTCTGCAAAGTTCAGTCCTACTTGACAGTCCTACACATGCCTTGGGGTCAGCAAACTTGCAGTGCTCTCTCCTTCCTGGACTTTTTTTTTCCCCACCTCCTCCCCACACCCAGCTGAGGCCCAAAGGCAGTCTGACCACTTACGTCTCCAGCAAAGGTGTGGAAGAAGGGAGTGGGAGTGAAGTAAACCAGCTGCGAGTACAGCTCTTGTTCCCAGAGCAGCCGACCAGCCTGGAGAGGAGCAGGGTGAGACCACGCTAGCCTCGGGCGCCCTGGGTGACAAGCCTTTGTGATCTGGCCAGGGAGCTGAATGTCCAGATTTGGGGTCTGTTTTGGAGATTTTTTTTCGGCTCAGTACCCAGAAAGTTTGGTGTCTTTCTGTCCGATGGGGAGGGTTGGGGTACAGTCCCAGAATTAGACACTGGTATGAGAGATTTAGGTTGGGGTTCAAGGTCCTAGGTGTAGAATTCGGGAGCTCAAATTTGTGAATTCAAAATTCCAATCCTAGGAAAATTCAACATATCGAATTTAGAACAGATTCAAGGCTCAGGCATAAAATGCAGCGCTTTTTTGGCGTTTGTGAGATAGATTAGGCTGGAGAATGCATAGACTACTTGGGGGCTTAGAGCTCTTCATAATGGAGACTCAGCGGTCAGTCACTTCAAGCTCAGAAAGATGGACTACGATTTGAGATCTGTATAGATCTTTGACTCCAGAACTCTGGGGTTCCATTGATCTGGCCAAGGGCTCAGGGCTATTGATAAGAACTGGTTTTACAGGTTGGACACTGACTTGTATGTCCCGTGGGGCATGAGGTCACCTGAAGTCCATAAAGGCGAATGAAGTAGGACTTCTGGGGATTATCCTTCACGAAGCACACAGCTCCGCAGTGTTCCATGGTCCATTGCTCCGCTCTAGGGGGGAGCGCCAGGTACAGCTGAACAACTGCAGTGGCCAGTGTCTGGAAAGAAAGAGCAGGGATCAGTGGCGTCTGTTCAGAGGTGTCTAGAGGGCTGGGCAGTCGCGCCTGGTCCCTCCTTGACTTTGGTTGTGGTGAGTCTTGGGGAAGAGTTATCACAAAAGGGGAGGTAAGCAGTTCTCAAGATCTTGAGATGAGCGAACCAGGGTAAGCGGATCCTGGTACATGAGATGGGGAAAGGGAAAAGGGAAGGATGGGAAGGAGGAGGAGATAAGGGGGGATAAGAGGAGGAGGAGACAGGAATGGGAGGAAGAGGAGGTAGAGAGGAAGAAGAGAGAAGGGAGAAGACTGGGAAGGCCAGGAGATCCCCAGCTCACCCAGCATTTTCGGCCAAGCATCTCAAAGAGTCGCTGGTTCTCGTGGTCCTGGAGAAGGGTGGAAGGAATGTTCTGCTGAACCGCTGTTGCCCCTCGGCCCGTAGGCCTGTTTCCTACAAGGCCCCCACTCATGGTGGCTTCTAGCCTGGTCGTCTCCGGCTAGGCTCCGGCTCTGGGTGCGGGTGTAAGAAGAGGAACTTCCGCAGTGAGCAAGGGAACAGGAAGTGCAGAAAACCACAAGGGAAACTAGTCCTTCAGGGGCCCCCAGAGGGCCTGTCTTCCTCTCTAAGACCGGCTTGGGCCCTCCTCTGTTTCACAGGCTAGATCCGTCTTTGTGACTAGCTCCAGCCTTCATCCTTTCTTTCATACTCTATGGGGCCCTGACCTGTTTTCCTCTGACACTGAGAACTGAGCCAACGATGTATAATTCCGCGACGCTCACTTTGCCCCAACTTTTATCCTTGCGTCACTGTAGCTCTCTTTCTTTCTTTCTTTCTTTCTTTCTTTCTTTCTTTCTTTCCTTTCTTTCTTTCCTTTCTTTCTTTCTTTCTTTCTTTCTTTCTTTCTTTCTTTCTTTCTTTCTTTCTTTCTTTCTTTCTTTCTTTTTTACATAATTTTTAAGTTTTCACTCCCTCCCACTCTTCCACCTGTGTGCTTCTATGGACCCCAAGGTTCAACTCTGACTCGTCGTCTACTGTGGGCGCTCAGGCCTCTGTGGCATATCAAGTTACCTCTCCTCAGGCCAGTACTTTCTTCTTTTTAAAGTGTGTGTGTGTGTGTGTGTGTGTGTGTGTGTGTGTGTGTGGTATATGGACGGGCAGCCATGGGCAGGTGTAGGGATACGAGTGCACTTGAACATATGTGCCTGTGGCAGCTCCAAAGCGATATCAGGAATCATTCTGGATCACTCTTTTATCTTATTCTAGTGAGTGTCTGCGTCTATAATTAGGCCCAGAGCAAGCCATTAGGGCTACTCTGGCTAACCATCTTGCTCTAGGGATTGGCAGACCCCGCCTTCCAGGGCTGGAATTACACACAGGTTTCCAGTATGTGTACCTGTGGTGGCCTGAGGGTGACATTAGGAATCATCCTGGATTACTTTTCTTCTTATCGATGTGTCTGGAGTTTCTCAGGCTTTACCTTCCAGTGTCAAAAGTCTAAGCCACCTTCATTTCCATTGGGCATTTTTATGTGGAATCTGGGAATCTGAACTCAGGTCCTTTTGTTTGCCAAACGAAGGCTTTAACCTTTCAGCCATCTTGTTAGGCTTGGCTTTTTTTTTTTTTTTTTTAACATGCGTTCCAAAGATCAAATTTAAGTGGTCAGGTTTACCTGCAAAGCACTTTTGTACTCTCTGCCATTTTCCTGGGCCTATTATCTTCTTATCATCCTCTTTCTAGAAGGAATTTCATAACTTATGTAAATACTGAAACAGCATTTTGATTACTTGTCATTATTTTTGAACTTTCTGAAAGGATGTAATCTTTAGAGAATTATTTTTCCCCCGCTTGGGATTCTGCTTTTCCTTTTCTTCTGGTAATGGGGATTGAATCTAAGCTCTTGTGCATGCTAAACACATACAGTATCACTGAACTTCATGCCTTCTGGCCTATCTATCGCAGCATTCACGTAGCCAGTAACCAGTGAGTCAGATTCTGTTTTGTCCCATTTGCCTTAAAAATCTTTGTGGGGGCTGGAGAGGTGGCTCAGGGGTTAAGCCTCTGCCTTGCAGGCGGAAGGTCCTGAGTTCGGATCCCAGACCCCACGTATAGACGCCAGGCAGAAGCGGGAGCGGCCTGCGTTTCTGGTCCTGGTAGGGCGGAGCCTGTGAATCCCCAGGCAGAGTAAACAAGAAGGAGGTGGAGGCGTCCATGGTGGTTCCCGAATTCATCCGTGGTTCTACACACACACAGACATGTGCGCGCGCGCGCGCACATGCACAATTAAATAAATAAAAATAAATTTAAAAAAATCTTTGTGGGTCTTGAGAGATGCCTCAGGGATTAAGACTTTGTCTTGCAAGCAGACGGCCCTGAATTCGGATCCCAGGTCCTAGGCAGAAATGCAGCAGCCTATACTTGTGGCCCTTGTGGGCCAGAGCCTGGGAAATCCCAGAGTGAAGCAAGAAGGAGTAGAAGCAATCCAGGATGATTCCCAAAGTCATCCTTGGTCCTCCACAGGGACACACAGTGCCCTCTGATACACACACACACACACACACACACACACACACAAATAAATAAATAAATAAATAATTTAAAAACTCTTTGAACCCCTCATAAAGGCCATTTGGGAGTATGAAGTCTCAGACACAGGGCAGCATTTGGGAAAGCTAAACAGATCTCTAGTGGGGCTGAGGCACCTGAAAACTTTGTGTGAACTTAAGCCTGCCCAGAAATTTCTTGGCTGCTCAAAGTCTCTCTCTTGAACCTTGACTCCAAGTGCATTTCGAGATGAAAACTCCAACCTTCTCCCATCTCTCCTCTCTTCTAATGCCCATAGCATAGAGAGCTATTGACACCCCCAGGTCCAGAGCACCTTCCAATCTGTTTTTATCCTTATTTGGGTTTTTTTTTGGGGGGGGGCTTCATGAAGCCTAGGATGGTCTCGAACTTGTTATGGATGTGAAGATAACATCGAACATTTGATCCTCCTGCCTCTCCCTCTCAAATGCTTGGATTATAGGGATCATACCTGGTTCTTCCAACCTGTTGATAAGGACAAGTCTGTACTTGGTCTTAAAAAATTGCTGGCTTAGGGGTGTGACTAAAGATAGAATATTTGCTTAGGATATTGGCCCTATGGTCCATCCTCAGTATTGCAAAAAAAAAATCCACATTTATTTGTATGTATAAGTATATACATATATGCATATATTTCAATTTATGTGTTTAAATTCATTGAGCACTTTCAAAAATTGATTTTCAGGCTGACCTCGAGTTCTTATTTTATTTTTAAATATTTTATTTATTAGAGAGAGAGGGGAAGAAAATCAAAGATTTGTGCATTCACAGTGTGGTGTATGGGTGAAAGTCAGAGGACAACTTTCAGAAGTCAGTTTTCTCCATCTGCCATGCGGGCTTCTGGGGATTGAACTCAGGTCACCAGATTTGCCAGCAAGTGCCTCACCCATTGAGGCATCTTTACCAGCCCTCAAACTCTCACATTAATGCGGCTTGTTGGGTTGAGTGTTATCTCTCACTGGCACAAGCTAGATACTAAGAAACGCATTTCCCAGATGTGGTGGCACACCCACGTGATCTGAAAATTTGAGAGATGGAGGCGGCCAACCTTGGCTATGGAGCAAGCCTGAAGTTATCCCAGAATTTAGTAGATGGAAGAAGGAAGATCAGAGTGACTTCAAGCCCCCAGTCTCAGATCCCTATTGAGTTTGCGGTCAATCTGAGTTACATGAGACCTTATTGAACTGACCTCCTTTTCAAAGTGCCGCGCAGATATCCACCTACTTACTAACTACATGCAACCCGATGGAAAAAGTACAACTGTTCTGCCAATTTTCCTGGTGGGGAAACTGGGGCTCATAAAGGTTTAGGTAGCTCTCTAGGGAGTTTTTGAGCCGAGGTTGGTTCTGTGAGAAATGACTCCTAAATTGATAGATTCTACGCACAGGTTAAGATAAAATTCTCCTGCTCCTCCTCTGGCATTTGTTCTCCATCTTCTCCCCCCCTCCCTGCCCCCGCTTTACTCTAGAGCATGGGATGTTATCCCTGTTACATTTGCTGGGTTTTTTTTTTTTTTTTTTTTGTACGTGTGTGTGGGGGGGGGTAGATGTGTGTGGATGTGACTATGTGTTAAGAAGGCACCGAGGGTACATCTTGAGCGTGCATGCCTGTGGAGGCCCAAGGCTGACAGGAATCATCCTGTACTGCTGTACCTCCTTACAGCTTTGCTCTGGAATACCCCAAGCCAGTGCAGGACACCTCCATTTCCACCCAGCATTTTGATGTAGGATATGGGATCTGAACTCAGGTCATCTCTTCAGCCCCTGATTGTTATTTTTGTTTAATTAACATTTAAAAACAGGCTGGAGATATGGCTCAGAGGTTAAACCTCTGCCTCTCAAGCAGAAGGTCCTACATTCAGATCTCTGATCCCACATAAAAATGGCAGGGAGGAAATGGCAAAGCAAAGAAGAGGTAGTGCAATCCAGGGTGATTCCCAAAGTCACCTTGGACCTCCACAGGCATGCCCTCTGAGATATACAGACACACATACAAAAACAACAACAGCAACAAAAACCATTTAAAAGTTGTTTCTGCTTTTTATTTGTAAGTAGCAGATGGGACTAAAAATTTTACTTTCTCACCAAATTAAAAAAAATGCTAAAGCATGTTGTCGCAAGCACACCTGGGGGACCTGTGCCGCTGACTTCTACCTCCCCGGAGGTCTACGCCACCCAGCAATAACCACAGCACATGGGGGGCTTACTGATTGACATTCCAGGGCACAGGTCTCAAGCCGGGGCCGGGGCTGGACGAAGGGCCGTTTCCGGACGAAGGGCCGTTTCCCCGCATTGCCAGAGCTGAGGGGTGCCGGAGGATCAACGGTCACGTCCTCAGGGTAGCAGGGGGCACTTTGGCTGGAGTTGCATTGGGGAGTTCGGCTACCAACCCGACAGAGTCTTGGGATGCTCTGTCCCTACCGAACTGAGGTCCCGGTTCTCCGCCTGTCCCTTAAATACTGTTTTATTTCACATTACGTCATCGGGGTACAGGTCTGTTTACAGTTACAATACAGTTGTTTTGCTTCATTTTGATATTACACATTTTCATTTATTATGTCTTCCACAGTTCATATCACACCACAGCGAGGCTGACACATAGACCCACTTATCTATCACACAGTATAGGCTGACCCACTTATCTATCACACACAATTGCATACAGTTGTTTTTCACATTCAGTTGTTTTCATATTCTTTTAATATTACACATAGACTTTCTTATTCCACATCCATTTCTTTCTCACTGAAACTTTCTTCATGCTCTCCACATATATGTTTGCTCTTTTCAGTCCCCAGTATGAAAAGTTTTCCCATTCTGGAACATAGCAATTTGTTAATCATTTTCATAGCACTTATCATATTGTTCATATCACTGGACCTTCCGTTGACTGGCATCATATGTTGGAGTTGGTGTATTTTAGTTTCCAGTCCCCACGCGCTGATTCTTCTGCCAGAACTAGATGAGGTAACAGCCTCAAAAGCAGACTGCTCTCCTGGGCCTTCAGACAGACTTACCAACAACAGAAATGCAACTTCAGCTTCTCTGGACAGGTGAGCTAACTAATGCGAGACAGTCCACAGCAGCTGGGAGTAGAATTTCTTTTTTTCTTTTATTGTGCGTACGAGAGGACACTTTTGAGAATATATTCCCGTGGCGGCCAAAGGGTGACATCAGGAATCCTGGACTACTCCATATCCTTATTGCTTTGCTCTGGGATTTCCCAGGCTCCACCTTCCAGGGTGAGAATTACTGCCTTATCTACCTGGCTACGGCCTTATCTGCTTGGTATTTTCACGTGGGATCTGAACTTAGGCCCTTTTGCTTATGAAGCAAAGGTTTTAACCCCTGAACTACTCTCCTGCCTGAGAGAAGAATTTCTAATTCTCTTCTTAGTAAGACAGTGAAAAGCGAGAGCTCCCAAGAACCAGATGCACTCAACAACTTACGACTTATTGCTCCTGTATCACATACCCCGTCAGTCCCTCAGGTTTTCTTTTGAATTTTTTTTTGGGGGGGGAGACAGGGTTTATCTTCAGGGGCATAGAACTAACCCGTACGCATACCAAAGGATGAGCCAACATAATGCTCTATGTACACCTGTGATCTCAGTACTGGAGAAAGGCTAAGGCAGGAGGGTCTTCATGAAGTTGAAGCTAGCTTAGTCTGTGTAATAAGTTTTAAGCCAGTTAATAGGGAGACTTTGTCTCAAAAGCCAAAAATTAAAAATAAAAAAGGATGACTTTATTTTTGGGATGACATTGCTTGAAGGGGTTCTCTTTACTACACCTCAAGTCCTGAGTAGGTAATGCAACATGCACATGTGGTACCTGTCACATAATTAAGTCCATGTTAGAGGTCTAGGCACAGGAAGGCACCAACTGTCTGTCTTCTGAGACCCTATATTTCCGTTGTCCTTGTCCCCTTACCCTTCCACGTTCATGGCTCTCTATACATACTCCTCTTGGGTACACACACTGTTTCCCAGCACGCAGCCCCAAGGCTTCCTTTACATAAACATTTTGGGAGATTTCTTTTTCCCATCCTAAGGTGGCATTTGTGTATGTGACATCTTTTTTACTGATTAATTTTGTTCTGACGGTTTCACACATGTAGTACATTCTGATTACTTTCCCTTACCCTCATATCCTCTCTTCCACTCCTCTACTTCTCCTTCCTCCCTACAGATCGCATTTCCATGTTTGTGACTTTTGGTTTTGTGTCCCACTGGGTTAAAATAGGGCCACCTGACCGTAGGTTTGGATCCATTGTAGTGAGCTTTCCAGTATGTACAGAACTGAATACTGTTCTCCCCTCTTCAGTCTATTAGTTGTCAATACCTCAGTAAGTGGTAGGGTCCCATCTATAACTGCTCCCCTCCAGCATCAGCCACCCCCCCCCATTCAGTGCCAAAGCTGTCATCATGGTGACAACCAAAATCTGCCTCTCCCAGGGCAGGCAGGAAATACATAAATGTCAGCGACAGAAACAGCGTGTAGCCCTGCAGCTGGCTCCCCTGGCCTGGGCTCTGGCCCTTGGCGGCTGTAACCGCTGCTAAGCTCTGAAATGCTTCTGCTCGCTGGTCCTCAGTCGCCATAGTAACAGTACTTAAGAAAGGCAGCCTGGCGTCGCGCTCCTGCAATTGCAGAGACCGAGTCGGGGATCACAAGTTCGGGGCCGGCCTCGGCTACACAACAACTTGAAGGCTGAAGTCCCTGCTTCCAGAATTTATAAAGAGCAAGGCCCACTCCGATTATCCCCGTTCCCGTCATCGAGTGGCCACGCCTAATTAGGTGGGGTAGCAGGCGCGTCCCCACGCAAGCCCTCCAGCAAGGTCCAAACCATTGCGTGGTGCCACCGAGGGGTGCAGCGGCCGGAGGAAACTGCGGCCCGGAGCGAACCACCGGCCGAGGGGAGGACGCGCAGCGGAACTGCGCACCCGGATCGCACCACTGCGGCGGGACGGCCATCGTGGGACGTACCATTTGGGTGGCGGGGGAGGAGCGCGGAAGCCGGTGCAGGACTGTCTGGGCCCGAAGACAGAACCGGTCCGCCGGCCCCAGACCACGTCCGATCCTGCCACTCCCACCCCCGTCGAGAGGAGTCCGGGATCGAGTCAGCTTTACGGCCCTGGCCCGTCCGCCACATTAATCTGATTCCCTGCGACCCCTCTCCAGCTCCAATTTTGAGCCGGCTCTCCAGCATGCGCGCAGGCCATTGGCTCAGGAGCCAGGTTCCCTGGGCTCTGATTGGTCAGTGACCAAATTCTGGGTTTTTTTTTTTTTAATCCTAAACTGTGAGGCCTGGAGACTAGCATAACCCCGCCTCTACCCCTGAGAACCAGGCTCCCATTGGTCACATGCTCGGAGCACGCGCAATGGTGCTGCCCTTGTGTAGTTTTGCGGAAGTTAATAGAATTTGGGTGATTAGCGCCCAATATAAAGTCGATCACGTATAAAGCGATAGAGGAGAATGTAGCCTTATTCTTGGAGTTAGTGAGATCACATAGTCAGGCATGGTGCTTGGGCCAAAGTCGCTATAATAAATCCAGTAGGTTTATCTTATGCCCAGCTGTGTGTGTGTATTACTGGAGATTGAACCCGAGCATCGCGACCTGAGCATCGCGAACCTGCTAAGGAAGAGCTGTATTACTGATCAACCCTCTTTTTATGTGGATTATGAATTATGTTGGACAGACTGGCCTTGAACCTGGGGTCCTCTTGCCTTAGTTTCCTCAGCAGCTAGTATTACATACCTAGCCACTATTTTTAAAGTTAATTTGTTTAGTCTCTAAATGTTAGGTAGGGTGAATTCATGGCCAGCGTGGGTTACACAAGACCCTGTCCTTCTCCCGCATTTTTTAGAACATCATTTGTACTCTTCCTGAGAACAAGTATAGTGGATATTTGGTTCTTCCGACACCAATTTCTTTTTAAAAATTTTTTTGCATATGTGAGTTTCTGTGTGTGTCACACTTTCTATGTGTGTGCCTGGGGAGTCCAAGGGTGACTTTGGGAATCACCCTGTATTGTGCTACCCCTTCTTTGCTTTGCTCTTTAGTTTTCCAGGATCCACCTTCCAGGGGGAGCACACAGGTTCCACCATACAGGCGGTCGCCATATCCTCCTGGCGTTTCTATGTGGAATTTGGGATCCGAACTCAAGACCTTCTGCTTTCAAAGCAGAGGCTTAACCCGTGAGCCATCTCTCTATCCCCCAACACTAATTCTTTTTTTATTTCCACTCATACATACTTAATAGGTACCCTGTCCCCTCCTTCCCTCCACCCCTCCCCAGACCTCCTGCTCCCTCCCCCTTTTCTCCTCCCCCCCTTTCTCCCAGTGCCCCCTTCCCCTCCCATCCCTGGAGCATTCTTTAGTGGGAATGTCAAAATTCCCTCTGGGTCCTTCACTCTAATGAGGTGTAAGGACTCAGTGGCATTGCCTAGAGCCCTTTCCCCACCACTAATTCTTGAGTGAGCCATCTGTAGTTCTTGGATCTCATTGTACTAAGGTTGCAGTAATTTTTTCTGACAAAATGCATGCAACGTTTGCAACATTTTTTTTAAAGGTTAGGATTGGAAGGATGTCTCATGGTTTTGCCTCTCAGTCCAAAGGACCTGAATTCGGATCCCCAGGTCCCATGTAAAAATACTGGAAGAATTTGGTGGCAATCTATAATCCAGGCTCTGGAAGGCAGAGTCTGGGAAACCCCAGAGCAAATTAATAAGGTAGAAAAGCAATTCAGGATCATTCTCAATATTACCTTTGAGTCTCCACAGGTTACCCTCTTGTACATATGCCTACACACATGTACACCTACCCACATGCAACACACATACACAGCCATGCAAACAAAAAAAGCTAGCTTTAACACAGTGTCCTTAGAAGAATAAACTCTTCAATTTTCCTGAACAGAAAGCAATAAATTTTAAGTACACATCTCGATCAGGTGGGACAGTATTCCTGTGATTGACATCCCTTATACATGATAGACAATACAGCCTGTTTTGAAGTTTGCAGTTTTTACATATGTGTGAATTAAAATGGAAATAGATGAAACATTCATCATAAAGGTGCATCTAGGGCTGGGATTGTAGCTTGGTAATAGTGTATTTGCTTTGCATGTGCAAGGCCCTGGGTTCCACCCCCCCCATTACCCCCACCACCACTCCCCCGCACAGAGTATTTGAATCCTGAGTATGTAAAGCTGGACTTGAATAGCACCTTACTGTAATCCCAGCACTGGGGAGGCTGACGGAGAGAAGAATTGGGAATTTGAGGTCAGCTTGGAGTATATACTAAGACTCTGTCTCGAAACACTATATAAATATAAATAAACACATAATTCATAAGGCTATGAAATATGATATATAAAGGATACTTGATTCATAAGAATTTAGGCAAAATTTCATAGGCTGGCTTTTAATTTTTAATCCTCTTGCCTTCTAAGCAACTGAGACCACTGGTTTCCCAGGTGTGTGCCACCAGGCATGACTTTTTTTTTTTTTAATAAGGTCTCGCTATGTAGCTCAGTTTGGCCTTTCCATTCATACTCTTCCTGCCTCAGCCTCCTACTGCTTAGATTTCAGGCATGTGCTACTACATCCAGGTCTTTTGGAAATAAACATATTGAAGCAGATATGGAGAAACAAAATATAATCTTTGAGTTGTTAATAGAATAAGTATTTAAGAAAACTGGCTTGAGTACATTTTAGGGGAGCAGTGGATTGGGCAGTAACTACAGTGCTACTTGTCTTATTTTGAGACCAGGTTTTGTTTTATAGCTCTAGATAAATAATATCTGAAATGTGCTCTATAGATCAAGCTAGTCTCCAACTTGCAATTATGCATCTGCCTCCTACTGCTTGGATTACAGGTGTGCCCTATCACGTCCAGTCGAATGAGCCTATTTGCAATGCTGAAAATTAGCCCTCTAGTAAATATGGCTTTTCATATTTCATCACCGTGACCTCATTTTACGTTACATTTATTATATTTTACTCTGTGTATGTGTGTGTGTGTTTGTGTTGCTATGCTATTCTGTGTGTGGTCCATGCATGTGAGCATACAATTGTATCTGCCCATGTGCTCATACATGGAAGCTGTGATAGTTAAGCCTGGGTGTCAACTTGACACACCCGGTATTAACTAAGCTGGGCTGAGACCACCTCTGGAAACGATCAACTGAGACTACTTGAAAGGATTGTACATGCCCTAGATCCTATCAGAACTCCAAAGCTCTCATAGAATTCTCCCAATATTACATCATATAAAAAGGAGCCACCAAGGAGAACAGATGCCTTCTTGCGGCTGTGCTAGGAATCGCTCTTCCTTCCGGCTGCTTGGTTTCTTCGACCTTCTAGCCTTCGACTAGACTAAGACTCTAGGAGTTCTCCAGCCTTCAGCCATCACCCACTTGACTACCGAACTGAGCAGCTAGCTATTGGCAGCCATCGTTGGAACTACCTCGCCTACTGGAAGCCATCGTCGGACTACCTCGGCCATATCTATAAGCCAACTCAATAAATTTCATATATATATATTCATTCTGTGAATTCCGTGACTCTAGAGAACCCTAACTAATACAGAAGCCGTAGCAGGACTTCGGGGGTCTTCCATTATAGCTCTCTACCTTATTGACTTGAGATTGGGTCTTTTACAGAACTGGAAGCTCACCCGCCCATTTAATGCTAGGCTAGTTGACCAATGAGTTCTCAGGATCTGCCTGTCTCTGCATTCCAGTGTTGGGGTTAAATCCAGACTGACTTTTTCTTTTTTTTTTTTTTTAATTTTTTTATTATTTATTCAACTGTGCGCATGTGTGTGTGTATGTGCGCGCGCGTGTGTGTCTGTGTGTGTGTGTGTGTGTGTAGAACCACGGACGAATTCGCGAACCACCATGGACGCCTCCACCTCCTTCAGCCGCGGGATTCACAGGCTCCGCCCACCAGGACCAGAAGTGCAGGCCGCCCCCGCTTCCGCCCGGCGTCTATACGTGGGATCTGGGATCCGAACTCAGGACCTTCCGCCTGCAAGGCGGAGGCTTAACCCCTGAGCCACCTCTACAGCCCCCAGACTGACTTTTTCTGTAGGTATTGGGAATTAGAACACAGTTCTCCTGCTCCTGTCAGTGACCCTCATCCTGTAAGAAACCCAACTAACTTTGCTTCGTCAAATTGGAGCTTGCCATAATCATTACTTTGGTCTGCAGCCAGAAAAAGTGTTGACACAACAATCATCCGTTGGTTTCTTAGCTTCAACGACTTGACTATGCTTTAGTAGAGCTGAGAATTTTCCTGCTTTGATCTGGTCTGTTCATTTCCACAGGGACGTTTAGCACACCAAACATCAAATCACACTCAAGTGCCCTCCTACACACACACACACACACACACACACACACACACACACGCGCGCGCGCGCGCGTGCGCGCGCGCGCGCACGCACACACATGCACGCATGCATGCATGCACACACACGTGCACAGGATCTTTTACCAAAAAGTATAAAATCTAGCCTGCTTGAATACAAAAGAATTGCCTTGATGAATAGTTGATGTGCCTCTGCTCCCACACACGTCTGCTGAATGTCTGTGTGCTAGATGCTACAAATATATCATGTCACTTAGCACTCACACTCTATCTGTGGGGCAGCTACTTTCGTGCCCATGCTACAAATGAGCTATCTGACATGGAGATCATTCAAGTGGCTTCTTTGCTCAAGACCATACATCGAGCACAAATGTAGCTGAGCTGCAACCTCACAAATAAGGTTCCTGACTGTTCATTTGTCAAACTCCTCTTCCTCCTTCAGAGCTTAGGTGAAACTTCCCTTTCCCCAGGATGTCTTCTAGAGAATGGGAATTCAGAGACCCCATGGACTTAGCCCAGTACATTTGCTACGAGGCCACGAATCTGTCTCTTGGAAGTTGGCTCTCTCTCCTTCTATGACATGGGCTTTGGAGATCAAATTTAGGCCAACAGGCTTGTGCACAGTCACCTATACCTCTGAGCCATCTCACTGAACCAAAATCAGAGAGTTATTTCATGAAAGTTCTTGGGCCAGTGTCATAGTTAGACACGGTTGTCAACTTGACTGTTGAGGGTTTGAGTTCTGGGCACATTTGTGGAGAATTAGTGGTTAAATTAAGCCCACAGCAAACCTGCAGGAGATTGTCTAGCTGATAAGGAAGGCCCAGCCCATGGTGGGTGGGACTAGGCCCTGGAATAAAATACAGAGAACTGGTTGAGAGAGTTGGCATCCTTGTGTACACTTGGCCAGACACACTTGTCTGGCAAGTAAGGATCGTCCCTTTCTCAGCTGCTATGTGGAGATGGTGTGGCCAGTTCTCTTGGCCCTGGTGCTACTCTGAGCTCTCCTGCAAAGTTGGATGAGGAACTGTAACCAGACTATCATAAGAGAATAAACCCTTTGTTCCCTTAAGCCATTTGATGGTGATTTACCAGCAACCATGCAGGCCAACTGCAACAGCCAGTGAAAGGGCTCAGCGGGTTTGCCTGCTTGTAAACCTGGCAACCCGAGTGCCATCCCATCCTGAGTTTGATCCCCAGGAGGTTCATATTAAGAACTAACTTTGTAAAGTTGTCCTTTGACCTCTACCTGGGTGCAATGATGTACATACTCCTCCCCCCTCTCTGTTACCTGGTCTGGACTTGAACCTCTAGGCTCCAGTGACCCTCCTGCCTCAGCCTTCGGACTAGTTGGAACTACAGGTTCAAAACGCCACTCCTGATTCTAGAATTTTTACGGAGGGATAGTTTTAAAGTTTTAGACTGGCAAAATATAGCACCATTTGTCAGATTTTCTTATATATATATGAAGATATTATATACATAAATCACTCTAGTGCTACATATTCCAGAATTTTTGTCTACATTTCTTCTTTATTATCAAATTTATCTATATAAATGGGCTCATATTTTTTTCTTCTTATCCATTGACTATATAGTGGGGTTAGCTTTTAATCTTTTATTCCATTCTTTGAGCATCTTTCCTGCTTCATGTCCTGATACCCTGGCTAAATATTTTGCTAATTATATTTTTAAGAGTCATTTTTTAGACTCACTGATTTTCTTTGTTTCATTCTTTCTTCTTTCCTTCTTCTCTTCTTTCCTACTTTCATCCCTTCTGTCCTTCTTTCCTTCATCTCGTCCTTCTTTCCTTTCCTTCTTTTTGTTTGAAGTCTCACTGTGCTGCTTCAATATCTTTTTTTACGAGTTCTCCTGAATTTGGTTGTATCTTCTAATTTGTTAAGTTGGAGATTGAATTCATTACTTTGAGAGAATATTTTTCCATTATAACAATTTAATGCCATAATACCTCTTTAAATATTACAGCAGTGTCCTGTGCCATCATTTTACATGTCAATTTTTTTATTCGATTCAAGGTAATTTTTAGCTCAATTTCCATTTCTTCTTCAGTTCATATATTGCTAAATGTCTTGTTTACCTTCTAAAGATAAGAATTTGATTTCTAAACTAATGGCATTGTATTCTATTGATGTAATTGTATACCATTTACAATTTACATTATCTAGTTCATTTTGTGGTACCAAATTTGTTCTATCCAGCTTTTTTGTATATTGACTCATTAAAATTTTACCATTATATTATTTAAAAAATTAGATTGGGCCCATATAGCTGAGGCTGGCCTCACACTTACTATACAGCTGAGGATGACCTTGAACTTCTGACCTTCCGGCCTCTGTGCCTACCTGTTTTTATGTGGTGCTGGGGACTAAATCCAGGCCTTTGTTCTTGCTGGGCAAGCACCCTCCCTGCTGAGCTACATCTCCTGCCCAATTTTTCAGTTTTTCTGATTGGCATATAATGATTCTGCAGATTTGTGGGGCACAGGGTAAAAAAACTCAATCTGTGCTCATGATGCGTAGTCACTGAGTCAGGATACTTAGCTTTTCTTTATTATCCATGAGCATTAACCGTATTTTTTGAACCTTCTGACTCCAGGCTTCTAGTTTGTAAACTGTTGCCGTCTTACTGGGTTGTAAGAGCTAACTTCTTGTTCTTCCCCTATTTGGCAGCAACCATCTGACCTCCCCCTATGCTCCCCCTACACCCAGTCACTAGTGCCCACTGTTGGACTCCTATCTTCTCCAAAATCAGCTTTCTTTTAACCTTCCGCACATGGGTGAAAGCATGCTGCATCTGTCTGTCTTCTCCTGACTTATTTCACTCAACATAATGGCCTCCAGTCTGTCCTTAGTGCTTCAATTGGTGAGATTTCATGCCATTTTATAGGTGGATAAGATTCCTTTGGGTATTGTGCTGGGGAGATGGCAATAAGACTCTGCTTTGCAAGCAGAAGATCGTGAGTTCAGATCCCAAATCCTACGTAAGAATGCCAGGCAGCGATGGTGGTGGCCTGTACTTCTGGTCTTGCTGAGCAGAGCCTGAGAAATCCAAGAGTGAAGCAAGAAAGATGTAAAAGCAATCAGGACAATTCCTAGAGTCACCCTTCGTCTTCCACAGGGACACAGAGCACATGTACACACACACACACGCACGCACACAAACTCGCATAATACATGAATAAACTAAAAAAATTCCCTTGTGTGCATATGCAACATTTTTCTTCATTCATCATTGGATGGTAATTTTAGTTTGTTTCCATATCTTGTCTAATGTAAATTGTGCTATAGTGAACACATCCGTGTGGTTGTCTCTTTGGCACACTGATTTATTTTAGTTTATTTTCATTAGCATATATTGATTGTGCAAAATAATGGGCTTCATTTTGATACTATTTTTAAAGATTTATTTAATTAACAATTTAGTGTGTGTGTGTGTGTATCAGAGGGCACTATGTGTGCTTGTGAGGCCCAGGGCTGACTTCAGGAATTACCCTGAATTTTCTGGAGTTTTCCAGGTGCCACCTTCCAGGATCAGAAGTAAAGGCTGCTGCCATTTCCTCCTGGTATTTTTATGTGGGATCTGAGATCCAAACTCAAGACCTTCTGCTTGCAAGTAGCGGCATAACCCTTGAGCCCTCTCTCCAGCCACGGCACTCATTCTTTTTTTTTATTAATTTTTTATTATTTATTCAATTGTGCGCGTATGCATGTGTGCATGTGTGTGTGTGCGTGCGTGTGTGTGTGTGTGTGTGTGTGTGTGTGTGTGTGTGTAGAACCACGGGCGAATTCGGGAACCACCATTTTGGTTCATAGTTTGAAGGGATAGTCCATCATTTGGGGAAGTCAAAGCAGCAGGAACTTGAGGCAGCTAGTGACATCACATCCACAAGTCAGAAAGCAGAGAGTTGAATGGACACTTGCTAATGCTCAACTTGCTTTCTCCATTTTATACAGTCCAGTGAATGGTCCCTCCCACAATTAAGTTGGGTCTTCCCACATCAATTAAGGTAATCCAGACAATCTTGCACAGCATTCTCAGAGGCTAATGTTTTTTTTTTTTTTATTCAACTGTGACGCATGTGCGTGCGTCTGTGTGTGTGTGTGTGTGTGTGTGTGTGTGTGTGTGTGTGTGTGTATGTATGTGTGTGTGTGTGGAACCACGGACGAATTCGCGAACCACCATGGACGCCTCCACCTCCTTCTGTCCCGGGATTCACAGGCTCCGCCCTACCAGGACCAGAAACGCAGGCCGCCCCCACTTCCGCCTGGCGTCTATACGCGGGATCTGGGATCCGAACACAGGACCTTCCGCCTGCAAGGCGGAGGCTTAACCCCTGAGCCACCTCTCCAGCCCATGAGGCTAATGTTTTTTAAAAATATATTTTATTTACTTATTGTGTGTGTGTGTGTGTGTGTATCTCAGAGGACACTGTGTGTCCCTGTAGAGAACCAAGGGTGACTTTGAAATCATCCTGGATTGCTTTTATCTCCATCTTATTTCACTCTGGGATTTCCCAGGCTCCCCTTACCAAGGTCGGAAGTGCAGACCACCATTTCCATCTGGAGTTTTTAATGGGACCTGAGATCTGAACTCAGGACCTTCTGCTTACAAGACAGAGTCTTAACCTTACAAGACAGAGTCTTAACCCCTGAGCCATCTCTTTAGCACTCAGAGGCTAATCTTAGTCTAGAGAATCCTTCACAGATATACCTGGAGACCTCTTGGTGTCAAATTGATAAGTCCATCACATTTTTGTCTTCCCAAATACCTCTTTCTGCTTTAGTGTTGTTAAAAAAAAATCAAGATATGAGAGAAAACGTGCAATGTTTTTCTGAATCTGACATTTTGCTTAACATAATTCCGTCTCTTTTCCTGCAAATGACATATTTTTGTTTTTCTTCATGGCTATATAAAACTTGAATTGTATATGTTGTCTTGTCTCAGTCTCTGTCTCTGTCTCTCTCCTGGAGATTGAGCCCAGGAGTGAGTTACTGTAGCCACAATGCTATGCTAAAGCTTTATCACCCCAGAACCACCCACATCATTTTATCCATTCTTCTGTTGATGGGCCCTTAGGCTTATTCCTTAACTACACTATTGTGAATAGTACTGCAATAAATACCTTTGTGTGGGTCTCTCTGATATTTGGACTTACATTCCTTCAGGAGGGTGTAGGTAGATCACATGGCAGGTATATTTTAAAGTTTTGTGAGGAACTATGCTACTTTCTGTTTCCCCCAACAACATATAATGGATGTCCCCTCCACCATCTTCAGCATTGTTGCTTGTTTTCCTGGTGACGGCCATTTTGATAGGGGCCAGATGGAATCTCAAAGTTGTTATGATTCACATTTGCTTGATGGCTAAGGATGTAGGCACATTTAAAAGTTCTTTAAAAGTGGTTATTGGTTATTTATACATTCTGATTTAATTTCCGTTGGATAAATACTCAAAAGTGGGATTAATGGATGAAATATTAGCTATGTATTTGTGCTGGAATGGGACCCAGGGCCTTCTGTGTGTTAGGCAAGCACAGTGCGTCGAATTGCACCCCGAGTTACTTTTAATTTTTTGAGGAGCCTCCATATTTTTCAGAGTCACTATACTGATTTATGATTCTACTACATTGTATGCGTTATCCTTGTTCTCTTAAAATTAGAACTCGTTTGAATTTTAATTATTTTTATTCTTTTAGAGTTTCATACGTGAATACAATGAATAATGTTATTCTTGCAATGGAAATTAGATCTCTTAGGAAAACTTTCTGATTCAGGATTTTGAAAAACTCTGAAACAACTTTTTATGTTCTTTTGGGACTCTGAAAGAAAAGAACTATCCTTTTTATAAATTTTACTTTTTCTTCTGTATCTCTTTTCATTTTGCTAATGAGAGCAGATAATGTCAAGTCAGGCGTGGCTGTACACACTTGTAATCTCAGCCCTTTGGAGGCTGGGACAGGAAGTCAGGAGTTCGAGGTTATCCTTGGCTATATACCAACTTGAAGGAAAATGTAACATTCTTTATCCATGCTCCTGTAAGTAACCCCAATAAACTCATTGGTTCACCAAGATGGACTGTGATATCATGGTCTGCCAAGCATTCCTTATCTGGAGTGAATAGATCTTCTTTTTTATTTTTCTTTATTTAATGTGTGTGTGTGTGTAAAACTAAAAGTGAATTTGAGAATCATCGTGGATTGCTTCTACCTCCTCTTTTTCTTTACTTTGCCCTGGGATTCACAGGCTCCACCCACCAGAACCAGAAACTCAGGCCACCCCTGCCTCTGGCCGGCATTTGTACATGGGATCCGGGATCGAACTCAGGACCCTCTGCCTATAAGGCAGAGGCTTAACCCCTAAGCCATCTCTCCAGCCCTGGAGTGAATAGATCTTTGTGTAGCATCTCCCCAGGAAAAGTGTCACGTAACAGCATCTCTGGGCCAAGCTATCGTGCACATTTATTTTATGTGACTGTTTTCGTGGAGCAGGAAGCTGGGCCCTGGTAGCAGGCTTCCTGGGTCGTGGGACTGTGCCTCTTGGATAAGGTTGTTATCTACGTGCCAGTTGGGGTTGCGGCTTCCTCTAAACAATCAACTGGTGAATCCAGTTCTGAGCCACTTCATGTGGTCACTGGAAGGTATGATTTCTCCAGGGATGCTCTTGGGCCTCAGTTCCTTGGTCTAGGGGCCTGTTCATTGAGCAGCCCTCTTTATCAGGCAAAGTAATTGGAGGAGCAAGAGTATATGGGATGGGGCTGGAGAGGTGGCTCAGGGGGTAAGCCTCCACTTTGCTAGGCGGATAGGTCCTGAGTTCGGATCCTAGACCCCACGTATAGATGCCAGGTGGAAGCGGGGACCGCCTGCGTTTCTGGTCCTGGTAGGGCGGAGCCTGTGAATCCCGGGGCAGAAGGAGGTGGAGGCGTCCATGGTGGTTTGCGAATTCGTCCGTGGTTCTACATATACACAGACACACACACATACACACGCGCGCGTGCACATACACACGCACATGCGCACAGTTGAATAAATAATAATAATAAAGAAATTTAAAAAAAAAGAGTATATGGGAGACAGGGATGAAAAAGGGAGGAGAATCAGAAAATGGTTTCACGCAGAAGAGCGTACTGAGCAACCCAGGGCACTTGTGGCCAAATCAAACACTCTTGAGTTTGATTCCTGGAGACCACATGGTAGAAGCATAGACCCAACTCCCACAAGTTGTCCTATGACCTCCACACACGTGTGCCGAGAGAGAGAAAGGGAGAGAGAGATTTGTGTGGCCCTTTGGAGTCTAATCAAGGAGGTGACTCTCCATCCCTTTCCCTCCACTAGCAGCCAGTCACTAAGCTCAGCTTCCATGCAAGGGGATGGACTGACAGTGGGCGGGTGCTGGGCGTCACATGGTACAAGGTGCCTTTCACCATCTTCTTGTACTACTGTTGAGTAACTTAATTCTTTGCAGTTTCTTCTTAGGAAAGACATTTATAATTTAGAGCCCATCTTTAAAATACAAGAAATCACCAGATAAAAAACATTATTGTCTAACTTCTCAGCCAGTAGATAAAGGTAAAATGTGCCATTTACACATGTTTTTGACACACTCTCACTATGAAGTCCAAGCTATCCTCAGACTTGCTATGTCACCCAGGCTGATCTCAATCTCACAATCCCCCTGCCTCAGCCTCCTGAATGCTGGGATTACACGTATACACCACTATCATCAAGTTGAAAACCTTTTTTAAAAAATTTGGGGCTGGCAAGATGGGTCAGTGGATAAAGGCACCTGCATTCAACACTGGCAAGTCCAGTTCAATTCCCAGGAGTGCACCTGAGTTTGATGCCAGGAATCTACTTGATGGAAGGGGAGAACTGACTTCTGTGTGTGTGTGTGTGTGTGTTAGAGGGCCCTGTGGATGCCTCTGGAAGCTGAAGGATGACTTTGCAAATCATCCTGGATTGTGGCTACCTCTTTTTTGCTTCACTCTGGGATTTCCCAGACTCTGCCTTCTAGGGTTGGAAGTTCAGGCCACTGCCATTTCTGTCTAGCGTTTACATGGGACCTAGCATCCAAATTCAGGTCCTTCTGCTTGCAAGGCAGAATCTTAATTCCTGAGCTGTCTCTCTAGCACAAAACTGACTTCTGAAAATTGTCTTCTGACCTCTGCACACATCCATGGGAGAATACATGTCCTTTCTCTCTCCCTCCCTTAAATGAACATTTATGGTGATTTAGGCATCTTACCATTCTAATGTTATAAATAAGGTTATTGTAAACAAGATTGTAATCATGACCTGTAGAAAGTTTATTCATGTAACGGACCATTCTTGTAAAAAAATCTTCCACCGGGGGGCTGGAGAGGTGGCTCAGGGGTTAAGCCTCTGCCTTGCAAGCAGAAGGTCCTGAGTTCGGATCCTAGACCCCATGTATAGACGCCAGGCAGAAGCGAGGGCGACCTGCGTTTCCGGTCCTGGTAGGGCGGAGCCTGTGAATCCCCGGGCAGAGTAAACAAGGAGGAGGTGGAGGCGTCCATGGTGGTTCCCGAATTCGTCCCTGGTTCTACACACACATACATACACACACGCGCACACATGCGCACACACGCACAATTGAATAAATAATAAATAAAAAATAAAAAAAAGAATTTATTTATATGCTTGTGTGTGTGTGAGGGGGGGCACTGTGGAGACCCAAGTGTGATTTTGGGTATCATCCTGGATGCTCTACCCTCTTTTTGCTTTGCTCTGGAGTTTTCCGGGCTCTGTCTTCCAGGGCCAGCAGTTCGGGTCTCTACCATTTCTGCCCGGCGTTTTTACATGAGATCTAGATTTGAACTCAGGCTTTCTGCTTGTGAGGCAGAGGCTTAACCCCCAAGACATCTCTCCAGGCCATTATCACCCATTAAAATGCACACTGTTGTTAGGTTTATTTGTGTGCATTTGTGTGTGTCTGTGTGCGTGCGCGCGCACCTGTGGAGGCCAAAGGTGACATTGGAAATCATCCTGGATTGCTCTGCTTCCTTATTGCTTTGCTTTGTGGTTTCCCAGGCTCCATTTTCCAGGGTGGGATTCACAGGTTGCCTTTATATCCACCCAGCATGTTTACATGGGATCTGAACTCAGGTCCTTTTGCTTGGGAAGTAAAGGCTTTAACCACTGAGCCATCTCCCTGCTACATTATCTTTTAAAAAGACAGCAGTGCGCCAGGTGTGGTAGCACACACCTATAATCCAGCACTCGGAGGCAGAAGTGGTGCAACTTCAAGGCTAACCAGGTGTACATGGTGAGTCCCAAGACAGTCAGGGGACATTTAAGGAGAACCAGTCTCAAAAAATACCCCACAACCATAGCATAAGAAAACAAAGCATAGCTGTGGTCTGGCAGTGTGGCTGTAGTGTGCGTGCCCGGTGTACGTGAGACACTGGGTTCTTTCTTGAAGTGGAAAAGGCAAAAACAAAGAAAGATTCAGGGAGGAATGAGAAGATAGCCCCGTTCTCCATCCCACGCGGGAGGCTCGCATCTCCCAGGCATTCACAGTACTATCTAGAGCTGCTTGCTCGAGACAATGCCTGCCCATGTCTCCTGGCTCAAGGCATGCCAGCTTTGATAGCGTTTTTCGGGTCCTCGCCCTTCTTGTTCTCTCCCTCCCTTCCATTATCACGAAAAATTTGTGCACCATAACATTCACCCATTGTTCAATGATTGATGCAACCACTGACTTTTTCTTCCTTTCTTTTGCGTATGGAGTGTCATGGTTAGGCACAGGTGTCAACGGGACAGTTGAGGGTTTGAGCTCTGGGCACCTTTGTAGAGAATTAGTGGTTGAGTTAGGCCTAGAGCAAACCTGTAGGAGATTGTCTAGCTGATGAGGAAGGCCCAGCCCACGGTGGGTGGGATTAGGCCTTGAACAGATGAATAAAGTGCTGAGAGCCAGTTGAGGAAGTTGGCATCCTTTTTGTACACTTGGCCTGCAGGTCTGGCAAATAAGGATAGTTCTTCTCTCTGCCATTCCGTAGAGATGGTGTGGCCAGTTCCCTTGCCCTGGTGTTGGTCCGCACTCTCCCGTCAAGCTGGAATTCTAACTGTAACCAGACTATCAGTAAGAAAATAAACCCCTTGTTCCCTTAAGCCCTCTGATGGTCATTTATCAGCAGCCATGCAGGCAGACTGCAACAGAATTTGATACCCAGGAAGTGGGGTGTTTCTGATAAATCTGACTATGTGGACATTGTGGCTTTTGAACGGTTTTGCTGGACAAAGTTTGAAATGTTTGAAGATTTTGACTTTATGCATTACCAATACCATTCTTCGGAGTTTGGTGGGCCATTTGGAAAATAGTGATATTGAGAGAGGTATGAATTGTTTGGGCCCAGTTTCTGATGAGGGGAATGAGGACTTTGCCAAGTCACACTTAAACACAATAGACTGGTTTGCTTGACAGAGGAGAGCTGTGTTGGTGAAGCCGTGAAGCTCTGGATATGCAAAGGGCAGACAGCAGAATATCTGCTGCTGTTGGAGAAATGAGTATCAGTGAAGGAAAACCTAGTGACTTGCACTGGGACAGTGGAAAACGTGAAAAGCACTGTATGGCGAGTTTGTGGTTCGAAAAGCCAGATTCCTTTAGGGGTCGAAAGCCCTTTGCAAGTTTGGCTGCCTAGAAAAGAGGCTTTTCCAGGATCAGTGTGCTAAAGCTGGTACAGCTGTAGCCCGAGTGCACCAGGCTACATTTCAACCTCGCTTCAGAATCTGGCAGCTTCCCCCAGGTGGCACTGGTTTTGGTGTACTTCTGAAGGGTTCATGGAGAACAGCCAAAGCTTGGTACCAAGTGGCAGGTGTAGTAGAGTTCCTGCGAGAGAAGGTGAAGCTTGTAGCTGCAGAGGAACCCAGAGTGGTGCTGGAGATGCCAGAACCGTGGGATGTACGCTGAGGACGACTGCGAGTGGAGAGTCAGCCTGGTTCAGAGGAACTCTGCTCTTACAACTTGGAGCTGCAGAGGTTGGGGATTTAGCTCAGTGGTAGAGCGCTTGCCTAGCAAGCGCGAGGCCCTGGGTTCAGTCCCCAGCACCGGAAAAAAAAAAAAAAAAAAAAAAAAAAAAAAAAAGATAAAATTACAAAAAGACAAAAAAAAAAAAAACAAAAAAAAAACCAAGGAACAACTTGGAGCTGCAAACAGGGACTGGGAATGCCTCGAATCTTGAGCCACTGTGACTACGTGATGAACAACAGAAGATGGACATTGAAGTACAGGATGCGGTAGTTGCTTTGCTGGACTTTGTTTTTAACTTGATGTTTTCTCATTGTTACAATGATTTTATTTGGGATATTTAATATTTTATTTATTCAGTTGTGCATGCGTGTGTGTGTGTGTAGAACCATGGAATTCGGGAACCACCATGGACGCCTCCACCTTCTCCTTGTTTACTCTGCCCCGGGATTCACAGGCCCCGCCCTACCAGGACCAGAAATGAAGGCCGCCCCCGCTTCCACCTCGCGTCTGTACATGGGGTCTAGGATCTGAACTCAGAACCTTCTGCCTGCAAGGCAGAGGCTTAACCCATGAGCCATCTCTCCAGCCCCTTATTTGGGATATTTATGAAAGGCTTTCAATTCCAACATTTTAATAATTGAAATTTTAATGAGATTTAAATATGTTTTTGAAATGTATTTATATTTTTAAGATAACTTTTAATACCTATGGGTCAAGGATTGAAGGTTACAGTTTAAAAGTGCTATGTTTTTGTGTCAAGTTGACAAGATGTGGAGTGTCATAGTTAGGCACAGGTGTCAACTTGACTGTTCAGGGTTTGTGCTCTGGGCACATTTATGGAGAATTAGCAGTTGAGATAAGCCCAGAGCAAATCTGCAGGAGATTGTCTAGCTGATGGGGAAGGCCCAGCCCTTGGTAGGTGGGACTAGGCCCTGAACAGATGAATCATATACTGAGTCGGTTGAGGAAGTTGGCATCCTTTTTTGTATACTTGACCAGACATGCTGGTCTGGAAGGGAAGGATCCTCCCTCTCTCAGCCGTTACATATATGTGGTGTATCCAGTTCCCTTGTCCTGGTGCTGGTGTGTGCTCTCCCGTCAAGCTGGACTACAGACTGTAACCGGACTATCAGTCAGAAAATAAACCCCTTATTCCCTTAAGCCATCTGATGGTCATTTATCAGCAGCCATGCAGGCAAACTGCAACATGTAGGTAGTGGGGTGTGTGTAGGTACTGTGGTGTGTGAGTGTGAGTGTGAGTGTGTGTGTGTGTGTATCAGAAGGCACTGTGTGTGCCTGTATTGCAGGCTGCCGCTATTTCTGCCTGGCATTTCAATGTGGGATCTGGAATCTGAAATCAGGTCTTTTTGCTTGGGAGGCAAAGGCTTAACCTTTGACCCCATCTCTCCAGCCCCATCATCTGACCTTTCTGTCTTGGTTTTTCAATTTTCTTTTTTCTTTCTTTGTATTTATTTACTTTCTAATTTATTTTTCTACTTTTGCAAGTGTATTGAGTATTCGTCTCAACATCCCTCCCTCCCATCCCCTCCCTTCCCTTCCCCATTCCCTCCCACTCCCTCCCACCTTTCTACCTGCATGTTCTATGACCCCACGGTTCACTCCGGCTTGTCTACTCCTGTGGGGGTTCAAGCCTCTGTGGTATATCGCTACATCTCTTCAGGCATTTTTTATTTATTTACTTTGAGACAGGGTCTCATTCTGTAGCTGACACTAGGCTGGAGCTCTCTACACAGTCTGGGGAGGACATGACCTTGAGTAATCCTCAGAAGGTCCTGAGTTCAAATCCCAGATGACATATAAAAAAAAGTCAGGCAGAAATAGCGGCAGAGGCTAGTACTTGCAATCGTGGAAGGTGGAGCCTCGGAAGTCCCAGAGCAAAGCAAAGAGGAGATAGAACGATCTAGGATGATTCCCGAAGTCACCCTTGAGCCTCCACAGGCACAAACAGTGCCCTCTGATTCACACAGCACAGATACAGACACACACTTTAAAGATTTTTAAGATACATATTTAACATACATAATATAAACAGGCATCTATATATTATATATGGACATGTAGACACATATAAACATTCAGAGTACATGAATTAGAGCTGGGCAAGGTGGTGTAGGCCTGTAAGCTCAGCTCTTAGGAGAATGAGGTAGAAAGATAACAAGTAGTTGCTGCAGTCTGTGCAATTTAACAAGACCTCTCTCTCTCTCTCTCTCTCTCTCTCTCTCTCTCTCTCTCAATATCTTACAGTCATAGTTAGGCACAGATGTCAACTTGACAGTTGGGTGTTTGAACTCTGGTCACATTTGTAGAGAATTAGTGGTTGAGTTAGGCCCAGAGCAAACCTGCAGGAGATTGTCTAGCTGATGGGGAAGGACCAGCCCATGGTGGGTGGGATTAGGCCCTGGAATAAATCACAGAGAGCTGGTTGAGAGAGTTGGCATCCTTGTGTATACATGGCCAGACATGCTGGTCTGCTAAGTAAGGATCGTTGCTCTCTTAGCAGTTATGTAAAGATTGTGTGGCCAGTTCCCTCGGTCCTGGAGTTGGTGTAAGCACCCTGTGAAGCTCGACTAACAACTGTAACAGAACTATCATGAGAAAAAAAAAACCCTTAATTACTTAAGCCATTTGATTGGGGCTGGAGAGGTGGCTCAGGGGTTAAGCCTCCGCCTTGCAGGCGGAAGGTCCTGAGTTCGGATCCCGGATCCCACGTATAAACACCAGGCGGAAGCAGGGGCGGCCTGCGTTTCTGGTCCTGGTAGGGCAGAGCCTGTGAATCTCGGGGCAGAAGGAGGTGGAGGCGTCCATGGTGGTTCCCGAATTCGTCCGTGGTTCTACACATACACAGACACACACACGCACGCACACATACACACGCACGTGCGCACAGTTGAATAAATAATAAAAAAAATGTAAGCCATTTGATGGTGATTTAATCAGCAACCATACAGGGGAACCATAACATTCTTTATCCATTCTTTATCCATGCTCCCGTAAGTAACTCCAAAAAACTCATTGGTTCACCAAGATGGACTCCGATATAATGGTCTGCCAAGCATTCCTTATCTGGAGTGAATAGATCTTCTTTTTTATTTTTCTTTATTTAATGTGTGTGTGTGTGTGTGTGTGTGTGTGTGTGTATTAGAGGGCACTGTGCATGCCTTTGGAATCTGAAGGATGACTTTGGAAATCATCCTGGATTGTGGTTACCTCTTTTTTGCTTCACTCTGGGATTTCTCAGACTCTGCCTTCTAGGGTTGGAAGTTCAGGCCACTGCCATTTCTGTCTAGCGTTTACATGGGACCTAGCATCCAAATTCGGGTCCTTCTGCTTGCAAGGCAGAATCTTAGCTCCTGAGCTGTCCCTCTAGCACAAAACAGACTTCGAAAAATTGTCTTCTGACCTCTGCACACATCCATGGGAAAATACATGTCCTAAAACTCTCCCCCTCGAAAATAAACATTAATGGTTGTTTTAAGCATTTTAGCATTCTAATGTTAAAAATAAGGTTATTAATAGTTGGGGCCAAAGCAATCATAATGGGACTTTGCATGCCCAGCGCACTGTTGCCCTCATAAAGTCTAGCATCTGTTAAGGGCACCGAGACCCCTGCAGGCAAGGGATTGACAGCCATAGTAGTGATCTTATGCTTAAGGGGAACAAGAGAAAGGGCTTATGGAAATGCCACTGGGTCCTTATATGTCATCGGAGAGGAGGACCCAGTGGAGAGTTAGGCGTACACAATAAAGGACTCTCTGGGAATTGGGAGGGAGGCACTGGGGGAAGGGGAGGGGGAGGAGGGGGGAGGGAGGGAACTGGTAAAAAATTTTAAAATGTATAATTAAAATTTTAATAAAAAAAATAAGGTTATTGTAAACAAGATTGTAATCATGACCTGTAGAAAGTTTTTTTTGTGTAACAGACCATTCTTGTAAAATAACTTCCAACTGTTCATTTGTGGGAAGTAATGAAGCGGAGTCAATATATAGTAAAAGGAACATGGTCCACAGGTTCTTTCCAAATGCAGAGAGGTGAGTGTGTGAGAAGGAAGCCATTCATTCCTCTTTTGTGTGAACCATTTTTAAAGCTGCTTTTATTCTTTGCTACTTTAATGTATAAATACAGTGGATCTGTGTGTTTTCGTCCCTTACTACCTAGTCACATGCCCTCCGCTCCAGCCAGTCTCCCTCCTACTTTTATGGTTTTTTTCCATGCTTGGCCCACTGGGATGCAGCTGGGATGTCTGCTTCCAGCAATTGCCTGAGCGCGAGCTGCGGGAAATCATTTAGTCAGTCATTTAGTCAAGAAGCTTCCTTCTCTAATCTGGCATTAACCTTCAGTAGTGGGTGTCTCAGGGCAGTGTAGTGTTTCTTTAGATCTTCCCCATCTGTGGTAAACGTTGATGGACCCACCACTCTGCAGGGCTTGAGGAAGGAGACGTCGCTCAGTGAGTTCTTGGCTGTGGCAGCCCTGGCACGACCAGAGGAACCATTCCTTTTGTTTGATAGTTTCCATCCATTTCCAACACAGGGAGCAGGCCTTTCATTGTCTTGGCTGGCATTGGTTCTACACCGCTAGTCCTGGTACTGCAATGTGAGTTCTCCGCATGCCAAGAGAGGCAAAGAGACTTAGGTGGCCCGTGTGGCCCTTGATGCTGCCCTCTAGAGGAATGAATGACTCAAGTCAATGGTGGAAAGAAAAATCCTGCCCTGCCAGGGGTTCAAACTGCATCCCCAGAAGAACCAAAGATCCAAGGTCATTCTCTCTCTCTCTCTCTCTCTCTCCCCCTCTCTCTGTCTCTCTCTCTCTCTGTGTTCCTCTCTCTGTGTCTCTGTCTCTGTCTCTCTGTCTCTGTCTCTCTGTCTCTGTGTCTCTGTCTCTCTCTCTTTCTCTCTCTCTCTCTCTCTCTCTCTCTCTCTCTCTCTCTCTCTCTCTCGGTAAAGGCTTTAACCACTGAGCCATCTCCCTGTTAAATTATCTTTTAAAAAGACAGCAGTGCGCCAGGTGTGGTAGCACACACCTATAATCCAGCACTTGGAGGCAGAAGTCGTGCAACTTCAAGGCTAACCAGGTGTACATGGTGAGTCCCAAGACAGTCAGGGGACATTTAAGGAGAACCAGTCTCAAAAAATACCCCACAACCATAGCATAAGAAAACAAAACATAGCTGTGGTCTGGCAGTGTGGCTGTAGTGTGCGTGCCCGGTGTACGTGAGACACTGGGTTCTTTCTTGAAGTGAAAAAGGCAAAAACAAAGAAAGATTCAGGGAGGAATGAGAAGATAGCCCCGTTCTCCATCCCACGCGGGAGGCTCGCATCTCCCAGGCATTCACAGTACTATCTAGAGCTGCTTGCTCGAGACAATGCCTGCCCATGTCTCCTGGCTCAAGGCATGCCAGCTTTGATAGCGTTTTTCGGGTCCTCGCCCTTCTTGTTCTCTCCCTCCCTTCCATTATCACGAAAAATTTGTGCACCATAACATTCACCCATTGTTCAATGATTGATGCAACCACTGACTTTTTCTTCCTTTCTTTTGCGTATGGAGTGTCATGGTTAGGCACAGGTGTCAACGGGACAGTTGAGGGTTTGAGCTCTGGGCACCTTTGTAGAGAATTAGTGGTTGAGTTAGGCCCAGAGCAAACCTGCAGGAGATTGTCTAGCTGATGGGGAAAGTCCACTCCTTGGTGGGACCAGGCCCTGAACAGATAAATAACATACTGAGAATCGGTTGAGGAAGTCGGCATCCTTCTGTATACTTGTCTAGACATGCTGGTCAGGTGAGTCAGCTGTTGTGTAGAGATGATACGTCCAGTTCCCTTGTCCTAGCGTTTGTGCACATTCTCCTGTCAAGCTGGACTATAGATTGTAACCGGACTATCAGTAAGAAAATAAAGCCTTGTTCCCTTAAGCCATCTGATGGTCATTTATCAGCAGCCATGCAGGCAGACTGCAACATGTAGGTACTGGGGTGTGTGAGTGTGAGTGTGAGTGTGTGTGTGTGTGTGTGTATCAGAGGGCACTGTGTGTGCCTGTATTGCAGGCTGCTGCTACTTCTGCCTGGCATTTCAATGTGGGATCTGGAATCTGAACTCAGGTCTTTTTGCTTGGGAGGCAAAGGCTTAACCTTTGACCCCATCTCTCCAGCCCCATCATCTGACCTTTCTGTCTTGGTTTTTCAATTTTCTTTTTTCTTTCTTTGTATTTATTTACTTTCTAATTTATTTTTCTACTTTTGCCAGTATATTGAGTATTCGTCTCAGCACCCCTCCCTCCCATCCCCTCCCTTCCCTTCCCCATTCCCTCCCACTCCCTCCCACCTTTCTACCTGCATGTTCTATGACCCCACGGTTCACTCCGGCTTGTCTACTCCTGTGGGGGTTCAAGCCTCTGTGGTATATCGCTACATCTCTTCAGGCATTTTTTATTTATTTACTTTGAGACAGGGTCTCATTCTGTAGCTGACACTAGGCTGGAGCTCTCTACACAGTCTGGGGAGGACATGACCTTGAGTAATCCTCAGAAGGTCCTGAGTTCAAATCCCAGATGACATATAAAAAAAAGTCAGGCAGAAATAGCGGCAGAGGCTAGTACTTGCAATCGTGGAAGGTGGAGCCTCGGAAGTCCCAGAGCAAAGCAAAGAGGAGATAGAACGATCCAGGATGATTCCCGAAGTCACCCTTGAGCCTCCACAGGCACAAACAGTGCCCTCTGATTCACACAGCACAGATACAGACACACACTTTAAAGATTTTTAAGATACATATTTAACATACATAATATAAACAGGCATCTATATATTATATATGGACATGTAGACACACATAAACATTCAGAGTACATGAATTAGAGCTGGGCAAGGTGGTGTAGGCCTGTAAGCTCAGCTCTTAGGAGAATGAGGTAGAAAGATAACAAGTAGTTGCTGCAGTCTGTGCAATTTAACAAGACCTCTCTCTCTCTCTCTCTCTCTCTCTCTCTCTCTCTCTCTCTCTCTCTCTCAATATCTTACGGTCATAGTTAGGCACAGGTGTCAACTTGACAGTTGGGTGTTTGAGCTCTGGTCACATTTGTAGAGAATTAGTGGTTGAGTTAGGCCCAGAGCAAACCTGCAGGAGATTGTCTAGCTGATAGGGAAGGACCAGCCCATGGTGCGTGGGATTAGGCCCTGGAATAAAATATGGAGAGCTGTTTAAGGAAGTTGTCATCCTTCTCTACACTTGGCCAGACATGGTGGTCTGGCAAGTAAGGGTCGTCCCTATCTTAGCTGTTATGTAAAGATTGTGTGGCCAGTTCCCTTGGCCCTGGTGTTAGTGTGAGCTCCCCTGTCAAGCTGGACTGAGCACTATAACCGGATTATTGTAAGAAAATAACTTCCTTATTCCCTTAAGGTGTTTGATGGTCATTTATCAGCAACCATGCAGGCAAACTGAAACACTTACTTATTTAATCATTTATTTGAGAGAGAGAGAGAAAGAGAGCACTATGGCCTAGGAGTAGAGTTTGGTCCAGTTTCCAAAATCAGAAAGTCAGCTCTCTCCTTCTACCATATTGGGGTTCCTCAAATAGAATTCTACAACACCGGCAGCAAAGGCTTTTGCTTTTGTTGTTTGTTTGTTGTGGTATTTATTTAGGGGAGAGAGATAGAGAATGAGAAAGGAAATATATGTGTTCCTGGCGTGGCATGCAGATGGAGGTCAAAGGACAAGTTTTGGAAGTTGGTTCTCTCCTTCCACCAGGTGGCCAGGTTACAAGCAGGAGCCTTAGTTACTGAGCTCTTTGAGTGGTCGCACCCAGGTAGCTGGTTTGTGACAGGCACAGCTGAGCCGTCTCTCTGGCCCACAAGACCAGTCTCAAACTGAAAATAAATAGGGCCGACAAGATGACTCAAGACGTAAAGGTGTGCACAAACATACACGCACTATTTTAATAAATAAAATTTCAAAAAAATAACGGGGCTTCTGATATGGTTCAGTGTAGAGCCGTTGCCAAGCATGTGCAAGACCCTGGGCACAGTCTCCAGTCACACATGCGTGTGCACACACACACACACATTATATGTATGATTTGGTTTCATGATGTAGCCCCTTGTGGTTGTCTTTGGACATGGAACACTAGGCTTCATGTGTGTGGGGTGCTACACTACATTTCAGCACCAGTTCTTTTCTGGAAATACTTGTTGGGACTTTTATAAGAAAAAAAAAGACACTATCTCTGAAAGGAAAAGGAAGAAAAAGGGCAACCACGGAAGACAGTTTAATGGTGGGGGAAGGGCTTTATTTCCTGTGGTGAGTGAGAAAATTACAGGACCCATCTGCTGGTCGGTCCAGGCTGAACTGCACGCGGGCACACGGGCAGGCACAGACACACAGGCACTTTCATTCTTGAAAGGTGGGTGTCCCTCCGTGTGAATGCTGTGAGCCCATGGGGCCTGCTACTGCTTCCTGTGAGACCTGACCGCACTTGTGTCAGTACGGTGGTTTTCACACCCCAGCTGCCCCCGGAAGGCAGGGCGCATGCCCGGTTGCCTATTCAAAGGATCTGAGGATGCTCGTTTCTGATCATTTTCCCAGCGACGCAGATGCAGCAGGTCTGAGGATCAGCCACTCCCCTTCCCCAGGCTTTGCAAACCACCCCAGGCTTTACTGCCCTGATCGACAAATAGCTACGGGCACCCGAAAGATTGGAAGGTGCTGGAAACCCGAGACCCCCTAACGGGATGGCTGGAGATGCCGTCTTTCATGCCTTTAGCTGGCCAGACCAGCGGGTGGCTGTCCTGAGACCGCCTCCCCCAGCTGAGCACGTGATCGCCAGGGCCTCCTGCTGGGCTCTAACTCGGTGGGGGCTCGGCCAGCCCAGGTGGGGAAGAAATGCGCTTCTCTAAGTGGCCCGGGAGGGGGGCAGGCTCCCACATTCTAAGGAACAAAGCCCAGCGGGCAGCCTGTTTTCCTGACGCCCGCCTGTTTCCCTGGAATTTTTTTTTTTCAGACCCCAAGGGTGGGGAGGAGCGAGAGCATCATTTGGGGGGCGCTGGGGAATGGCGGTACAGAAGGATGAAGCTTCGCGTGTTTCTGGGGCAACACTGCCACCGTGTGTAATCTGTGAGGTGGCTCAGGGAGGACCGCGAGCAATGCTAGCTACCAGGGAACGCCTTGGCGACCATTTTAGAAGTCAGAAGAAAAAGGACGACAAAAAAAAAGACCAGAAACGCCAGGAAAATAAAAAATAGGAGAGGGAGGGAAAAGTGCAGCAATCCAGGCCAAGATCCGCGCTAAGATCCAGACTCTGGGCTCAGCAGGCCGAAGCAGGAGGATCACTTGAGTCTTGGCTATGGAGTCACTCCTTGCTTTTAAAAGAAGGGGGCTGTGGCTTAGAGGTAGGGTGCTTGACTAGCACTGTTTCAATCCCACGTGCTATACTAGAAAGAGGAAAGAAAGCAAAAAGAAGGAAGGAGCGATAAGGAGGGAGGAAGGGAAGAAAAGAAGATTCAGCACAAGTCAATTTGCTGATTAAAAAAAAAAAAAAAGAGCCTGGTACGAAGGCTCAAGCCTGGAATCCCAAGGACTTGGGGCTGGAGAGATGGCTCAGGAGTTAAGACTCTGCCTCACAAGCACAAGGCCCTAAGTTTAGATCCCAGGTCCCACGTAAAAATGCCAGGCCTAAACTGCCCTTCTGGTCCTGGTGGGCGGGGCCTAGGAAATTCCAGAGGGAAGAAAGAAGGAGATAGAAGCAATCCAGGATGATCATCTTTGGTCCTCCACAGGGACGTACACACACATAAAATAAGTAAATAAAATATTTTTTTAAAAAAAAAGACAAACGCTACAATTTGAGTGATACGAACCCAGCTAGATTCAAATCCCAATACTGCCACTTGGTTGAATTACTAATATTGACTGTCTTAGGCATCTTGTCCGTAAAATGGTGACAAATAGCAATTTATTCACTTCATGAGTTGGATATAAAGACTAAGGAATATGGGAGAAGTATTTAGAACACATCTACTAACTTCAAGCTGCAGAAACTCTGCCATTCCCATTGGAAACGACATCGAGCTAGGAATGCAGGGCCCATTGTTTAAAGTATTCAAGAAAGAGGGGAGGAGATGGCCTAGTGGGTAAGAGTACCTACTGTGCAAGCATGTGGACATGAGTTCAAATCCCCAGAGCTCATGCAAAGAGTCTGGCCTGGTCATGGAAGGCTGTGGAGGGGGTGGAGACAGGAAGCTTGCTGGGGCTTCTGCCCACCAGCCCTGCCCTTTGTTCTTTATGGATTCATGGTTCTGTAATGTGTGTTATTGTATTTTGTTTATTGAAGAGAGAATGGGGGGCTTAATCATGCATGCCGTGTGGTGCTTGGGAGGAGATCAGAGAACAGCGTTCAGAAGCCAGAATTGAACTCAAGTTGCCAGATTAGCAACAATTCTCTTATCCACTGAGATATCTTGCCAGCCTGTATTTTATTATTTTCATATTTAGTGTGTGTGTGTGTCTGTGTCTGTGTCTGTGTGTCTGTGTGTATATGTCTGCACTCACCATGATTTGCATGAGGAGGTCAGAGGACAACTTTCAGAAATTGGTTTCTCCTCCCATCTTTACATCGTTGGCAGCTTCAAGTGTTAACTTGATACTCGAAAGCTGAACTTTTAAAAATATATATTTATTTATTTACTCTGTGTGTGTGTGTGTGTGTGTGTGAGAGAGAGAGAGAGAGAGAGAGAAAGAGAGAGAGAGAGAGAAAGAGAGAGAGAGGGCACTGTGCATCCCTGTAGAGGACCAAGGATGACTTTGGGAATCATCCTGGATTGCTTCTATCTCCTTCTTGCTTCCTTCTGGGATTTCCCAGGCTCTGCCCACCAGGGCCTGAAGTGTAGGCCACCCGTTTCTGCCTAGTGTTTTACATGGGACCGAATTCAGGACCTTCTGGTTTTTTTTTTTAATTATTATTATTTATTCAACTGTGCGCATGTGCGTGCGCGCGCGCGCGCGTGTGTGTGTGTGTGTGTGTGTCTGTGTCTGTGTGTGTGTAGAACCACGGACGAACTCGCGAACCATCATGGACGCCTCCACCTCCTTCTGCCCCGGTGTGTGTGTGTGTGTGTGTGTCTGTGTACGTGTAGAACCACGGACGAACTCGCGAACCACCATGGACGCCTCCACCTCCTTCTGCCCCGGGATTCACAGGCTCCGCCCTACCAGGACCAGAAGCGCAGGCCGCCCCCGCTTCCGCCTGGCGTCTATACGTGGGGTCTGGGATCCGAACTCAGGACCTTCCGCCTGCAAGGCGGAGGCTTAACCCCTGAGCCACCTCTCCAGCCCCACCTTCTGGTTTTGAGACAGGCTTAACCCCTAAGCCATCTCTCCAGCTTGAGAGCTGAACTTTTAAGAACACCTATTAAGATGATTTCTTTTATTTTTATTTTTTTATTATTTATTCAATTGTGCGTGTATGCGTCTGTGTGTATGTGTGTGTGCGTGTGTATGCGTGTGTGTGTGTGTGTGTGTGTGTGTGTGTGTGTGTGTGTGTAGAACCACGGACAAATTCGGGAACCACCATGGACGCCTCCACCTCCTCCTTGTTTACTCTGCTCCGGGATTCACAGGCTCCGCCCTACCAGGACCAGAAACGCAGGCCGCCCTCGTTTCCACCCGGCGTCTATACGTGGGGTCTAGGATCTGAACTCAGGACCTTCTGCCTGCAAGGCAGAGGCTTAACCCCTGAGCCACCTCTCCAGCCCAAGATGATTTCTTTAAGTAGGCCTCTGACGGTGTCTATAAGCGACTATCTAATTGTGTAACTGGTATGGGAAGATAGCTAATAGTGGGCGATGCCGTTCCCTGAGCAGGTAGATCAAATGAAGAGAGAAATGGCTGGCAAGTTGGTATTTTCGAAAGCTAGAAACCAGCCTTGATCCTTGTCCCTCTACCCTTGCTGTAAATATGGTACGGCCGGTTCCGTTGGCTTCTGTTGGTAAGTGCCTGCCATCAGGATCAAACAGAACCTGAAATGTGCACATGAATAAAAATCCCCTTGTTCCCCTAAACTATTTGGATCACGTATTTATTACAGCAATGGATTATGCAATTAAGACACATAGAGATTAAACTCGGGTCACTGAGCTTGGTGGCAAACATCTTTATCCCCCAAGTTATCTTGCTGGCCCTCTGACAGTTTCTTTTTTATTTAATTTGTTTATATAGACAGGGAATACAAAAGTTATCTATCTAGGGCCCTACTCACCGCCACGAACAGCTGTTCTTGAAGGTCAGTCTCATGTTTGTGAGCAGAAGACTCGGAGTGTAGCTAGAATCTGTAAGGGGGGGACTGGGGAGAATGCTGAGGCGATTCTGACTCGCCCCATCGGCACAGTACTTATGAAGTGGTGCGTGAGGAAATGAAACCCCTCAGTGCGCTTTCGATCTGCAATGCTTGCAGAAGTCTACTAGTACAGCTGTGTTTTTCTAATAGGTAACTTATTGGCAAAAAACAAGCTCTTGACAAGAATAAGTCATGGGAAACATGTTTTGGGCAAACAAGCATTCCTTGCTCCTGGTTAAAGGTCGCTATGATCAAGACTCTTCTCTCCAGGGACTCTGTGCAGAGCAACAGGAGATAACGTTATATCCTCTCAGACCTCCAGCTGCATTCTGCCAACAACACACTTTGTACAATGTGATAATGTGATAGGCAGCTTCTGAAATGGTATTTGATGACCCCCTTTCCTGCGTGTGCATGTGTGTGTGTGTGTGTGAGTGTGTGTGCACATGCTCAAGTGAGCCTTTGGATACTCTCCTTCCCAAGCATGGTTCAGTATAGTGTCTAATTTCTAACAAATAAAACATGGCCGAGGCCAACAGGATGGCCCAGTGGGTTGGGCACTGCTAGCAAACCTGGTGATCTGAGTTCAATTCCTCGAAGCGCACATGATTGAGAGAAGTGATTTTTGAAAACTGTCCTCTGACCTCCACTCCCATGCCATGACCTTCATCTCTCTCATGAATAAGAGATTTAAAGTAAATCATGGCAGAAATGATAGATAGCATATTGTAGGGATTCAGTTTGATCTGACTGCAGCCACCTTAAGTCATAAACCACCATGATGGGCCCGAGCCCTACCAGTGTCTCCACATAGTTTCCCAGTATAACACAGGGGAGCAGCGAAAGCATTCAGAGTGCTCTGCGCGCCGTATGCCTGCACCCAGGCGAGCTCACGAGAATGTGCTTGACATCTTTGCTATCAGCTTCAGACAAACCAGATATATTTTAGCTCGGACAAAGTCACTTTCATCCTGCTCACTCTAGATCTACCTCTTCCTGACTCAAGTCAGGGGGATCTACGAGTCTGGTCTTGCTGCTTTTGGGGATGACAATTTTGTCGGTAAATTGCATTATGTGTATCTGCCTGCCTCCTTCTTCTATGTCACAGCACTTGGAGCACAGTTTTAGAAGGGACATCACCGCTGAGATTAGTTTATAAAAAGACAGCAAGTGGTTGAGTGCAATGGTGAATGCCTGTAAACCTACTACTTAGGAGGCTGAGGCAGGAAGGATGAGAGTCCGAAGCCATCCGGTCTACAGGAGTGAGTTCCTGACTCAAAGAAAAAGGAGGAGGGGGAGAAAGAGAAGGAGGAAGAAGATGAGGAGAAAGAGGAGCAAGAGAAGAAGAAAGAGGAAGAGCATTAAAAGGAAGAGGAGTGGAGGAGGAGAAAGAGAAAGAAGAGGAGAGAAAGAAGAGGAAGAGGAGAAAGAGAAGAGGGGAGGAGGAGGAAGATGAAGAGACTGTGGCTTCAACCACAGTGTGCTTTGAGCTCTTACTTACTTTTTTTTACCTCCTTTCTATCCTTCCCTGTCAAATCGGAGCCCAGCTATCACGTAAAGAAATCCAGATTCTCCTGTCGGACAGTCACACGAGAAAGGCCCCATGTGGAGAACTGAATTACCCTTGCCACCAGCCAGATGACCTCAACCTCAATGAAGCAAAACAAAACAAAATTATTGTCTGAGGAGATTCTGACACCGGATTAAAACAGGATCATAGATTCCCAAGATACATCAGTTACCTTTTCATGAAAGTGATAATAAAACATATAAAATTAATATAGAAAAGTAAGGTGGTTGGGACTAAGGCTGGGGCTCAGTGGTAGAGTACATGCCTGGTATTTAGGTTTCTTTTCCTGTTGTGATAAATACACCAACAAAAGCCACTCCCGGGAGAAAGGGTCACAATTCCAGGTCACAGGTCTATCATTGCAGCCATGGGAGCTGGAAGTAGCTGGTCACGTCACGATTTTCTCCATCTTTATACGGTTTTGGATCTTTTGCTAAGGGAATGGTCCAAACTCAATGGGAAGGGTCTTCCCACCGTGATTAAAGCAGTCAAGACAGTCTACTAAAGGCTGCTCAGAGTCTACTAAAGTCTTGCCCAGACACCTATCTCTCACGCATCAAACTGACAACTGATATTAACCATCACATCTAGATTGTACAGCCCAGTAATAAGAAAAATAATAATAAAACACAGAAAACTGGGGCCAGCAAGATAACTCAGTGGGTAAGGTGCTTGCTCGAAAACCTGCCTACCTGGGTTTGAGCTCTAGAAGGCCTCAGGGTGGAAGGAGAGAACTGACTTCCAAATGTTGCCCTCTGACCTCCACCCATGTGTCATAGCATGCATGCACACCTTTATTTCTGTCTCTCTAGACAGACAAATAGATGAATCTATTTTAGAAAAGCATAGTGGTAAAGTACAGAACCTTTACTGTCTAGGAGATGAAGTAGAAAGTAAGCAATAATGATTCACCTTGTGGGCAAAGGCAAAGACGGCAAAACCAAAGATCAAATAAACCCATCAAAGCTGATTCAAGCTAAAGGCACAATCAACTTTGAGTTCATCTTGCTCGTGGTTCCAAAAGACATCTCCTTTTACTGCCTGGAGACTCGCCATCAAGTTTTCTAAAAGGCTTGCATCCTTCTGTTCTCCTTCCTTTATAATTTTTTTAATCAGTGAAGCTAGAACTATGTATATGACTGCACATTGTATTCTAATAATTTACATTTCTTTCCTTAAAATTTGCTAAAGATTGGGAGAAAACAGGGCTGGTGAGACAGTTAAGCAGTATCTGCTTGCAAAGCTGGCAACCTGAATTTGACGCCTGGAAGCCCACATGGTGGAGGGAGAGAATGAATTCCAAAACATGTCCTCTGATCTCTCCCATGCAGCACTTAAAAACTGATTTGCACTTAAAAACTGGTTGGAATAACAATTTCGCTTTTTCCCTAAAAAATTGAGGGGTTAAAGAGATGACTTTGTGAATAAGAGAAGAGAGTTGGCACAACCATGAGGATTTGAGTTTAAAATTTTTTTTTATTATTATTATTATTTATTCAAATGTGTGCATGTGCGTGTGTTCGCGCGCGCGCATGTGTGTCTGTATGTGTGTGTGTGTGTGTGTGTGTGTGTGTGTGTGTGTGTGTGTGTGTGTAGAACCACGGACGAATTCGCGAACCACCATGGACGCCTCCACCTCCTTCTGCCCCGGGATTCACAGGCTCCGCCCTACCAGGACCAGAAGCGCAGGCCGCCCCCGGCCCCGCTTCCGCCTGGCGTCTATAGTGGGATCTGGGATCCGAACTCAGGACCTTCCGCCTGCAAGGCGGAGGCTTAACCCCTGAGCCACCTCTCCAGCTCCGAGGATTTGAGTTTAAATCTTTGGCACCTATGTGAAAAGTCGGGTATGGCCACAGCTATAATCCCAGCGCTACAGGGGACAGTGACAGAAAGATCAGCACATACATCACGCACACCACAGTCATATACGGAATAGAATGAAAAACTGAGCAAGCCACGCTACATTGTGAATGAATTACATAGTGCTCTTCAAGTCTCTTGGCATTATAAAGGATTGCTTGTGCCAATTGTTTTTTAAAGAGCAATATTGGGCACAGTGGTATGGGTGAGAGGCACTAGCTTAGTCAGACCTTCAATGCACAAGCACTTTCCACAGCCCCCCCCCTGTTCATCCTGGGGTGCAGCCGCAAGGTTGCTATGCATCTCTTCAGTGCCAACAAGCTTGGTGGGGCTGGGGCTGCCTCTCCTTGATTTGACCAGTGTAAGGTCAAAAGTAAACAATGCCTAGGCTATCTGGGCTGAGTCTCTAGGCCTGAGTCAAGGATGATGTGAAACCCCTGATTGCCCCGCCACTGCCTCCTGAGTACTGAGACCACCATGCTTGCTGCTGCTTTTTTTTTTTTTTTTTTTTTTTTTTTTTTTTTTTTGGTAAGGACTTACTTTATGGAATAAAATTTGATGTACTTTCAATTTTTACCAGTGGCCATTCTCAGTGCTTTCAAATATTACTCAGCCTTTAAACGTCCTACAGATGGGGTAAGAGCTGCAGAAATCAAGTGTTCTGCTAGAGTTTCAGACTTCTAAGTCCCCCGCCCCACCAGTGAACTATGTGAGGAATAGGTGGGTGGACCGTTTGGACCCTGTGCTACCTCTGTGGGCTCAGGGTTATCCGTCTCTGCAATAATTCTCAGGTGATGGGGTCGGCTCCAAGTTACAAAAGTGAGGTACTGACCAATGTATTTACTCTCCAATGTCAGAACTGAGCCTCCTGCCCCTAAACTTCTTGGTGAGCTTCAGACTCTCCCCTCTCTATGACTGCCTTCCACAGTTGTTCACGGACCCAGAGTTGTGGCACATTCTCCTTAGGCTTCCTGATTGTTCCTTGTTTTTAGGCTCCTAGTTTAGATCAGTTTTAAACAGTAGGTTTCCTCTCAAGATGGCAGCTGGTATAGACCTCGAGACATGGGCTGTGACAAAAAAGCCTCCTCTCCAATACTGGACTGTGATGCAAGATGACTTAGCAAATGCCCCCAAGCGGCTTGAAGGCTCAAGAGGACCCGTGGGCTTGGCCCATGCACCAGGTTCACCTGTTTATTCAAGAAGCTTCTGTTTCCTCTTCTGGCACCAGGGAATTGCAGCTAGAGGTGTTTGCTGTCCATTTCTTTCCACATCTGTTTTTCATGGTTTTCAGTTGTCCTATCTCGATCTTTGTGATTTAGGATGTTCTTCCAATTTTCGAAATAGAACCCTTGCTACCTTGGTTCTTCTGATTCTTCACTTGTGTCATTAGAAGCAATTTTCACATGCCACCTTCAATGGTTTTCATATCTATATTGAATTCAGATCAGAAGGCTACTTATTTGGGATATTTATTGTTAAGTTGAACCTTGGAATCTGTGTGTGGGGGGGTGAGGGCACTTGAATGTCTGTGTCCCTGAAGGCCTTGCAAAGGTGACATCAGAAATCATCCTGGAGTTTATTGCTTTCCTAAGTTCCACTTTCCAGGATTGGAAGTTCAGGCTGGCCCCACTTCTACCCGGCATTTTTACATGGGATCTGAATTCAGGTGTTGCTTGAGAGGTAGAGGCTTAACCTCTGAGCCATCTCTCCAACCCCTACACCTGGAATCTTATCCAGTTCATGTTCAGAAAATAAGGCATGAATATTAGATTAGTTAACACATGCCAGAGGTCGTGCTCTAAACTAAGAAGGTAGTTTGTAATCCTGGCACTCAGAAAGCTGAGGCAGGAGAATTCTAAGTTCGAGACCAATTTGGGCTACACAGTTAGACCTTGTCTCAAAAAAAAAAAAATCAAACCAAATAGTTGAAGAGATGGCTCAGGGGTTAAAGTCTTTGCCTCAAAAGCTCAGACCCCCATACCTCATGTAAAAATGCTAGTTGGAAATGCTGGCAGTCTGTACTTTTGGCCTTGGAAGACAGAGCCTGGGAAACCCCAGAGACAAACATTATAAGAGGTAGAGCAATCCAGGATGACTTCTGGTCACCCTTAGGACATCACGTGCACAGACACTCAAATGTTCTCTTGTACAAACACACACACACACACAAACACACAAATAAAAAAATCAAACCAGGGCCAACCAGATAGCTTAGCAGGTAAGGAAGGGCACAGGTCTGATCCCTGAGTTTGATCCCTGAAACCCAAGTACAGGCAGATGGGAAGAACAGACACACATACACACGCTCACATGCACACATCATTCACACAGACACACCAACAATAATTTAAAAAGCAAACCACAACAAAGCAAACAAGAGAGTATTGATGGTGAACTCAGTGACCACGGCCTTGTTTGGGGCTAAGCCAGGGGGCGGGGTGCAAGCAGCACTATCAGTATGGGAGGGGCCAGTGGAAAATGATCAGAGGTCATGGTTCAAAGTCAGACAAAAGGGCACTGATGAGAAAAGAGTTAATACACAGAGTTTCAATAAAAGACTAGATAATCATTGATGATGGTGAAATAGAGACTCAGATTTGAGGTCAGATAAGAGGAAAACAGATTTTTAAAATTTTTTTAAAGATATTTATTTAGTGTGTGTGTGTGTGTCTGTGTGTGTGTGTGTGTGTGTGTGTATCAGAGAGCATTGTGTGTGTCACTGTGGAGAACCAAGGATTGCTTCTATCTCCTTGCTTCACTCTGGGATTTCCCAGGCTCCACCCACCAGGACCAGATGTGCAGGCCTCTGCCATTTCCGCCTGCTGTTTTTATGTGGGACCTGGGATCTGAACTTAGGACCTTCTGCTTGCGAGGCAGCGTCTTAACCCCTGAGCCATCTCCCCAGCCCCCAAACCAGATTTTTAATTAGTTAACAATTATTTTATTTTTTATTATTTATTTCAATTGTGCATGTATGCATGTGTGTGTATGTATGTGTGTGTGTGTGTGTGTGTGTGTGTGTGTGTGTGTGTGTGTGTGTGTAGAACCACTGGCGAATTCGGGAACCACCATGGACCGCCTCCACCTCCTCCTTGTTTGCTCTGCCCAGGGATTCACAGGCTCCGCCCTACCAGGACCAGAAACGCAGGCCACCCCTGCTTCCGCCCACATCTATACATGGGGTCTAGGATCCGAACTCAGGACCTTCCATCTGCAAGGCAGAGGCTTAACCTCTGAGCCACCTCTCCAGCCCCCAACAATTATTCTTTTTGAATAGCTAGCTAGCTAGAGATACAGTGTTGATCGCGCAATGGTTGGCCCAGACTTAAATTCAAATTAAAGGGGCAAACGTGAAACGGTAGTTAACAGAGGCCTTGGTTATTGTTAGACATAGAAAAGGGGATGGAGACAACTGAATAAATATCTGGGTACAAGGTCCTTGGAGAGGGGAGTGGTTTTAAGGGCAGTGAAGCCTAGGGACTTGAGTTCAGATTCTGGGGACACCGAAGTTAGAAGCGATAACACCTAGGCAGGTGTGGTGCTCTCGCCTGGAAATCCCAGCACTCTGGAGACAGAGGCAGGAGGACTGCTGTGAGTTCAAGGCCAGTCTGGTCGACATTGGGAAACTCTGTTTCAAAAAAGTGATAATTGTGCAAGTTCAACTACAGACATTTGAGGACACTGATAATATAGAAATTAACAAAGAATTCAGATCAAGGCCAAACCAAAGCAGTTTTAGCAGAGGACTAGGTTTGAAGCTAGGCCTGGAATGGAGAAGATTTAAAATCGTCAATTTGCTGTCTCAGCTAACTAGACCAGATCTTTGAATATGGAAAAGTAAACATCCTGGCTAAGAATCAGATAAACCAGAGTAAGGATAGTGGAAGAGTTCTGATTACAAACCAGGATAACACTTATTCTTTTTAAACTTTATTATTTATTCATTCATTTAGTGTATGTCTGTGTGTGTGTATCAGAGGGCACTGTGTGTCCCTGTGGAGAACCAAGGGTGACTTCGGGAATCATCCTGGATTGCTTCTACCACCTTTTTGATTTGCCTTGGGATTTCCCAGGCTCTGCCCACTAGGGTTGGAAGTGCAGGCTGCCACCGTTTGTACCTGGTGTTTTTACATGGGACCTGGCATCCAAACTCAGGACCTTCTGCTTCTCAATCCCTGAGCCATTTCTCCAGTCCCTGAAGTTGAAACAACTCTAAAAATGAGCCTGAGACCAGAACACTAATGCTATAATGAACCAGGCTTGAGGTCAGCCCAAGCCCAACAGAGCTCTGAAGGTCTATCAGTTAAAATGCCTTAGGTTCGAAGGGGATGAAGTATGTTCAAAAAAAAAAAACCCAGGTGTGATGTCTCCCCTAGCACTTGGAAAACTGATGATAAGACGACTCTGGAGTTCAAGGGTAGCCTCAGCTATAGAGACTTTGAGGCCAGCCTGGGCTATATGAAGTTCTTCCAAAATATTAGGGGATGGGAAAGCCATATCTGACCAACAGTGTGACAGAATTAAGAATTAAGACATCTGAGTTGGATGCAAGATCAGAAGGGCCTTTAAATTAGATTATTTAGTGAAGACCTGGATTCAAGGCCATGCCAGGGGAAGCAGTGAAGATAGAACAGTTAATAAAACCCCCACTTTTGTTTTGCAGACAGAATTTCATATTCTAGCCTGGTTGACCTCAAACTTACTATGTAAACAAGGATGATGTCAAACTTACAGTAAACCTCCCGCCTCAGCCTCCCAAGTGCTAGCATTACTGGTGGGACCCATCAAATCCAGCTTGAAGACAACTATTTTTAAGGTGAAGGAGGAGGACACTGATGATGGGAGTTGTCATTTGAAAAGCTCAAAGTGGAGGGCCAGGGAATCTTTGTATAGTTCAAAATCAGAACAGAGGACCTTGATATGGGTAAACAAACAGAAATCAGAACTCATGGTCAGGATTTTTGTTAGATTTTGGTTTGGAAGCCCTGTCGTGTTAGAATAATTAGGAGATACTGTGTAGGGGTTTGATGAATCAAAAGCAAGAGTATGATTCAAGGTCAGATGGATATACTGATAGTGCTAGAGTTGAATTCAAACTAAAGGGGTAATCATGGAACAGTAGTTAATGGAGACCCTGGCTTCAGGTTAGACACAGAAAAATGGATGGAGATAACCAGATAAATATCTGTGTAAGAGGTCAGTGGAGATAAGAATGAATTCTAGGGTAGCTAAAGGCCCAGGTGGAGCAGGGGGAGAAAGTGGTGGTGGGATATTAACCAAAGGCCCAGATTCAAAGTGGGGCAAAAGAATAATCAGGCAGAACTTCAGTTTTAAATGAGATCCAAGGGGGGAATTTATGGGGACAAGTTTGGAGGAGTTCAAGATCACAACCAAGTAGAAGTGGTCATGGAATAGTTAACAGAAGTGAAGGTCTGCGGTCTGTCATGGGGAATTGTAATTGTAACCAGTACCTATGGTCTACTATCAGCTTAGAGCACTAGTTATGAAGGAATATAAAACCTAGGCCAGGATTTGAGGTAAGATCTGAGAAGTACAAACAAAACATCAGTTTACTAAGGTCAGGCCAGAGAAAGCATGACTATGGAAAAGTTAACAGAGGCTCAAGTTCAGGTTTCCAACCTGAAGATCACAGTTTATGAATTAGCCAAGGTCTAAATTCAATGGTCTGGACTCTTTCCCAGAGTGCCAGGTTGGAGTTTAGGATACTAGATATTGGTGGAAGAGTTAAAAGAAAAATAGATTCGGAATAAAGGTAGAGATCCTGAGGGTAGAGGCCGTACCAGAAGTCTGAGTATCTGAGTAGGCTAGATGGATATTAACAATGTAGCTTAAAGGGTGTTTGAATCCTTAGTTGGCGTTTGGAAAGGTTGTGGCAACTTTAGGAGGTGGGTGGACTGGGAGGTGCATGCCTGTAGTCCCAGAATTTGGGAGGTTAAGGCAGGATAGCCACAAGTCTGAGGCCAGCATTGGCTACGAGAACTCAGTCTCGACAAAATGTCTGATTGTGCGGTCATAGGAGAAAGACATTGGTGAAAGAAACAATAAGAAACGCCCAGCTGTGGTAAGCATAGTTCAGTAGTACAGATCTTGCCTTGAATGTATAAAACTCTGGGGTCCGTGCCCAGAACCCAAATGAACAAATGCCCAAATCTGAGGTCAGTTTAAGAGACAGGTGATGGTAGAATAGTTCAAAGGCCTGGGCTTGAATTTACATCCATGGACATTCATGGTCCAACTGTTAATATGGAGGTATAGGTTGGACATGATACAATTAAGGGAATTCCATGGATGAGATAAATAACAAAGTCCCTGATATATGGTTAGGATTGATAATCCTCAGAGCAGAATAGTGAATAGAAGCCCAGAGTCAAATTCAAGGCTGTCAAGAAGACAGTTGCTTGTGGAATACTATATATAAACTCAGGTTTGAGACTTGACTAGTGGTACACTGGTGGGGGAATAAGCAACAAAGGCTGAGACTCAAGAGGCCCTTGATAGTGGATTGCGGGCAAAGGGCAGGGACCTATTAGTGAAGAGCTGGGTTGGAGAGGAAAACTGAATGGCACTGAGGGTAGTGGAATGCTTAACAGACCTCCAGATCCGATGTCAAGGTAGAGTATAGTGATCGTGGACCAGTTAACAAAAGCCCAAGTCTGACCAATAACATTTTTTATTCTTTCTTATTTGCTCAAGATTTATTTTTCCTCGGTTTGTGAGTCAAAGTGTTACCAAAAGGAGTTTAAAGTAGAATGTTAACTCTGCCACCTCAAAAATTTCACAAGGAAGAAAACCCCCAAATCATGCAAAAACAGTATTTGTGATCAATTAACCTGAATCCAGACTCAGTAAAGAACAGAGTGTGAAGAAGAAAGTTAAAGAGAAAAGTGATGTTTCTCAGATTTCCTTTGTCTACAGACCTTGATTTATTGAGTTTCTATTTGGTGTCACACACTATGCAGAAAAGACTTAACACGCAGGTCTGAACTGTTGTCCTCAGAAAGGGCTCCTTAAAGACTGGCCCTTGACTGGTGTCTGGCAACGCTTCCCTGTTATCTTTCAGCTGTTATAAACTACAGCCATATGCTGTTGTGTGAGTCCTCCTAGGAAACTGCTGAGCTTGCAACTGGATTAGGGATGCTGACATACATACATGATTTTGACCGCACTGCTCATCTAGTTCACTGATGTCCTATCTTGATCAATATTTGCCTAAGGTCTGTCTGTCAACCAGAGATGCACAGTGCCGAATTGAACAAACGGGACATGTGTTTCTTCCTTCACAGAGCTAATATTCCATAGCTCAGTAACGCTAGCCTGCCAGGTTGCAGTCTCGAACTCTGGAGAGTCCCTGGGGCCCCAAGATGTTAGTCACAGTTCAGATTGATGCACTCGTGGACAGTGCCCGAGCTGAAGCCGAGTAGCTGTAGCAAGAGCCCCTGATAACCGCTGCAACACTGTAGTTCTTTAACGATTCTGGCCTGACAAAGGGAATTTGTCCCCTTGCCAATATCCAAATGATCTCTCCGTACTTGGGGCTCCCTCTAGCAGTGAACGTTTCTATTTGATCTGAGCTGTTCTAGGGCGAAGACTTGGGTTCTTGGTGGATGTGGGAGCAAATGGGGTGGTCTGAGAGATTTCCCATTGCCTTTGCTGCAGCTCCGTCCACGGTTGCCTCACGTCAGCCCGTCACTCCAAGAGCTCAACACTTCTCTTGACTGCTTGTGGGACACGATCCACGACACAGACAAGTGTGGGACCCACCTAGGCAGAAGCTGAGAACTCGGGAAGTTTTGCAGCCTAATACAATGAAGCCACTGGGGTAGAAGCCAACATTCCCCACCCAGTTCTCTTCCTTCACTGAGAAAGCAAAAGCCACGATCCTCAGCATGGCCCACGAAGCCCCGTAGGAGCAGGCCTATCCAAGTTCATCTGCCACACTCAGTCCAGCCACTGGACTTATACAGTAACGATTACTGGCTTATACAGTAATCTCTCGGGCACATGCCAGTCCCTGTGCATTTGCACTAGCTTTGCTCTGTGTTGGGTAGTTCTACTGCCTCACAGTAGGACTTCCCTCCTTTTACTCAGGTCTTTAAAAGACCACCCTATCAGGAATGTCTTTTCTGATGACATTTCTAAAAACAGCCCACCCCTACCCACTCATTCCTGCAACTCTCCTCTCTTTTCCTTCACACCACTTGTCTTTAGCTAGTCTATTATATACAGATGCTTCTTGATTTATGACAAGGTATATATCAATAAACCCAACTTGAAACTATCTTATGCTGAAAATACATTTGCTACACCTAACCTACCAAACACCGTAGCCTAGCCTCACCTACGTTAAATATGTTCAGAACACCAACATTAGCCTACAGGTGAGCAAACTTACCTAACACAAAGTCTATCATAACTAGCATGTTGACTAGCTCATGTAATGTACTAAATACTGTACTGAAAGTAGAAAAACAAGACTGACCATATGGATATATGTCTGCACCATTGTAAAGTCAAAGAGTCATAAAATTAAAAAAAAACTGTAAGTCAAAGTACAGGTCAGAGCCTGGCTGTACCTTTGCGTACTACGTGCTTGCCTCCACTGAGATGCAAGCCCAAAAGGTAGGAATTCCTGTCGGCTGAGGCCATAGCTGTATCCTCCCTTCCTGAAACAGTTCCTAGCACCCAGTCGGTGCTGTCAATACTGTCTGTTGAACGCAGGGCCGTGTAACATACCGTGGCACAATTTGTGGACTGGATGACACAGCGCTGCATGGCCCCTATGTGGCTTTACTGCCCACAACTCCTCTGGTGCCACCCCGGGGAGAGCTGCGAGTTGCTCTCCGCACAGCCACGGAAATTTTATTTACAGCGTAAGATCGAAGGGGGTGACAGTGGGCAGGGCAGGGCCGGCAGGACCCTACTTCTGCTCGCGCCTCCAGACGATGACCATGCCACTGGCGTCACTGGAGGCCAGCAGGCTCTCGTCGCAGTTGAAGCTGACATCAAGCACAGGCGCGCTGTGGCCCTGCAGCTTGTTGACCGCAGCCTTGGCCGCCCGCTCCACGTCAAAGAAGTGCACACACATATCCTCACTGCCTGTCACTGTCCGGGTGAGAGGAAGAGGCTATCAGCAGGCTACTGGGGTGCCCCGGATATGAGATCTTTCAGGTTGTCTGAGATATGAGGTCCTCAAATAGCTTGGGACAGTTTAAAGGAACTATCCCACACAGAAGGTCATCTGCCTCCTTTGGTTCTGTGGGTGGTATGTGAGGTCTAAAGGTTCTATGGGGGTCTATGTCTCAGGCTATGAAGTTCCCAAGCCTTTTTTTTCAGGGGGGTTCCTGTATTTAAAGTGTTGACCGCATGAGGCAGAAGAAGTCACAAGGTCCAGAAAGTCATGGTTATCGGGGTGTCGTGATGCCTGAGGCGCATGGGAGCAGCCCGGGTCTCTGCCCCTCTCCGCCTTTCTGGCACTTACCTACACAGGCCCCCTGGCGGAAGGACATGAGGGGGCAAAAGATGCTGCGCACAGGGTGTGAGCTCTGTTCAATGGGGAAGCTTCTCTTTAATTGCAGGGTCCCTTCGTTGTCCACCACCCTGAGAAGACAAAAGAGATGCTCAAAGTACAGTCTTAGTCCCAGGAGGTCACCAGTTGTGCGGCACTCGGTGTTCTGACCTTTGCACCTGCGTTATTTCCAAGGTTCACGAAATGCAATGTTTTAATGTTGGCATGTCTTTTTTTTTGATTGGACACAGAGTGTCACTGTGTTGACAAGCTGACTCTAACTCATGCATTGAAGCAATCCTCCAGTCTCAGTCTTGGAGTAATGACATTACAGGTGAACGTGATCACCATGCCTAGCTAAAGCTAAAGGCACGACTTTGCGAAGTCACTCTGGTCATTTCATTGTGTGGTCTACATTGAAAGCGGCAATTGAAGAACGCAATAAAGATGAGTGGGAAAAGTGAATCCACCCCCCCACCCCACCCCCCCGCAAGTTAAAAGGAAAAATAATAAGAGCTGACAGGACAGTTCAGCGCTATCATGTTATTAGCGTGAACAAAGCCCTGGGTTCAAGCCCTAACACTAAAGAAAGAAAAATGAAGAAAGGGAAATAAACTTCTGCCCTGGGGGGGGCACTGATTTTTTTTTTGATAATCAATTAGTCTGTGTGTGGGGGTGTGTGGGGGGGTATGGGGGTGTGTGCACGCGCGCAAGTGGAAGTGAGAGGACAACCTCTTGTGACATTCCTTGCCTTCCACCTTGTTTGAAGCAGGGTCTCCCCCTTGTTTCTGCCACTGTGCTGTACACATCAGGGTAGCTTCTGGAATTCTCATGTCTCTGCCTCCCATCTCACTGTAATTGGATTACAGACATGCGCTACTGAACCTACCATTATGTAGTTTCTGGTACACACTTTACCACTGAGCCATTTCCCCAGCCCCTACTGGTAACTTGTTTTTAACTCTGGTGTTGGTGATGGCACTGCCAGCTTCACGTGCTAAGCAAGTATGCCACCACTGAGCTACATCTTCAGCCCTGGGTCTACCTCTCGGTGTGCTTACCTGCAAAACAGAGATGATGACAGTAGCTGTTTTGCAGGCTGGTGCGCGGACTGGATGAGGAGCTACACATAAAGTGTTTTGAACGGGGCGCAGCCACAGTGGTTTCATCTAGGATCTCACCACTGCTATTACCACTTATGCTGCTGCTACTGTCATTTCCCCTGGCGCAGTGTACACTGCAAACCACATACCCTATGTGGTTGCTGTTATCTTTTGGGGTGCTAGGGGTGGAGTCCGGGGCTCTGTCTCTATTAGAGGAGCACTCTACCGCTGAGTTACCTCCCCAGTCCTGTCGCATGAGGCCAGATCTCTGCTCAGAGACGAGGTCCTGTTCTGCTCAGATGAGGAGGAGGGCCCTCCCTGGCGCATGGCCCTGATGGCGGAGGACCTACCTGTACAGCAGCAGCTTGTTGAGACAAGCATTGATGAGGAGCGAGGGGTCCCGGGCCTCTCGGCTGACCCAGGAGCGGGCGGAGATGCTGGTCACGGGGCTGCCCTCATGCACTACCAGCCTCTTGGCTTTAGTAAGCTTCCCTGTGGGGGTGGAGGCAGAGGTGAGGGCGAGGACTGAGTCCTGGGAGGGCAGGAAAGAGGGCGGCCAGACACGGGTCTGTGGCCCGTCTTACCTGTAGCCATATCAAAGAGAAAGGAGAAAACACTGCCGCGGTCATCGCCTGCCCAGAGCAGCCGGCCCGGGGCATCAAAGGACAGAGCGAGGACACGGCCTGTCAGCTTGCTGGAACCACCCTTCACTTTCTTGCCTGTGGAGATGTTCATGACATGCACGTTGTGCTTGGCATTCCCCACCTGTGGGGGACACACACCATCATTCTGGCCTTATCCTTGGGTTTGCCCACAGTAGGGCTGCGGCAGGTACTGAAGGTGACCCAGGCATATGTTTCTGCCCTCATGCTAGCCCCTCTTGCAATATGCCCACAGTAGGATAGTTGCCCGAGGGACTAATACAATCTCAGAGGCAAGACGCGCCCTGTAGACGGTCTAAAAACCACAGGACTCTCCATAGTTTCCTGCAACCAGTCTGGAGATATCGGCTGCTACTATTGACATGAGAAAGAGCCCCAAGTACCAGCTCACTCTTGCCGTCTTCCCTGTACTTCGACTCCCCCACCCTCAGGCTATGCCAGGCTTCCCTTGCCTTTCTTCTCTCCTCTGACCCTTTTGTCCCGGAGTCTGACCTCCATGGGTCTGCGGCTGAGAGATCAAACAGGCTTTCAGCCCCGTCACTCTGCTCCCTAGTAGTAGCCTCTGCAGGGGGAGGAGACAGACTGTCCGATTTTGCTTGAGGGGGCCAGAGAGGTCTCAGAACCACGACTCTGGCCTGGCCGGGGCCCCCAAGAGTCAACCGCAGTTGAACCAGCTCAGATCAAGAACTGTGTCTCCCATTCTCTGGCCTGTTTCCCTTTGAATCTAACCACACGAGAACGGCTATGATGGGACTAAGGGTCTTGGACTTCATACTCTGGTGCCCGGGGAGAGCCTTCCAGACCCAACGCGCCCGCCCTGGGTGAGTGGGTGTCCGGGAGCCTGACCACAGTGAGGTTGTTGTTGACAGGCTGGAAGGTGCAGCACAGCAGCTCGGCACCATCGGGGTCAGGGATCTCCCGGATGCAGCGGCCGTCCTCGGAGGCCCAGATGCGCATGGTGGCATCGAGCGAGGTGGACACGAGGATGTCATTGGAGAGGGACCAGGCGAAGTCGGAGACGCCACGGGTGTGGCCCCGCAGTACACGCAGCACAGTGGGTGGGGCAGGCACCAGCTGGCACAGGGAGATGCTGCCATCCAGTGAGCAGCAGGCCAGGCGGTGCCGGTCATCATTGGCGAAGCGCACCCTTGGGACTGCAAATGCCAAGGAATCATTGGTGGGAGTCGGCACACAGCACTCTTGCTGAGCACAAGGAACGTTGGCCTCAACAAAGAGCTTTCCTTGACTGGCAAAGGGAGTTGTAACCTCAGAAAGCCCACTGCCAAAATGTTCCCCAAATCTCAGCAGGCACTTTGAAGATTGCAAAAGTCTTCTGCAATGTGAAAAAGTTCCTGCCGTGTTAGTGAGCACTTTACAATCACCAAGGTGTCAGCAGTTGGCAAAACTTTTGACACTGCAGTTCCTCTCTGCCTTCTGCAAGGGAGTTATCATCAGCAAAGGCTTTGAACTCTTCCTGGTGAGGCATGAACTCAGCCTGCTGCAAGGGCTCTCGGATTTCTGAGGCTCTTTACATATTGAAAGTACTGAGACTTGGAGGACCGCTTTGCAGAGGGCCTTTGAGTTTGCTAAAGGTCTCATAGATGGGTGGGAACTCCTCTTTCTGAGGTGTGGTGCAGAGGCCTTGCATTCTGCAAAAGGACGCCTGGGTAGTTGTTTGGACAGATGTTTGGTGATACAACCCACAGCCCATTGGCTCACCTGCCTCATCCACATGCTGGTCAAAAACATGGTACATGCCAGCAAAGGCATAGTTCTCACTCAGCGACGTGTCTCCGGCCATGGCCCGACTTGCCTCTGCCACTGATGTGGGTACCACACTGCCAGGAGGCCTGAGTCCCAACAGGAAGTGGTGGGGGTGATAGAGGGGAGGTGTGAGTTCTCAGGCCACCATGCCTCTGGGCCCCTCTCCTCCTCATGAGGAGCCTCCACCCTTGACTGTCTTTGGTGCATACCTCTCCTCATAGACTGCACGATTCATCTGTGCCTGTAGCTGGTAGGAGCTTCGGCTAACAGACCGCCGGTGTCCTCGGGCCCCCAGTGCTCGAGGATCATCCTCGAAGTCCTGAAGACAGACAGAGTCTAGGTTGGTGCATGCCTCTAATGCCAGCATTTGGGAAACCGAGGCAGAAGAGAACCTTTGAGCCCCTTTGAGCCTTGAAAATAGAACCAGAACTTGATCCTTTCTCACCATACAGGGCTCCTGCCACCATGATCACTGCCCACGTCTGTTGCTGCCACGGCTTCTTCACTAGTGCCCCTGCTCTGCCTTGCCCTGCTCAACACACCCTCAGGGCTGCTTCTGTGCACTGAGAACGAGCGCTCTGTCTGCAGCACACACTCAATCTCTCCGCTACATTCAGGTGTCAGCTGTTACTTCCTGAGTACTCTTGACTATGAAACAGTTTCTTTGGCAGTTCACACTAGCCTCTTCATTCTTTTCGGCTGTGCTGGGAAGGAACCCTGGGTCTCAGTAAACACTGTATCCCTGAAGTACATCCCTGGGTCTGACATTGGTTCCTTTTGGTGCTCCCCGTCCATTTTCCCAAGTCATCTATCTTAGCATGTCTTACGATATGGTGGGAATTATCAATCTTAGTAATCTGTCTTGTTATATACTTATCTCATTTGCTGCCTGTTCATTGTGTTTCCTGCCTGGGTATTGGCTTAGCTGGTATATGATGCTTTTGTACTCTACAAGCCCTGAAGAGTGCTTTGTATATCACGGATGGTTGACAACAGGCCGTGATGACTACGGAGGCAGGAAAGACGCACCGCAGGTGGTACAGCCAGCTCACCTCCATTCGTTCAAGGGTTGTGCGGCTGCTGCGGATAATGCTGTTGCTATAGGCACGCGCGCTGCCTGACTCGGACAGTGGCCCGTAGCGCTGGCCCAACAGCTGGCCCCGTAGCCTCAGGTACTGCCGACGCAGTGCTGGGGGGTGCCCAGCCTTGGCATTCTCCCGCAGCAGCTGGCTGCGCCGGCGTATGTACTGGGTCCGAAACTGTGGAAACGTTGGTGTGCGGTAGGCGTTGTACCTGTGGGGTCCAGGATGCAGGACAGGCAGCAGGCACAGGACAAAGGGAATAAATCAACTCCGCGAATAGAGCAGAGCAGAGAGGTTCGTGACAGGTGATTGGGGTCAGAGCAGAAAAAGTGATTGGCAGTGTTAATGGGGAATTTCTTCTGGTACCCAGATGGGGTAAGTCCGAGATAATAATGGGAATGGTGATAAAGTCAGTATGCGGACAATGGATTTATCAGGGTCAGTTTGGGGTGACTGAATCTGCCAACTCGTAACAGAGATCGGGCTGGCCCAGGGACAAGTCCAAACTGGTATGGCACAACAATGGAGGTTACGATTGGGCAATGGTGGGAGTTTGGTGTGCGGTGATGATGCATTCGTTACACTAGGGAAATGACATCAAGGTAAGTTTGGGGAAAGGGCAGGCAATGAAAGGCTAGGTAGGAAGTCACCAACCTGAGTGCCACGCCCTCCTGCTAAAGACGGCCTCTTTGCGCATGCCCACATCTAGCCGCATTTTCCCAGCATGCTCTTTAGACCCCTCAGGCCAGCCACTTCCCCGCAGGCGAGCCCCACACCGTGTTACTGTGCATGCTCTCCTCCAGCAGCCCACGCAGCCGCACAAGCCAAGTTATCCGCCCAGCTTCACCTGTGGCCATTGCTCAAGCACCACAGTAAGTTCCGCTCCCATGGGCTCCAACCCTACGCCTCACCTCGCGTCCACTGCTAAGACTTGCTGCCACACCGCGGCCATTCCCCAGCTTCCTCCTTTGGCTCTTCTGCCCGCGGGAGCCTGCGGGGCAAGGGCTTGGAATATCGGCGTCCTGCGTGATCTAGTTCCGCCCCTTCCACCAGGCGACAGTTGCCATAGACACGGGGTTCTTCCACGCAGGGGATGTCATGAAACCTCACAAGGCCGTTTGTATGGTCATAACCCAGTTCTGCCTTTTCCTGGGCAGCGCCCTGGTGACTCACGGCAGCAATTCAGGTTTGACCCCGCCCTCTCACGTTGCCGTAGCAACGCCCCTCCCCCGCCTTGCAAACCCTGTTTGACATTCCCCACCCATCTAGCCCCTTCCGCCCACCGCCTTCCCTTTTCGGGCTCTACAACATAGCCCGGGACCCAGGACCACCTCCGGGGCTGCCTCCAGCCCTTGAGGCTCCCGGGGCGGTCCTGAGACCGGTGTCACCCGTTCCTTCTGTCTCGTCTCCCTTTCTCAAGCTCCAGGCAAGATGGCTGCCTGCTACCAGAAAGAGCAGCGGAGCACAGAGCAAATCGATAGGAACCTTTCCCAGGGCGTGGAAGCCTCGCAGGCGCACTAAGGAACAGTGGCTTCCAAGCACCAGGGTGGAGGCTCCGCCCCTTCAGTTCTCTCCATTCTCCTCTGGCACTTTTGGTATACACAGCAACAATGAACTGGGTCACAGGGTCAGGACTGAGCCTTTCCAATCATTCGCTAAAAATCACAAGTATGATTTTCATGTGCACATGGTTTAGGCTGTTTCTTTTTTTTAATTATACATGCTTCCTGAACTTTTATCATCAAATTGTACTATTAAGGATTTAAGGAGGTGAGAAAAGAATCTCGTACTTTGTTAAAAACAAAGTCCCTGGCAGATTGGTGCTGTCTTAACTTGGTCAACACTAAGATTTGGAAAACTTTGTTTTGGGCAACTGGTCTTTGTTACAGATGAAGTTTGAGAGATGAAGAAAACATTTCCTTTTTCCTCTACAAGTAACAATTTTTGACTAGAGTATTGCAAGAGATAAGAAAGATGAGTATGAGACTTTACATTCCTGGCTACATAATGCTTGACTGTTCTGGTTCAGCTACGATGGTCTTCCCTGACTTTATTTATTATTTTTTAAATTCATTGTTTTCTTTACTTCATTTCAGATTGATCAGACAACTAAAATAGGAACATAACTGATTTTTGCCCATTGACCTTGTATAGCAGATTTTTTTTGTTTTGTTTTACAAGCATATTAAATACTAATCCCTGTTTCTCTCCTAGGCTGGTTTTTTTGTTTTTTTGTTTTTTTTTTTAGAGGATTAAGGTAGAGTTTATTAGAGAAGAGAAAGGTTGGAACTCATGTACTACAGTTGTGGAGTGCCATGAGGGGCTAGAGCACCAGAGAATTCATGAGAAACAGGCCATTGGAAATGGACTCATGGCATTAGAGGGCCATGAGGGGCTAGATCACCTCCATGAAAAGCAGACATGAAACAGAGCTCATGGCACTAAAAAAGTGCCACAAGGGGCTAGGGAGCCCTTCTAGGCTGTTTCTTATCCAGGCAAACATGAATTGCATAAAATATACCATACATTCAGACTCCTGGTATGTTCTTTATGATCTCTAGAAACCTCCACAATGAGAAGAACAACGAGAAGAGTCCACACGTGCGTGTGTGCACAAGACAGACTTAGGGCCTGTCAAGATGGCTGAATGGGCATGCCTGCTCAAAAACCTGGTGACCTGAGTTGCAGCAAAGTGGAGTAAGTGAACTGACAATTGTCCTCTGACCTCCACCCATGAGCCAAGAAAGGCATTCATACATTCCTCTCCTCCCCTGTTCTCTCTCTCTCTCAAATAATCATTACATGGATTTTAACTTGGATTAGGATAGAATTTCCAATGGTTTCTGAAATGCCCCAGATGTGTTTCCGCCACGTACTATATACTTATAGGAAGTATTGTTCTCAATATTGACAAAAAAATCAAAGTATTGGGCTCCCTTGCCCTTCATGGTACTCCATGTGTGGAGTCCATGAGTTCTTTTCCAGCTCTTTGTCCTTCATGGATTCCCTATCTGGATCCATGAGTTCTCCAAGGCTCTCTTGCCCTTCACAGATTCATGTCTAAGAGTTCCATTCTTTCTCTCCTCTAATAAACTCTGCCTTAATAAAAAAAAAAATCAAAGTATTCAAGCCCCAAAGCCTACAGGTAGAAGAACCAACTTCTGAAAGCTGTCCTGGGACCTCCAGTTGAAGACCATGTCCCGTGTGCACTTAGCACTCTCCTTCTCTCTCAAATAATATTTAAAAACTCAATCAACTATGGAGAACGTTGAACATGCTCTGTATCTACAGATATTTAGCCAAGATTTAATTACGTAAAAATAAGCAAGCACATCAGTCTCGGTATGTAAATTTCCTTGCCATTTTAAATAAATAGCATAATTATATATATAAAGAATGGCATTAAAGTACGTTTCTTTACGATTTATTATCAGAAAATGTTTGATGTTCATATCTCTTTTATATACCTTGGGTCATGTAAAAAAACTTGGATAAAAGAGTTTTGGGGTGGGAAAAAAGTTTAGGAAACCCTGGATTAGATACCACACCTAACAACAGGATTAAATATGAATTAGTCATTAATGTACAAAGTGTTTGTACTAGCTTTTGTGTGAACATCTGCTATTATTTTGTGTGTGGGGGTGTAGAAGTAGGCACTTTTGAGTTTGTGTGCATCTGTGGAGACCCTAGAGTGTCATTGGGAATCATTCTGGATTCTTTGTTCTACATCTTTATTGCTTTGGTCTGAGATTTCCCAGACTCCATCTGTCTTCCAGGACTGGAATTATAGGCCGCTGCCATTATGTCTGGAGTTTTACACAGAATCTAGGATGCCAACTCAGATCCTTTTGTTTGTGAAGCAAAAGTTTTAACCCCTGAGCTATCTCTCCAGCCCCACATCTGCTATTATTATGAGAAATAGTAGTATAATTGGTTTCAGAAGACAGTATAACCTGGTCACTAGAAGAGTCTCTGTCAATTCTGAGCTATGTGACCTAACAAGTCATATAACCTGTTTGCCACTTGGTCTCTTCATCTGGGAAAAACCTGCTTTACAGAGTTACTGCAAGAATTTGGATGAGATGAAGCTTCGGCTAGCATTTGGGATAGAGGAAATACTGAATTTTTACTATTTTTTCATGATTATATTTTTTGTTCATTTTTAATATGTTTTTATTTTTTACTTAGCATACAAAGGATTAGGTTTATTATGGCATTCTCAAATGTTATCTTTCCCTTCTCCCCCATTTCCACTTTCCCTTGTGCCTTTCCACCCTCTTTTAAGCTTTCATGTCACGTGTTCTTATTGCCCTCACCCAACTTCCTCAAGAACTCTTTTTTCCCTCTTGTGGTTCCCTTTTTTGTTTGTAAAACTTGACAGGTCTATGGGGCTGGGGAGATGGTTCAGTGTGTAAAGCTTTTACCTCCCAGAGTTTGACTCTCCAGATCCACGGGAAAATGCCAGCGCTGGTGGTGGTAGTGAAGAACTACAGCCATCTGCAATTCCAGCCCGGAAGGTGGAGCAAACTGGTTAGCTCTAATGTAGTGCTCTGCATTGAATTAGAGTCCCAGGCTCACAATAAGATGGACGAGCAATCAAGGATGATTCCCCTTATCACTGTTGAGCCTCCACAGGCATTACACACTCTAGTGTACTCGTGTGCACACGCACATACACCTATCCACACACACACCCCAAACACACATACATGAAAGAAAAAAATAGGTCTACTTGCCAGAAGTATTTCAGGTGTAGAAGTCATATGAATTACAATGACCATAGCCGCATCTTACACTTGCTAATCTGCATTTTCAATTTTTAACTCATCTATGTGGTCTCATGAGATGTATTAGTTTAAACAATCTTTCAGTTGTTGGGAGCTTAGTAAGAAAGGGGTGACTGCACAAGTGACAGGTGAGCGGGGGAGGACCTCAGGCTTCAGGACATCAAGTCACTAAAAGCAACTCCTAGAGGTTTTGAGTGGTTTTGGTTAGAATCATGATTTATTATAGAAAAGAAGCTCAGGTCCAAAGTGGTCTCAAACCACACTTATTAACAGGATCCAGCTCATTTCTACTATTAGAGGATTCATGGGAGGCATCGACCAAAGAAAACCCTTTAGACGGAAAAGACAGGTAGGTCAGGGCTCTTTGAGGATAATCACTGTAGTGACCCCACTGATAGGGGCCATGTCTCTTCCAGGCTCACCCTTTGACATGTTTGCTTCTTACTGTGACTATCACAGGTGAAATCGGCTAAGTTCAAGCGACAAAGTGGGACACAAAATGGAACACTGAAGGAGAGCCTAGGTGGCTCAGGATATTATGGGTGCGCTGAGAATCAAGACCAGATCATGAAATAGGAGGAGCCATGTAGCTGAGGTACAATTAGAGTGAGACAGTGAGTTCCCATTCATTCTTTTTAAAAATATTTTATTAGTTTTTATTTATGAAAAAAAGAAGAAAAAAAAAAGAAGAGAGAGGGAGAGGGAGAGGAAAAGAAGGTAAGAAGGTCCACATGCCATGTGCGATGAGAGTACAACTTCCAGAAATCAATTCTTAATTTTTTTTTATTCAATTGTGTGTGTGTGTGTGTGTGTGTGTGTGTGTGTGTGTGTGTGTGTGTAGAACCATGGACGAATTCAGGAACCACCAAGGACCGCCTCCACCTCGTTTACTCTGCCCCGGGATTCACAGGCTCCGCCCTACCAGGACCGGAAACGCAGGCTGTCCCCCTTCCACCCGGCGTCTATACGTGGGGTCTAGGATCCGAACTCAGGACCTTCCGCCTGCAAGGCAGAGGCTTAACCCCTGAGCCACCTCTCCAGCCCCTATGTTGTCTATTTATTTATTTATTTATTTATTTATTTATTTATTTATTTATTTATTTAAGTTTTGTTTATTTAAGTTTTACTTTAAGACCATATACTTTAGGGCGCCTGAGATCAATTCTTTTTTTTTTTAATTTTTAAAATTCTTATCTCTCCACCAAACTCAGGTTTGCAGGTTTGTTCCTTCCTCACAGAGCTGCCCCACAAGCCAATCATTCACTTTTTTCAAATGTTTTTCCCCCTACATGTGGTAAAGTGGGGACATGAAGTTACAAGTTAAATTTCATCATTTCCTGATGAGAAAATATGGGTCCCTGAAGCGAAAGCTCCCACAACCTCATTTTCATAATGACAATTCACCATGGTCTGAATCAGAAACAAGATTCTTCCAATTTGGAAAAGCCTAAGGGACCACAGCAGACAGAAACAGATAGGCAGCTTTCTGGAAGTATTTTTTCAGCCACTTCTGGGTGCCAGGCACCAGAGAAACAACAGTAACTCAGCCAAAATGGACCCTATTCTCACTAAGCTATATAGTTGTCAAGATAATGAGAAAAATAATTACAGTAATTAGTATCTCATAAATAAAATAGTACTCAGTTCATATATAATACACATATTATCTCTATATAAAATAATTATATTTTGTCGAGTTGGAGGGTGAAACTGGCATGACAAAAGAGCTGCAAGCATTCAGGAGGTCCTGGGTGATGAGGTGAAGAAGAGGATAAGCCAGGGGGTCAGTTCAACTTGCCCAGTGAGGGATTCGAGGCCCCAATTTTGGACCTGGGAAAGATGACAGCCAGTGCTTGTTGTCATAGTCATAGGCAATTAGATCCTGAATGGGCACAGCTCGCTTTCTTTTTTCTTGCACCTGTGTGTATGTGCATGTGTGTGTATGTGCATGTGTCTTTATGTCATAGGGCACAGAGGGCTGTGGAGGCCTATGGTGACAAACAGGAAACAACCTGAATTGTCCTACTTCCTTATTGCTTCCTTATTTGCGCTGGGATTTCCCAGGCCCTGCCTTCCAGGGCTGGAATTGCAGGTCTTTGCCTTATCTGTCCCCAGCATTCTTTACATGGGATCTGGGAATCTGAACTCAGGTCCTTTTTTTTTAAAAAAAAAAATTGTTTTATGTTTGTGTGTGTGTGTATGACCCTGTGGAAGAGTAAGGGTGACTTGGAGAATCATCCTGGACTGCTTCTACCTCCTTTTTACTTTACTAGCAAGGGTGACTTGGGGAATCATCCTGGACTGCTTCTACCTCCTTTTTACTTTACTCTGAGATTTCCCAGGCTCTGCCCACAAGGGCTGGAAGTGCAGTTCACTACCTTGTCTGCCGGAGGGACCTGGGATCTGAACTCAGGACCTTCTGCTTGCGAGGCAGAGTCTAAGGCCCTGAGCCATCTCTCCAGCTCTGAACTCAGGTCCTTTTGCTTGTGAAACAAAGGTTTTAACTCCTGAGTCATCTCCCTGGCCCTTAAGCTCTTTTTTCTTTCAATACACCAAACTATATTTCATGCTTTTAAACTTTGTAGTAAAATTATTGTATGTGAAGGGAGTTTGCTTGTGGAAGTCAGAGGATAACTTTGGGGATTCAGTTCTCCTCTTCCACTGTGGGGCACAGGGATCAAACTCTGCAAATACTGGGATTACAGGTCCTTGCAATCAGCTGAGTTAATTTCATTTTCAAGTGTCAATTCACCTGGTTTTCCTGTGACAGACCCCATCAGGTGTCTGCATTTACTGAGCTCTTATTACACTAGCCTGGTGTAACTCATGGCCTTAAGGAAGCAAGTATATTTTAACCCCATTTTGTTTTGAAATAGAATATCAAAAAGGATATTTGACTTTGCTGTGGGATTTCCCAGGCTCTACCTTCCTGAGCCAGAAGTGCACGCTGTGCCACCGTTTCCTTCTGCTGTTTTTTACATATAGGATATGGGATTTGAACTCAGGTCCTCCTGCTTGAAAGGCATTCTTAACCCCTGAGCCATTTCTCCAGCCCCGACAAGCCATTTTTTCCCCCAACAGAACCAATGAGTTTATTGGTTTAATTCCTACAAGAGTAGGAATGAAAGTTACTAACAAGAGTAGGGACAATTCAAAGGCAGCTCACCACAGCATGGCTGAGGGCTTCCCCAGGCTGCCTAGAGGAAACCCCCAGTCATTTTAAATAATGTTATTCCCATCAAGTTATAAAGTGTGATTCAGGCTCAATTCATAACAGTATAGAAGGAGAAAGCAGGGTGAAGACTGTGAAGAACTTTTTATTGGCATGAGGGTACTTGAGTGTATGTGCCTGTGGAAGCCCAAGGGTGACATGGGGAATCATCCTGGATTGCTCCATCTCCTTATTGCTTTGCTCTGGGAATTCCCTGCCTTCCAGGGCTGGAGTTATGGGCCAACCGAAATATTCTGCCTGACATTTTTAGGCGGGATCTGGGAATCTGAACTGAGGTTCTTTTGCTTTAACCCCCGGGCCATCTCCTGCAGATAAACATCTCTGTTTCAGGCACAATCAGTACAATTTGTTGAGCATGGCAAATGCAGGGCACACCATGAATGGTTCTGAGGTCTTAATCACAACAGTTCCAACTTCACATTTAAATGGGGGACATGGCATTTGATGAAGTAACTAAAAGAATAGGTGTAGTAAGGATATTGGAAGACATAGACAAGTGGAAAACCTGCCAAACTGTTTATTGTTGAAGACCTAAAGAAGGGGATGATCAGGGAATACTCCCAAAGATGAATGCAATCATCACCCAGATTTCCCAGGACTCAGATAAATTTAAAAGGTATTGATAAAATTTTATCAGATTTACAAAAACACTGGAAATATTTTCTTCAAATCCAAGAACTAAGATTAAAACTTAAAATGTTTTTATTTGTATTTCTCTGATGGCTAAGAATGTGGAACATTTTTTATTCTGAGTTTCATACAGGAAAATGGTGAATTTATATTTTCGCACCTTAATGCCCAATCCCATCTCCCCTCATTTCCCATTACAACCCTTCTTCTTCCCTATCAGTCTCCCTATTTTCATGTCTTTTTGCAATTGTGACCCACCGAGTTTTATCTGGGCTGCCTTTGATGGCTAGAACCTGCATCATACATCATTGAACTTTATTTTTTTGCATGTGTATGTACAAGAGAATACTAAGGGGGGGAGGCAGTGGGGGATGGAGAGGGAGGGGTGAGGGGAGGGGGAGCAGGGGGGTCGGGGGAAGGAGGAGGGAGTAAGGGAACCGGTGTACCTATTAAGTTTGTATGAGCGGAAATAATAAATGCTAAAAAAAAATGCTAAAAAGAATACTAAGTGTATGCCTGTAGAGGCCCAAGGGCGGCATCGGGAATCATCCTGGATTGCTCTACTTCCTTGTTGCTCTACTCTGGGGTTGCTGAGGCTCTGCCTTCCAGAGCCAGAATTGCAGGCTGCTACCATTTCTGCATGATATTTTTACAGATCTGAGATCTGAACTCAGGTCCTTATTCTTATAAGAGGCTTAACCCCTGGGTCATCTCTCCAATTCCTATTGAACACTTTTAAGTGTTTATTAGGGGTCAAGGAGATGGCTCAGATGTAAGCCTGATAACCCAAATCCAAAATCCAGTCTCTGGAATCCATGTAAAAAGGTACACGTGATGGAATTTAATCCCAGCACTCACACTGACTACAGGTAGAGACAGCACTGCTGCAAATTTGTGGGTGAACTGGACTGGGATGTGCTGTTCCGCAGCAGAAACTAGAAACCCTGCCTCAAGAAGATGAAGATTCCCAAGGTTGTCCTGACCCGACACATTTGCACACTTTCCAAATGTTAAATGGCCATTTGTTTGTACTCAACTGAAATTTGATGGAAATCCCATTGAGGTGACCATCAATGTGGATAGCATGGGCACTTTAACAATATGAAATCTACCTCATTATAATTAACCATCTTTGCACTTGTGTCACCTACAACTTCACTCAGCAATGTTATTAGTTTTCAGCATATGCATCTTTCACTTTTTAATATTTGTTTTTTAGTGCCGTGGCTAGAACCTGGGTCTTCATGCATGCTATCATGTATTCTACCATGTATTATATATTATACCCCCTGTCCTAGAATTGTTTCCTTAATCTCCACATTTTTATTAATTGTGCCTGTGTGCGCATGCATTATGTGTATATGTATGTGTGTGTGTGTGTGTGTGTAGAACCACAGACGAATTCAGGAACCACCATGGACGCCTCCCTCTTCCTTGTTTACTCTGCCCTGGGATTCACGGGCTCCGCCCTACCAGGACCAGAAACGCAGGCTGCCCCCGCTTCCGCCTGGCGTCTATACATGGGGTCTAGGATCCAAACTCAGGACCTTCCGCCTGCAAGGCAGAGGCTTAACCCCTGAGCAACCTCTCCAGCCCCCATTTCCACAATTTTTGTATCCTGCAACTTTACTAACCTATTTCCAGCAGAACTTTGAAGTTTATTGTGTGATGTGCGAAGTGTAGGCATATTAAGCATGCAGGTGTCAATCAGAGAACACTCCATTCTTAAATTGCAGTGAAGTCTCTGGTCCCTCCCTGCATCTCTACTCTGTAGGGATGCACTGGGATTAGCTGCCTGTGCTGCTGCATCTGGCTTTCTACATGGGTTCCAGGGAGTGAACTCCCAGGGAGTGAACTCAAGTTGTTAAACTTACACAAGCACTTTAAGTCACTGAGTTTTGTTGGCAATGTTTTGAATTATGTACTGCATAGCATTTTTTGGTCAATCCACTGCATGTACGATAGTGGTCCTACAAGATTATATTGCCTATTTATTTCTAGCCTTCTTAGTTTGTATAAGGACATTTTACACTTCAAAATGCCTAGTGTCTTTTTGGGTTGCATGTGAGTATAGTATAGGCTATGGGGGGGGCAATTAAGGTTTAGTTATTAGGACTTTATATGAATAAACTGCCTTTTAAACATGTCATACACATAAGATTGGAGGAGCACTCAACCTAGTGTAATGGAAGGTGTTACAGATAATCAAAACTGCACCAAGTGCAGAAAATCAGTGACTGGATTATTTGATCCTGAACAGGACATTAAACCCCCCACTATATAGCTGGGGGACCATCATGGAAGAGGGTGTGGCAGAATATAAGAGCCTGAAAACAAGCACCAGATAGTCAGATGGAATCTTTTTGGACAGGACAGGGCCTCTACAATCATGACTCACTGCAGTGGAGTCCACTTCCAAAGATTTAACTTATTCACCCTATGAAAGGGGAATAACTCTACCCACCAATACACTGTCCTTGCTCCAATAGTAACCCAGATGGGAGTGAGACGCAAGACATGGGAGCAGGAAGACAGGTGAGGAAGGTGGGAGAAAGGTTGGTAATAAGGATTAAAAACGTGTGTCAAGACTTAAAAAAAGTAATCATGTAACTTGCCTACACTTTTTCTACTTCCTTTTCTTTGTTCACTTAGGAGGAACCTACATCATCTTAAGTTTATCAGTCTAATTTACCTAGAATCTGTATGTGCATAAAAACATACTCTTGGTTTAGAGTCCAAATCAGTATATTTGAATTTTGGATTTTAATGGAGGTTGTCACTGATATTCCTCTACTACCAAATGGTTTCTCAAAGGGCAAGCTGATTTTCAAGTGAATTCCCAGTCATACTATAAATCAGACATCAAAGTCAGAGGTATAGAAGCTGTGCTCTGTACATACTGAGACACTGGACTCAATCCCAAGCACCCCCTTTTCCACCCCCCTTTTCCACAATAAAAGACCACAGCGTATTATTAAAAGTTTATTTGGAATACCAGGGGTTGTTTTTACTTTTGTACACATTTGCCTAAGTCCCAATTCCTATAGGATCAGTTCTTTATAACCTATTACTTCTCCAGGAAGCGGTCTTTGTAATCATGCTAAGTACAGGTTAGGAAAAAGCCTGTTGGGGTCTTACCAGTTTTTTTCTTTGGCACCAAATTCTGGAAATAGTATTCAGATCTTTGTGCTCCCTGAATTGAGTAAAAGGACTGGCTTTCTATTGTCAGCTGAGGAAAGGAAAGCACTTGAGAAGTAACTAGGTGGCCCAATTCTGATCAGTAGCCACTAAAACAACACTGGTATAAATTTTCACCTAACAGCGTTCTGCATCCCTTCAATTCAGAATGTTGGTCAGATGGTGGCACTCCCCCCGCCATTCCTAGCATTCAGAAAGTGGGAGACCAGAATCAGACCTCTAAGCCATCTTTGATTACATGGTGAACTTGAGAATAACCTGGGTACAGGAGCGCCTACCTCTCTAAGTGGAGCAGAAGGGACAGGCCTTATGATCTTCGGTTCTTTGGAAACCTTTCCATTAGTGAGATCCTGAGCACACCAAAGCAGGAGACTTGGTGTATTGGGGCCAGGGTTGTCAGTGGAAGTGAACAACTGCAAGTTCTGGGTTCAATCTCTGGCACTGAGGGGGGGGAATGAGCTTTGAATCTCAAGCCTGCAATTTTTACCAGGGACTATAGAATCAAAGTACCTAAGTGGTTTTCCTTAGAAAAAGGGACACCCAGAGATGCTCCCCCCAACCCTGAAGTATTGTATCTGACACTTGGAAAGCAGAGCAGGCTACAAGTCTGAGACTCTCTTGTGGTCTTTATTGATCACACCTGGGAAATAATTTTGTGGTAATTTTATGGTTGACTGTGGAATCCTACCTCTCAGGTGATACCGAGATGAGAGGTAGTATTTCCCCCACCCCCACCTACAAATACCTCTGCTAGCTCCCACCACCTTATTAGGTCCCCAAAGGCCCAGCATGTTTCCTCAGACCAAGTACCCACCTGGTGGGGATTAGCCACAATGCCCCATAACCTGGGCCTGGCTCAGTGGGTGAGGCAGAATTCTGGCAAGTTCCTGAGTCTTCATCCACCTGCCAAAGCAAATTCATGACCATTTGGGTGGGTGGGAGAAAGAAGGGTCCTTGGGGACTGTCCCTTTTAGTTGGGAGGCCCAAGAGACAGACTTCCAGGACTGAGACTCACGATGCAGGTTGTCTCCATACCCCGTGGATGAATAGAGTAGAAGGTGGTGGTGGCCAGAATACTTTTGTTTTAAACTGGAATCAATGGAGAACCCTCATGAGGCCCAACAGATAGCCACTAGAACAGTGACTAAAGGTAGAGGCAGAACTTGAGAAATCAAGGCCAGGTAGAGATTAAATAGGACTAAAGGGCCATCACTGCCTTCCTATTCAAAACAATGCCCAGAGCTTTACCAACTGCCCACAGTGGCTTTACTCAACACATATAACCTTCCTGAGATAAACTGAAATAAATATCCATGTCACTAAGGCAAGCAGAAATTAAATGACTCAAAGGCCAAACAGCCAGGAACCCAATCTGAACTTTCTTAAAATCCAGGTTTTTCATGTCTTTCACAGATTGAGTTTAGCACTTCCCCACCATCATGTCAAGGAAAAGAAATGCACTATTCTGCTTGTGCTGACTTTATATAACTCATGTCATTGAGATTCAAGTGCGCATGTTCTCAGAACAATTGCTCAGAGAAACCCGGGAGTCAAATTGGGGGGGGGGGGCACTGGGAGATGGGGAGGGAGGAGGGGGGGAGGGAACTGGTCCACCTATTAAGTTTGTATGAGCAGAAATAATAAAAAATGTATTAAAAAAAAGCCCGGAAGTCAAACTGAGTAAAATACTTGATTAGAAGTGGGAGGAAACCACCTCAAAAAACCCAACTTGGGCCATAAGGGATTAATTTTACCTGTACTCACAGCTTGTCTCAAGGCATACCCACAAACCAAACCCAAACTTGATCAAATGCTGCAACTTCAAGTCTCAATCTTTTATCACTTGCTGCCCAACCCACTGAATTTCCTCCAAACTTTCCTATTGACTTGTCTCTACTTTCAACTTGCAAGCTGGGTGAATAAGGAAAAAGCATTATCAGTATCAATGTGTTCAGGTTTCATCTTTTTAATTAGCTCCGTGAAGGACATCCTAAACACTACATGAAACACAACAGAATATTTTTCTTCCAGTATTAAAAAATGACACTCACAAACATTTTTAAAGAAGCTTTTCTATATAGTCAGGATGGTGGTCTTGAATAAAAAACATCTTAATCGCGTTCTCAATGCAGATTAGTTATAAGTACATTCAGAAATTACTTTCTGGCCAAGATAAACATTGTGTACAGGTTTTAAAAATGTCCCTTGGTGCGTATTAATTTGAAAAACATCCGTCTGTCCACATTTTTATTTTTTCTGCCAGAAGCAATAATCCTGAGTCCAAATAAAATTTGTGATAAGAGGATAAATGTTGGAACTCTACAAATGCCTAAGAACTTTTTTTTAAATGGGAAAAATATTTAAAGAACACATGGAGCTTTCTAAAAGGTCTTTAACAAGCTACCTTGGGAGCTCAATTCAAAAATAGAACTTGATGTACTAAAACAGATGTTTCAGCGCAGCTCCAAAAATCTTTATAAATACAGCAATTTGGAAGGACGATCCTGGATCAGAAGTGTTATTCCTTGTGTATCTGAGAATAGTAAGAAGGGGTAGAATTGTGATGTCAAGAAGAAACAGGCTGAACACATGCTCACCTCCCAGAGACTGAAAGGATGCTAGACAACATAGATACCTCATATTTCCACCATCCCCCAGAGTAGAGGATCACAATAGATGGGCTTTTTTAGAACCTCCCCCAAGCAGACTAGCCCTGACATGCACCTGACAGCAGGAGAAGCCAAGTATATAGTAGGCTGGCTAAGTGAGATGTTGAGGGCAGCAGAAGTACAGGCAGTGTGGCCAGAAGAGAAGGTTAAGAGACCAGGACAGGGTCTGATGGACAGAGCTTGACCCAGCGTTAAAATTTAATTCTTACCTATATTACGTATGCATGCCTCATCTCAGTTGTCATAATTGTCTCTGTAATTTCCTCCTGAATAGCGGTCATAACCTCCCTGGCTTCTAGGAAAAAGCGTAAATGTTTAGGGGGGGGCAATATTAAAAATGACACAAAGTTTCCAAAAACATTATGCACGTGACTTTTACAGCCTAATCAAAGATGAACATCAAGCTGAACTTTGAACAGATGACTAGAGCAACCCACCTGCCACTGTAGTCTCGCGACCGGCCGTATCCATATCCATACCCTCCAGGCCGACTGTCATACCTGCCCCCTCCGTAGCCCTGATCTCCGCCACCTACAACAGAAACATTTAAATAGTGGCCAGACATTGTCATTAGCAGAAGAGGACTATCCCCTTTGCTTCAATGAAACCCACCACTGCACTTACCTCTGGAGTAGCTGCGACCACGCCCATGGGCCCCAAAGGCACCGCCTCTGGTGCCTCGCGCAGACTTGCCTGCATGGTCCACGCGGATCTGGCGCCCATCGAGGGACTAAGTGTGGCAAGGAGACACAAGATGGGTGGGGGAAGTCAGTCAGGGTAGTGGTGAGAAAAATTGGGCATGGGCAGGTGGGTAAGAGCCCAGAAATTCTTGCTGGGCACCAAGTTCTGGGTGCCATGTTCCAGAAAACGCTCCTCTGACCAGAGTGGCTTCACCAGGAGCTATAGAATCCCACAAATGACCTGAATTCACCATGTTCCCCTGCTACTACTTACATCTTGACTGAACTCAGGCTGAGTTCTCCTCCCCACTCCTCTAAGCTGCCCGACTATTAGGGCTAGACACCTCTCTTGGTGTGAGGCTTCAGAGTCCATCCCAGAAGACTCACGAGGTCCTCTCCGGGCCAGGCCCCAGGTCTGCAGACTCTACTACCTAAGCCCAGGGCAGGTCAACCATCCACAGGTGGCTTCTCGGCCTCATGCAGGACCAGTCGTCGCCTCCCAGGCAGCCCGGCTCTGTCTGCCGCTGCCCTCCACCCCCTAGAACAGAAGGCAGTCATGCTCCTGTGAGTGGACACTGCGGGGCTTCATGGCCACGCTGCCCCTGGCAGACACAGAAGGAAAAACAGAAAGAACCGAGAAGGTGGCAGATGGGGAGAGGGCCCCTCTGCAGGCAGGCGGCCTCACCTCTCCATTCATGGCTCTCATGGCATCGGAGGCATGCTCAGGGTTGGTAAAGGTGATGAAGCCAAAACCCCGGGACCGCTGGGTTTCGCGGTCCTTGACAACAACGACTAGAAAAAGTAATGAAACAGGAAGCGGGTAAGAGACAGGCATTGCAAAAACATCCGAAACCACAGTACTTAGGAGAATGGAACTCCTTTGCCAATCTTGTAAACTAACTTTCCCGGTCCTCAAACTTGAACTTGAAGGAATATAAAAAGCCCAGGAAGGGTTTTAACTCCCAGGCCTCCAACGCCCCGCCCTCACCCCGTGGGTTTCGTCCATGCCTCACCCTCGGAGATAGGCCCAAAGCTACTGAAGTGGTCTTCCAGCGCCTGCTCATCGGTATTGAAGTTGAGCCCTCCCACGAAGAGTTTCCCTTCTTCAGAAGACATGGCAGCGAATTGTAGTCCTGTATGGAGAGTATGTGCAATGTTGGAAAACGCTGAAAAGCCGGGGGATGTAGGATGTCGACAATTACGGAAAACAATCGGAGAAACAATCGGCACGAGGCTCGACTGCCTGGAAAGGCGGGAACCCGGAGGCCCGAGGGAGCACGATCCTCCATTAGCCGAGCGCGACTGCGCATGCCCGCCCGACCTCCCCCACCACGCCCGTCATTTTGTAGCGCTGCGCAGGCCTAGAGTAGGCCGCGTTCCCTCTTTACCCGCAGGACAAGATGGCGGGGGTCACGTGGGAACGGGGGAGCAGGCAGCGGGGTCTCCGCCTCCCGGCACCCCTCGAGCCCGCACGAGGCGCGCCGGCCTCCCGGTCCCGACAATTTTCCACCTCCCAGCCCGGGTTCCCTCCGCCTCGAACGAGCCCAGGCCGCCATGCGCGCGCCTCGCCGCCCCGTCCCTGGGCTCGCGGCCCCGGCCCCGGCCTAGCGGTCCCAACCCCGGCCCCGGGCTAACGGCCCCGGCCCCGGCCCCGTCCGCGGCCTAGCGGTCCCGGTCCCGGCCCCAGGCAAGCGGCCCCGGCCCTGTCCCCGTCCGCGGCCCCGGCCTAGCGGCCGCCCGCCAAGCCAAGCAAGGCCACGCGGGCCGAAGCGCGGCGCGGCGAAGCGGCGCGGCCGGGCCCGGACAAGCGCTGCTTACCTGGAAAAGCAAAAAGTCTACCGGCCGGAGCGGAGACGAGCTCTGCGGAGCGGCGAGAACAGGGAGGCTGCCGCGCGGGAAGCCGCCTGATAAAGCGCTGGGAGCGGACACGTCACACGGCGTCCCTCGGCGCGCGCCGGCGTGCGCACCTATTGGCTGGGGCCGGCGAGAGGGGGCGGGCGGGGGGAGGCGGCGCGCTGGCACGGCCCCGGGCGCCCGGCGCTGCTCTCGCTTCCGGGAACGGAAGCAACCTTCGCGTGATTGGTGCAAGCTGTGCGAGGCCTCGGGCCCCCCCCCCGCTCCCCCCCCCCGCTGAGAGATTGACTTCCCTTCTGCGCACGAACCCGCCCGTTTTACTGCCTTTTCCGTTCCCCACGTCACAATCACCGCCTTTGACGTCATTTCCCCCGTAGCTATGAGAACCTCTCAGATTCGTGCCAACCCAAATAGCATATCATGCAGTCCTCCTTACTTTCTTACTTTTAGTCTTCCAACATGGTATCTGTCCAGGCTTCATCCACCAGGCCTTGTTGCCAGACCCCCCTTTTCGAGTGGCTGCCCCAGCCCCTTCGATTTTCTCCCATCGACTCAACATCGAGTGGGCTTTAAGGAACCCCACTCCCTAGGGTCTTCCCCCTCGAACCTCTGACTCTCATTCTCATCTGACTGGCTATCTAAGCAGATGGCCGTCTGCAAAACACTATATAATGCCTTCAAAGGGTCTAACTTTCAAAAATGATGTCTTCCGAGACTATATATTTTATCCATGGAATAAATGTGCCCAACCGAGCTGGAGAGGTGGCTCAGGGGTTAAGCCTCCGCCTTGCAGGCAGAAGGTCCTGAGTTCGGATCCTAGACCCCACGTATAGACGCCAGGCGGAAGCGGGGGCGGCCTGCGCTTCTGGTCCTGGTAGGGCGGAGCCTGTGAATCCCGGGGCAGAGTAAACAAGGAGGAGGTGGAGGCGTCCATGGTGGTTCGCGAATTCCTCCGTGGTTCTACATATACACAGACACACACACACAACACACACAGACACACGCGCGCACATACACACGCACATGCGCACAGTTGAATAATAAATAATAATAATAAAAAAAATTAAAAAAAAAACTTTTAAATGTACCCAACCTTATAGGAGCCTGATCCCCGTTCACTTAACACAAGCCCCAACACAAGCTAGCTTTCTCAGCCTTCACATGTTGTTACACATCATCTGTTGAGCCGATTCCCATATTTCTCCTCTTACTGCTTTTCAAGAAGTCCTCCCAGACTGATTATTAATCTTTAGATGTTAGGAATTGTATAACCATTTCACCGCTCTGACATTTGTGTAATTAAATTTGTAAGTGCTGTCTTAAGTTGAATAAATTAATTTTGATCTAATCACTTTCATTCTTTTTTTAAATTTTCTTTTTTTATTTTTCCACTCTTTTTTTAATTTATTATTATTTTTTTATTTATTCAATTGTGCGTGTGTGCGTATGTATGTGTGCGTGTGCATGTGTGTCTGTGTGTGTGCAGAACCACGGACGAATTCGGGAACCACCATAGACGCCTCCACTTCCTCCGCCAGGGGATTCACAGGCTCCGCCTTACCAGGACCAGAAACACAGGCCGCCCCCGCTTCCGCCTGGCGTCTATACGTGGGATCTGGGATCCGAACTCAGGACCTTCTGCCTGCAAGGCAGAGGCTTAATCCTTGAGCCACCTCTCCAGTCCCCACTTTCATTCTTATGGTCCATACTTTTTGAAACAAAATCTTACGGTGTAGTTCACGCTACCTTTGGACTCATAAACCTCCTATCCTCAGCCTCCCTTGTACTGAGATTGCCACATTAACTGGTCTGTACTTTTTTTTTTTGGAGGATTAAAGTACAATTTATTAGAGGAGACAAAAAACAGAACTCACAGACTGCAGATGTGGAAGCGCCCCTGGTCTGTACTTTTAAAGAAATCCTTTTCTCCTAAGTCCCAAAGATATCCTCCTATGGCTTGTTCTATTAACTTCATAGATTTGCTTTTAGTTTAAGGTCTTTAATACTTGTATGTACTGTGAAAAAAAAATCAAGTTTTGAAGCGTCTGGGGGTGTATCTCAGGGTGAGAGTGCCTTCCTAGCATGTGTATGTCCTTTGATTTGAATCCCAGCAGTGTGGGAGGAAAGCTCTGTCTGGTTTTATCGTGGCATTGAATCAAATGTTCCATCACTATCGGCAAACACAGGCAGGAAGATTGTTTGAAGCCAGTGTGGATTACATAGTAAGTTACGTCAACTTGAGCTAAAGTGTCTTGCTAACAACCACATAAGCAAACCTCCTTAGAAATGGCCAAGGAGAGGACCCAGCACATAGAAAATGCCAGGCTCACATGGTGATCCACTCGTAAATCCAGCCCAGAAAGGCAAAGCCAGGGAATCCCCACAAAAAGCTGGTTAACCAGATTAGACCTAATGGTACTCAGAGTTTAACTACAGATCCAGGCTCAAAATAATAAGGTGGAAGAGCTATTTAGGGTGATTTTCAGTTTCATTCTCAGGCCTCTACACCTGCACACATGTGTACCTACCCACATGCAAACACACATACATGCATGGACAAACCTCCTATATCCACACACATGAAAAAATGGATCCAAGTTTTTTGATGACTGCAGTCTAGGCTAACATCCTGACAGCAATATACTATGAACACTTTCAGTCAGTACCAACCAGCGAAGCCATTCCCAGAACTCTGAGCCTCTAAAATACTGGGAGATATTTATTGCTTTGCTTGTTCTGTCTTGAAACAACATCTTGTTATGCAGCCCAATTTTTGGTCCCCTTGTCTCAACCTGGAAAGTGATAGAACTACATACAGGTGTGGGGGAGATAGGCTGTTTGCTACAATGCACGTGTGGAAGTCAGAGGACGACTTTCAGGAGTTGGTTCTCTCATGTCTGCTTCCACAAGATCTGCACAATATTTGGCCTACTGATATCTCATCGTGGAAAGGTAAGACCTCAAGAGACACTACGCCTTCTTCGAAAACGATTGAAGTTTAATGCCAACCAGGAGAAGGGAGCTTCTTGATGATAAGTCATCTCTGCCCCAGAGAGTACTCAGGCACTGACCACTACGGGCATCCCAAATGAATCCCAGTTGGCCACTCATGGAAAAAAGTGTGAAAGCAGGAAGAAGACTGGTTGGAAAGGAGAAAATATTACATGGGACAAGATGGGGAATGGGATTGGGTACTAAGGAGTGAAAAATACATAAATTCATTCTGTCCATGTAGGAAACTGTCGAAGAATAAAATTTAATTTAAAAACGTAGCCAGTTCCCTCCCTCCACCTCATGAGCTCCAGGGATGGAACATAGATCTCCAGGTTTGAATGCAAACGCCTTCACTTGCTAAGTTGTCGACTGACCCTGCTTTTGCTAAGCCGTCGACTGAGCCTGCTTTCTTCTTTCGTGATGAATAATTCTTTTTTTCTTTTATTTTTTGTTATTTGTAAGTGCATAGGGGAGCACATATGTGTGTGTGTGTGTTTATCAGAAGCACTGTGAGTCCCTGTGGAGGCCCAAGGGTGATTTTAGAAATCATCCTGCATTGCTCCTTTCTGCTCTGCTCTAGAATTTTCCCACGTTCAGCCTTCCAGGGCTGGAAGCGCAGGCTACTGTCATTTCCTCCTGGTGTTTTTTGTTTGTTTGTTTTTAACATGGGATTCAGGATCTGAACTCAGGTCCTTCTGCTTGGGAGGCAGAGGCTTAACCTCTGAGCCATCTCTCCAGTTCATCTTGATGAATGATTCTTTTAGTTTTGTTTTGGTTTGCACATTTTGTGTGTAGCGTTTTCATTATTGTTTTAAATATTTATTTGTTTATTTTTTTAAATTTATTTTTTCCACTCATACAAACTTGATAGGTACTCCATTCCCCTCCCTCCCTCCACCCCTCCCTGGATCCCCTTGCTCTCTCCCCCCTATCCTTCTTCCTTTCCCCCCTTCCCTCCCTTTCTCCCAGTGCCTCCCCCCCCCCCATTCCTACAGCATCCTTTAGTGTGCATGTCAAACTTCCCTCTGGGTCCTCCTCTCTGATGAGGTGTAAGGACTCAGTAGCATTGCCTAGAGCTCTTCTTTGTGTTCCCCTTTAGTATAGGAACACTATTGTGGCTGTTAATCCCTTGCCTCTAAGGATCCTAATGCCTGTGATCCATGCTAGATTTTGGGGGGGTCAATGACATGCTGGTCATTGCGCAGGGCATGCAAAGTCCTATTATGATTACTTCGGCCCTAACGTGTGTGGAATATCTTGCATATCGTTGCTCCTCCCCATCTTTAGGCTCTTACAATCTTACCACCACCTTTTCTGCAAATTTCTCTGAGCTTTAGGATGGGGAGAGATTAGGCTGGCCTGGTTCCAGGTGGTTGATGTAGAGTCTCTGATTTTCTGATTGTGTCTTCTTTTTTTCTTCCTCTTCTTCCAATTTTGCTGTTCCTGTACTGCCCTTGGCTCCGTCCTGATGGGTATTGGAGGTCACCTCCTGGGGCGCAGTGTATCCTTACTGGACTGCCAGCATCCCGGGCGGGCGGGCGGGCGGAAAGAGAAACATTTATGTTTTAATCCAAAGATTAGGTTCTCAAAACTAGGGCTTACATTCCTGTTATTGATTGCATTGTTACATTTTGCAATGCTGGTGATTGTACTAACCCCGAACTTTGCTCATTCCAGCTACGCGCCATACCTTAACAGTAATGTTCTTGGACTGGGGAGATAGATAAGTGGGTAAGTCTCCCGCTCAAAAACCCGGTGACCTGAGTTGGATCCCTGGAAGTCCATATGATAGAAGGAGAAGTGACCTCTGCAAGTTGTCCTGTGAGGCCTATCTGTGCACCACGAGCTGTGTATGTAGTCCTCTCTCGCTAACAAAAAAATTATATTCTTGGATTTACTGAGACCTTCTTTGTACTTCAACAGGATCTCATTTTTCTATTTTCATGTACATGTGTGTGGGTACTTGTGTATGTATATGCATGTTTGCATGTGTGTGGGTGCATGTGTGAGGATATGTATGCATATGAGAACATATAAGTATAGAGGCCAAGGTTGATATCAGTAATCATTGTTCATCACTCTTCCATCTGTTTTTGTGAGCTTGGGTCTCTATTTAAACTCAGAATTCCAATATAGGGCTAGTCTGGCTAGCCAGCTTGCTCTGGGGGAATTTTCAGTTCCTGCTGGAATTACAGGCAGGCTGCCACACCTGCCTGGCATGCTACATGGGATCTCAGAGTGTTTGCTTATGTGGCAAGCACTTTAACCAGAGTCATCTCCCCTGCCCAGGATGTAATTTTCTAATTGTTAATTGTAAACATAAAAGATGTCTTTTCCATTTAAGCGGAGGGTTATATGGATCTTATATGTGTGTGTATGTATCAACTGAGATTATATATACCTCAATCTTAAAGTGTATTGTTAGGATTATATGTGTTTGTACCAGATCTGTATCTTCATTATCAATCAACGTATATCCTTCTCTATCCTTTGTAATCTTTTAAAAATTATTTTTATTTTTATTTATTGTGTATGTGCGTGTATCAGAGGGCACTGTGTGTCCCTGTAGAGGACCAAGGGTGACTTTGGGAATCATCCTGGATTGCTTCTACCTCCTTCTTGCTTCCCTCTGAGATTTCCTAGGCTCCACCCACCAGGGCCAGAAGTGCAGGCCTCTGTTTCTGCCTGGTGTTTTTACTTGGGACCTGGGATCTGAACTCAGGACCTTCCGCTTATGAGGCAGAGTCTTAATCCCTGAGCCAAGTCTCCAGCCCCGTAATCTTTTTTTTTTTTTTAAGACAAAATCTATGATGCTCAGTCAAAACAGATTTAAATGTGAAAACCTTCTATATTTACTTCCCAAGAGTATGATTACATGTCGTGTTAAATCATACTTACCTTGGACTTTAAAAACAAAAGGCGTAGCCCAGGCTAGCCTCGGACTCCTGATCCTCCTGCCGCCAGGCTTTAAAAAAATCTAGTAAGGGTCCTTGTGTTTAATTTTTTTTGTAACAGCTGTTATGGCAGGACTTAGTTCTAACATCTCATTTCGTTTTCTCCACTTACGATACGTTTATTAAGGCTGGGGGTATAGCTCAGTTGGTAGAGTGCCTGCCAAGCATGTGGGAAGCCTGAGATCAATCCCCAGCACTGCATAAAAACCGAGTGTAAGTCTGCTGCCTAGTGAGTGCAAAGCCATCCTGGCATATATGAGACACTGTCTCAAAAAATACAGAGAGACCCTAGGGCACAGATATATTATATATAAAGTCTTGAAATTTGGTGTGTCTTGGGGGCATCGGGCATCACCGCCTGCCCCTGGGGTCCTCTTTTATCTTCTGAAAATCACTCTTGGGACCGCCGTCCTCGCTGCTGGGGGCATATGCCCCAGTCCCTGCACCACCCCTGCTGCTGCTTGGGCAGGGGGAAGGGGGGGCACGGTGCCTGTAATTATTAAACATGAATTCAATTAAGTTAAAAAATACAGAGAGAGGGCTGGAGACGTGGCTCAGGGGTTAAGCTTCCGCCTTGCAGGCGGAAGGTCCTGAGTTCGGATCCCAGATCCCACGTATAGACGCCAGGTGGAAGCGGGGGCGGCCTGTGCTTCTGGTCCTGGTAGGGCGGAGCCTGTGAATCCCGGGGCAGAAAGAGGTGGAGGCGTCCATGGTGGTTCGCGAATTCGTCCGTGGTTCTACACACACACGCACGCACGCGTGCGCGCGCGCGCACATACACACGCATATGCACATAGTTGAATAAATAATAATAATAATAAAAAAAATTTAAAAAAAAAAATACAGAGAGAGGCTGGAGAGATGACTCAGGGGTTAAGACTCTGTTTCAAAAACAGAAAGGACCTGAGTTCAGATCCTAGGTCCTACCTAAAAATGCCAGGCAGAAAAGGTAGTGGGCTGCACTTCTGGCCCTGGTGGATGAAGCCTGGGAAATCCCAGAGCAAAGCAAAAAGGAGATAAAGCAATCCAGGATGATTCCCAAAGTCCATAGACCTCCACAGAGACACATAGTACCCTTTGGTGCTACACACACACACACACACACACACACACACACACACACAATAAATAAATAAATAAATAAATAAATAAATAAATAAATAAATAAATAAATAAATAAAATAAATACATCTAGATAGATAGATAGATGGAGATAGATGAACAGATAGTCTGTCATCTAAGATTAAGTTGAATAGACATTGTAGCTTCTGTTTCAATTATGGTCTTTTATTGTTTTCTTGGATCTCGTGTTGCAAGGAGCCCCATGGAGAAGCTCAGATATTACGAACTGAAACTTCTTGCCAACGTCCTGTGAGTGGGCTGTGTTGGAAGTGGGTTTATTAGCCAAGCCAGGACTCCATCTGACTGTAGTCCTGATTGACAACTTGATTGAAACTCCAGGAGCAATTCTGATTCCAAACCACCCAGTTAAGTGGCTCCCAGATTGCCAATCCTTGCAAATGGTTAACATAACAAATCCTTGCTTTGAGTTGCTGAGTTTGGGAGTAGGTTGCTGAACTGAAGTTCCCAGCTCTCTAGCTGGTAAAATGCATTGGGGAAAGGCTGAAGCCAAATTTAGTCTGCTTACTTAGCTGGAGTTTGAGGGGTAAAGAGAAGTGGGGGGTGAGCTATGGGCCCAAGTACCACAGAAGTAGTTATTACATCTACTCTCATATATGTCAATGCACTGGCAAGGATACATCTGACTCTCAGAAGAAAGGCACTGTAAAAGGAGTTAGTCTTGGGGATGGTAAGATGACTCCTTGGGTTAAAGGTGTTTGCTACCCTGCGTAAGGACTGACACGCCAACGTGTCCCCATAGATGATGGAGGAACTCAAGAGAGGTAAGAACATAGAGTGGAAACCTTGGGGACTAGGGCTGGATGAGTGAAGGAAAATGCCTCTATCAGTGGGGTGGCCCGAAGAGAGGCAAGTTGGTATACCACAAGAGTAGACAAGCCAGAGGGAACCCTGGGGTTCATGGAAGCAGACAGGCAGGAGGGTGGGAGAGATTGGGATGGGTTGATGAAGAGAAGGGAAGGGGATGGGAGGGAGGGGGATGGAGGAAAAGAAGGATGAGTACTCAAGATGTTTGTAAAACTAGAGAAACAAAACTTTTTTTAAAGAAGGTGCTTGCTATTGAGGATGGTGACGGGAATTCAATCTCGTGTTCACATGGTGGAGGGAAAGAATCTATTCCCTCATGTTGTCCTCTGACCTCCACATGCATACCCACCCCCCATGCCCACCTACCCCCCCACAATAAATGCTTTGCTTTAAAAAGGAAGTAGTCTTTGTCAGAGTAAGCCAGCAACCTGGCACCTGGAGGGCTGACCGACGGCCCCTAGCTCCCCATTTCTTCTCGCAGCTGGTAACTGCTGCCTTCCCAGTAGCCCACCAGACACCTACATTTGGGGTTGGATTATTACTGCAGTGAGGGGAGCAGGCCGACTTTTCCAAGCGATACGGGGAATACACAAGAATAAGAACGTACACCTCCATTTGTCTAACCTATCTGGTCATCGGTGCCTTAAAACCCACAGCAGTGCAAGACAGCTTTGTGCTTCCCCATGTCTTCAGAGCTGGGCTAACTTCTGGAAGTTGTTTTTCTCTGCGGTAGCTTCAGCAGCTCACACTGTCTGTCACCTTTGGCAAGAACCAGAAGGCCCAAGTATCCCAGAGGAATAACAGCTTTTGCTGCCTTTCAAGGGCACATAAGCCTCTAATTCAGGAAAGGATTCACTGCTATTCAACGGTCCCACGTCACCAAATACAGAATGGACTTGTCTGGCCCTTTAAACACCGAACCCATGGCCAGTGCGATTGCTCCGTGGGTACGGTACTTTCTTGCAAACCCGGTCACCTGAATTCGATCCCTGGAAACCCACATGGTAGAACAAAAACTAACTTCTGACTTCTACCCATGCGCCATGGTATGTATGAGTGCTTTCTTTTTCTAATAAAATATTAAAAATAAATAACAAGAGCTTATTTATCAGAGAACATAGGGTGTCAGTTGGTATCTGATGAAAGAGACATCTCAGGTCCCCGGAGGGCCCTGTATCTCCCTACTGTGAATGAACCCCTATGGAGACGAGTCCTTTGTTCATAGCATGCACTTGGTAAACAGTGCTTCGATACCATGTCTTGCTGTTCAAGTGACAAATCCTCTCCTGTAATACGGGGTGGGGGGTGATGGGAAACTTCAAGGGCCACCCTCAACTTTACATGGCAGTGTGAAGGGAGAGAGACGAGACGTTTGTCTTGATGCTCTCTCATCCCTGGCAGTATTACGTAACGTAACATGGTCACAACTTAGGGAGCCTCGTTAAGTCATCCATCACCTGCCACATGCTTAGTACAGAACCGCGTCCAACCCGTAAGGAAACTCCACCTTTCGAGAAGTAGGTAAGTTTTTGTTTTTTTTCCTTGAGATGGAATCTCATTTCATAGCTCAGGCCGGCCGTGAACTTGTAATCCCCCTGCCTCAATCTCCCAAGTAGCTGGGAATATAGGCACATAATACTGCAGCTTGGCCAAGGACTTGATTGGTTTCACCCATATTAGTGGGGTGGAGAAAGCAAATAAATAACTTGTATTGCAGAAATGTTTAAGACAGGTATCCACGAGCTGGAAAACCACTTTAGGCCCCGGTGGCTTTGGACCATTGCTCAAGCTGCCAGTATCAGGGCTAAAGACTCACAGAATGGGCTAGAAAGATGGCTCAGGGGTTAAGCCTCTGCCTCATAAGCACAAGGAACTGCGTTTAGATCCTCAGATCTTATGTAAAAACGCTGGGCAGAAATGGCAGTGGCCTGCATTTCTGGTCCCGGAAGGTAGAACCTGGAAAACTACAGGGCAAATCAAAAAAGGAGATGAAACTATCTAGGATGATTCCTAAAATCACCCCCGGGCCTTCACAGGCACACACAGTGTCTTCTGATACACATGGATACACACACATACACACCCAAAGAGACCTTTTCTCATCTCTTCACGACTGTTGTGAAAATAACATTCACAACTATCATACAGACCCTTATAGTCTAGATACTTATTGTCTAGATAAACCGAAAGCATATTTAGGCTTTCCTAGAGCAGTCCGTCTCTGACTTGGACTCACCTTCTAGAAAATTCTCGGCAGACTAAGTCACCCTCTATCAATTGAAGTATTTCAGTCCCATCAGTTAGCCTGCAATGAGTTCACCTACAACATCCAGTAAGGGGCAAAGAAATACAAAGACCAAGTTGACTTGAGTGTGCATAGGTTTTTTTTTTTTTGTCCTTTTTTTTATAGAAACAAAACAACAAAAACAGGAAAGAGGTCTTCATGGGGCGGTATCGAGGTGGAGCCACTCAAACCCAGGGGTTGGGGGGAGAGGGCCCCAGAGTCCAAGAGGGATGGCAGGCAAGGAGGGTCTTCTGTGTACGCCCTTATGGCAAAGGACGGAGTACCACTAGAGCTGACTGAAGGCTGAAAGGCGCACAATCAAGATGGGGCTGTGGCCTCGGCCCCCTCTTCTGAGTCCCACACTTCAGACTGCAGGTAATCAGCAAAGAGACTCTTTGCACGGCGCAGGACGCGCCCTAGGTGGTGTTTGCGCACTAGGCGGTCAAAGTGCATGGCCAGTTCATTGTAATCCAGCCCGTTGCGCATGATGTGGTCGCGGTGCTCCAGCAGGATGGCCAGGCAGAGGAAGAGCATGAAAGGGTTCCCGTGGCCAAACTCCTGGGGTGGGGGGAGGCCCATTGGAGGTGGTGGCAGGGACTTGCCTGCGTCCTCAGGAGAACCCACCTCTTGGATCAAGGGGGATCCTACGACCATGTCACCGGAGGGGGAGACCTCCTGGGTGGACGGTGGAGATGAAGACGATGGGGAATCAGGCCGGGAGGAGGAGGAGAGCGGGTCTGAGGCGCTCAGTAAGGGCTCCGAGAGTGACTTTGAGCTAATGAGGGCAGCTGGGTAGGGCAGCTGGACCACAGGGTCCCTCCTGGGGCCCATGTTATCCCTGAGTTGCTGGAGACCATCCAGGCTGGCTTGTCTCAGGAGACGTCCCCCACCACTCGGCCCTTGGCTGTGTGTGGCCAAGTGGCCAATGGTATCTTCGAAAGTACCGCCTCCACCACCAGCAGGCCTGAGCATGTGCCTCTGGCGTACCGGTCGGACCCTGTGGCCACCAAAGCTAGTGTCTGCCACTTGGCTGGGGGGTCCCACGAGCTCCACCTCATGTTCAGGAGGATCAGGGGGTAGGGAACTCCAGGTGACTTCGAGCATTCGAAGAGCATCGTCGAAGGCAAACTCGCGCTTCAGTTCCAGCAGCAGCCAGCGGTAACAGAAGAAGAGGTCGTCGGCGCCTGCTTCCTGCAGATACTGGTAGAAGTCGGGATCGGCATGTCTCAGCAGCAGCTTAAGATGGGCAAACTTCGTGGCCATGGCCCGGCCATCAGGATGAAAGTTGGCAGCCAGGCGCTTCATGATGCCACAGAAGCAGACAAAGGCATGGCCCTCGTGGTCCATGACCGCAAGGATGGGTGAAGCCAGATCGCTCATGCCCTGGCAGTACGACACCTGCGGATGAGTAATGGCATAGGTGGTGAGCAGGTCATGCAGGGCACGCAAGTGGGGGCCATCCTCGGGCCCCGCATAGTAGGGGTGCGCCCGGTCCGTGCGCAGCACATCCTTGAGGACCGTGCTGCGAATGAATTCCAGGTCCTCGGGGTTGACTCGCTGGGCCCACTCGCTCTTGAGCTGCTCGTACTCGCGACTCTTCCGTTTCATGTAGTCCATGCGCTCGCGGCCGGTCAAGCCATCCGGGTACACGTTGAGCAGGTACCGCCACACCACCTTTCCAGAGACAACAGAAAGGCATGAGGCAGAGTTGTTCCAGTGAGCCGCCTCTTGGGACCTCTGTCCTCCTGTGACAAGTCCACCTTCCCATCGCTGACTCCTAGCCCCTCCTGAAAGAGAAACTCTTGCCCTAGAACATCTCTACCCCACCCACAACTGTCTTCCACGGAACGTATGTCATGAGCCGCCAATGACCATGGAAGGGCGCACTGAGCGACTGAGGGGAATCACCTTTCGCAGGGAGGGTTCCACGCCGCCATGATAGATGCGCAGGCGCAACTCCTCGGGACGGGACAGCTGGCCTTCATGGTTCAGGTATGTGTGAAACTCAGCATCACTCAGGGGTAACTGGAAGGGCTTAACATCTTCCCCATATGACCAGCTCAGCACCTGCTGGACTTTAGACAAAGTACGGCCCACCTGGGAAGAAAGAGGGAGGGAGGCCCCCAGTCAGCTGAACAGACTAGGGCAGATGCTCACCAGCAAGCTCGGCATCTAAAGTTCCAGAAAGGCCCTTCCCTCCAGCCTCACCCCACACCCCTGAAACCACCTGAGAAAGGATGGATTGTGTGAAGGGCAGGGCAGCTGTCGTCAGCGATGACCGTTTCTCAACCAGTACAGCATCAGAACCGATGACATCCTTGGAGCTGATTATGTCCCAGTCTTCCAGCAACGGGCCTGGGAACACAGAGAGATGCGCTAGAAGAACAGGTGCAAGAAACCAGGTCTCAAGGGCTGGGCTCCCTGCCCTTTCCCATGATCTTCAAACAGTGGGAAAAGTCAATCCTGGAGGATTCTGTTGTAGCTAGGGTTTTGTGGTCAATGTTTCACAGAACTGCTGGGAATCTCCCAATGCTCTGATAACTTAAGCAGTATTTATTGAACACTTACTATGTGCCAAGCACTGGGGCAAGGAATTAACACGATCAGAAACTATTAATACCAATTGAGCTTAGTGGTGCAGGCCTGTAATTCTAGGCACTCAGGAGGCTGAGGCCGACCTGGAATATAGTGAGACTCTGTCTTAAACAAACAAACAAGTGAGCAGGTCCAAGAATAAAGACATTTTAAATAAAAGTTATTTGTTGTTGCCTAGTTGATAGAATTGATGGGAACAATGAGTTCATATACACAAAGGGCGTACAGCAGTTCCTGACGCTCTGTACTGTGGAAAGGTAAGCTCGTATTAACTGTGTGTGCATCCCCTTTCGAAACCTCTTATCAGTACTTTTTCAGTTCTTTTGTCTCTCTCTCTCTCTCCCCCCCTCTCTCTGTGTGTGTGTGTGTGTGTGATAGATCCCAGAATCTCACACATGTGGCATTGGGTGCACACATAACATGATATGTGTGTAGAGGGCAGAATACAACTTTGTGGGGATCAAACTCAATCATCAGGCTCGTGCAGCAAGCGCTGAACCATCCTGCCATCCCTATTACTGCTTTTTATATGAGGAGACGAGTATCTAATAGATAATTGTTTGAGGCATCATAGCTAGTCAATGAGAGAGCTGGAATGTGAAGTTCAGGCCTAAAGTCCAGAGAGTCAACACTTCTGATCTTATATTCACAAAGTTCTCTCACCAAAAAATTATACGTCACTACTATTGCCATTTTACAGAAGATGACTCGAAGGTTTGGAACAACTAGTGAATGATCGAGACTCTATAGCTGGAAAAGGATAGAGCTGGGATCAGAGGCCATTTACCTTCAGAACCCAGAGGTAGTTTAGGAAAGGTATTTATGGACAGGGCAAAGGAAATGATGCTATGCTTGGCCTGATCAAATTCTGACCCATGAAACATCAGCAGGATGTTTCTTTCTTCTCTGTCTTTACCTCCCCTTGCATCTTTCTTGTTTCCTGTAGCTTCTTTTTCCTTTTAAAATTCAGTTTTGTAAGTTAGCACACAAAGTAATGGGTTCATGATGACAGTTCGCATGTATCTGTCAGTATGCCTTGTGCTTACTCATCCCTCTCCCTTACTCCTCTCACCCATTCTCCTTGCCTCTCGCTGGTTTCCTTCATTTTCTCAAATAGCCCATCCACAATTTTGCTTTCATATCACAAGTACTCTCTCCCCATTCCCACTAAGATTTCTTCTCCTTTCAAGTGGGATATAGCTGAAGTAGTAGCCACCTGAGGGGTAGTTCAAAAGTCCTTTTTTCCCTTTGCGGGACTGGGGATGGAGCCTAAAGTATTATTGTGAGTACAAAGAGGCATTCTACTACTGAATGATACAGCCTAAGGATGAGACTCTTACTTGCTGTTGAGGTAGAGTCTCACACTAGCCCAGGCTTAACTGGAACTTACTACATCTTAGCTCAGGTTGTCTCAAATTCACGGTGATCATCATATCTCAGCTTCACAAGTGCTAGGACTACTGGCATGAGCTACCACATCCAGGTAAATTTGAAAATCCTTTTTTAAATAGACAAATTGATTTATTTTATTTATATGAGAGAGAGAGAGAGAGAGAGAGAGAGAGAGAGAGAGAGAGAGCGCTACACATGCCATCCCATGATCATGGGTGGAGGTCAGAGAACATTTTTCAGAAGTCGGTTCTCTTCTTCCACCATGTGGGCTTCTAGGGATCAAACTTAAGTTTGGCAGTAGGCACATTCATTGAGCTATTTAAGCAGCCCTCTAAATTAACAGATGTCAGCATTGAAGTGTTTATTGCAAAGCCAGCAACATCCAACGGTCAACTTTCACAGGAATCAACTTGCTCTGACGCTGACATCCGTAGGCAGTGCCACTCCCAAGCAGCATTACGCGGAGTTCATGGGCCCCTCCACAACTTCCACAGAGCGCAGGGAGAAAGGCCACGCCCACTTGTCACTGCCTCTTCTTGCCTATCTCTGAGGGTACTGCAAAATGAGGGCTCAAAGGGGAACCTCAGGGCCATTCCCTGTACAGCTCCACACTTCTGCTTCACAACTGGGTGACTATCACCTCCGTCGTTCATGTGTTTTAAGCCAGAACCTGACATATCCTTGCTCCCTAACACTCTCTCAGTGTCTGGGGTCAAATCAGTGCTAAATCTTGTGGCTTCTGTACGGAAAGCAGACTGCATGCAAAAGTCTACCTCATCTTCCCTCCACCTTGTGACCCTATCCAACCACTGAACCGCCACGTCTGATACCTTCAATTGCTTCCTAGCCAGTCCTGCTTCCTTTTCCTCCTCCGGTTCCTCTCAACAGCTGCCAGAGTAGTTTTGCTAAAACATTGAAACATTTTCATTTAAAAGATTAAAACGCTTTACAGGGGAAATGAAGGTGGTACTACCTAAAAATCAAACTGGGGGCCAGAGAGCTCAACGGGTAAGGTGCCTGCTCGAAAACCTGGTGATCTATCTTCAGAAACTCAGCCCACACGATGGAGGGAGGAGAGACTGACTTCTGACCTCCACTCATGCATCACAGAGTACACGTGCTCTCTCTCTATCTCTATCTCTGTCTCTCTCTCTTTCTCTCTTGCACACGCACATGCACACATGTAAATAAATACTTTAAAAACTAAACTAGTGGGCCTGTAAGATGGCTGAAAGATTAAACTTCTGCCTCATAAACAGAAGGACTTGAGTTTGTATCCCAGATCCACATAAAAATGCTGGGCGGAAATGGAGGAAGCCTGTACTTCTGCCTCTGGAAGGCAGAGCCTGGGAAATTCCAAGCAAAGCAAAAAGAGGTAAAAGCAATCCAAGATGATTCCTGAAGTCACTTTTGGGCCTCCACAGACACACACAGTACTTTCTGATACACACGGGACACGGACACACACACACACACACAGAGAGACATGCACAAACAATAGACCCAACTCCCAAAACAAAAAAAAAGATTAAACTAGGACAGAAAAATAAAAAGAAAGCACCAAAGAAATAAAGTAAAAATTATACTAATGGTTTGGAAGACAAAATAGAACAATCATTTCAAAGCATAGAGCTAAGGTTAATGAAAGAACTAGAGGCCAAGCTTCGAAAACATCATACGAATGCCAAAAACATGCAGGAGAGGAAAGGATGAGATAAAAACGCCAGAATTAATAAATAACAAGAATGATGGAAATTTTTCAGAGATGAAGAAATCGCTCACCAACTGGCTAGGGCTCACTAACACACACGTCACTTCTTCCCGTGTTGGCCCGATGTTTGACTACAGACAGAATACAGCTGTTCAATGCTGGAGAGCAGAAGACAGCAGCCCAGGCATCTGCGAGGCACTGAGAAGAAAGGCCCGAGACTCAAGGAGCTCAGCCAGGACAGTGCAAATTACCTGGACCACACAAAGATTCTTTTCCTGTGTATGCTAGTGGTGCTGGGAACAAATGCAGGACCCTGTTCATTGCTAGCAACTGAGCTGTACTGTAGCTCAAGAGACACATTAGAGTACATTTAACTCATGCACCCCAACGGAAGGAGAGAAAGTAAATTCTCTAAGCAAATGACCACTCGGTGACTAGAAGGACCCAAGTCAGAGAAATGCAAAGGGAAGGCCAACAGGTGGCAGAGCTCAGCAGTACAGCACGACCCAGTGTGTGCAAGTTCTGGGGTTGTAATCCCTAGCGTCACGATAGAAAAAGAAGAGTAAATGGTGGCAGGCCACAGCACAGTCATGAAGTGCATATAAGCAAGCTCATATATGATAGTAACTCCATAACTTATAGAGGAAATAAAAATTTCTATTGCCGAGGGAATAATGGGGAAAATATCTAGGGGGGCATGAGGGGATGGGACAAGACACTCCATTCAAGGCAGGGCCGCTGCATCCAGGCACTCCCTGCAGTGAGACTTGTCCTTGCCAGACCTGCATAATGACTGACACGCCAACATGCCCCATAGACTAGTGAGGATCTCAGAAGGGATAATTACACGCAGTGGAAACCTTGGGGACTAGGGCTGAATGAGTGAAGGGGAGTGCCCCATCAGTGGAGCAGACAGGAGGAGCCACTTGGTATGCCACAGAAGCCTGAACCCCCACAAGAGTAGACAAGCCAGAGGGAACCCTGGGGCCTATAGAACTAGACAGGCAGGAGGGTGGGAGGGACTGGGAGGGATTGATGAAGAAAGAGGAAGGGGGATGGAAACAAGGAGGCAGGGATAAGTACTCAATATACTTGTAGAACTAGGAAAAAAATTTTTAATTCCTATTGCCTAGTTAGAGCTACTGAAGTATAACACATGACTCAAGAGTTTGTGATAATACTAATGTAAAAAAAACCCATCACTGCTAGTTGTACAAAATTAGAATTATGGACATATAATAATTGAAAATAAGTGGTTTTGCTACTGCTTTGTGCATATATACTACTGTACTCTTTTTTTTTTACTACTGTACTCTTACTATTAAAATGTATTTTATAAAAAAAGGTTTTGAGCACCAGGTGTGGTGGCCCATGTTTGCAATCCAAGCGCTTGGGAGGCCGAAGCAGAAAGACTGCTTGGAGTTCAAGGCTATTCTGGAATACACAGGGAGTTTAACGCTAGCCAGCTTGGAATACATAGCAAAAATTTGTCTTAAAAAAAGCAATTCATTATCATTAGTGGAAAAAAAGCATAAAACTAGTTATAAGGTTTTTGTGAGAGTCATATCAAACTAGGCATGGTGGCACACACCTGGAATGCCACCTACTCACGTTCGAGTCCTGCATGAACTCCACAGCAAGTTCAAAGTCAGTCTGGGTAATTAGAAAGGCCATGTCTCAAAACTTTATAAAAAAAAAAACAGTGCTCGGAACTGTTAGCTTAGAGTGGGGTGCTTGCTTAATTATGTAAGGCCCTGGGGTAAGCCCCAAGACCTGGAGAGAGACCACACCTAAAAGTACCCAAGACTGTCAAAACTCGAGATGGGCATGGTGGCACCTGCTTGGGACTCCAGTACTGGGAAGGATAAAGCAGGACGGTCACAAGGTTGGGATTGCAACAGCTACATAGTGAAGTCAAAACTGACCAGGATGTACAGTGAGACTCCGCCCCAACAAAAACAAAACAAGAAAGTTGAGAATTAAAGAAACTTCATTCACGCGCCATGGTAGAAATGTGCCCCCCCCCCCCAAAGGAACTGGGTCTGGCAAGATAGTTCCGTGGGTAAGGTGCCTGCTTGTAAATCTGGCAACTTGAGTTCAATTCCCAGGAAGCCCATGTGATGGAAAGAGAGAACTGACTTCCAAAGGTAGCTCTTTGATCTCCGCCCACACACATGGCACGCATCTGGGTGCTTCCTCTCGTCTACTGTTCTCTCTTAAAATAAATCAAGATATAAAAAAGAAGGGCCAGGGAGATGCCTCAGGGGTGAAGCCCGTGCCTCGAAAGCAAAAGGACCTGAGTTCGGATTCCTGGATCCCACGTAAGAATGCTGAATGGCCATGGTGGCAGCCTGCACTTCTGGCCCTGGAAGACAGAGCCCGGGAAACCCCAAGGCAAAGCAATCAGGAGGTAGAGCAATCCAGGATGATTCCTATTACTCTTAGGCTTCCATAGGCAGCCACTTTCAAATGTGCTCTGGTACACACACACATACACACACACACACACACACACACCGCGCACGCGCACACACAGAGACAGCTTTGCTGGTAAGGTACCTACTTGAAAATCTGGCAATCTGAGTTTGATTCCCCAGACACCCATGTGGTGGAAGGAGAGAAGTGACTTTAGAGAATTGTCCTCTCACCTCCACCCCTGTATTTTCCCTCCCTCTCCCATACATAAAGCAAAAAAATAATAATAATAATAATAATAAATTAAAGGTATACCTTGCAAACAAACAAAGCAACAGCATCGATATGAACTTCAGAGAAATTTCAGAGAAAATTAACTTCCACTCAGCCATGAGTGGAAGTTAAAAGGTAGGTAGAAGGAAAATCGGGAGTTCAAAGTCATTTTCAGCTATACAGGGACTTTGAGGTCAGGCTGGGTTACATGAGACCCTATATCAAAAAGAAAGAAAGCAAAAGAAATACTTAACAAAAAAAGGGAGGCATTATATACTGATCAACAAATAAAAAATTAAAAACATTAATAAAGTAGGCAAAGGATTTCTTTAAGCATAAACCCACTTAGTGGCAAAACCTGGACATGAGACTATAAATAGTCCTTATATAACCCACTTAGAGTGAATATGCACATATCTCCTATAGACACATTCAAGCATTTCATTATGGACTTCTGGCTTCGATCCCACCTGTGCTATTACATATTTGATATGTGCTACAATTTCCTCTTCATAAAGCCCTCAAACTTGCCAAACCTTAAATTATTATATAAATCCAGTGCAGTACCAGACAGAAATTTAATGGATTTTTTTCCTTCCTGGAACTGGATAAAGTTAATTTCAATTTCACAGGGAAAAATTCATGTTTGAGAACACCTGAGGAAAAGAGCGGCTGGAGGATGGCAGAGGCTTGCTCTATCAAACTGACCACACAACCTCTGCTGTAAAAATAACGTATTAGCATAGCAACAAATACAGCCAGCCAATAGAATGAAAGAGAAAGTACTAAGATAAATCAAACTGTATACAGTGAACTCAATATATATACAAAAAACGGATATTTCAAATCAGTGTTGTATGGTCTTTTAAAAAGAATAATGTTGATATAATTGACTATGTTATTATTTTTTTGCCATCCTGGGATTGAACCTAGGGCAACAATGTTCTAAGCAATCTATCACTGAGCTATACCCCTAATAGCTCTTTATTTTGTCTTCTGAGATAGGGTCTGCCTAAGTTACCCAGACTTCCTGGAACTCCGGACATTACTACTGCCTCAGTCTCCTGAGTTCTGGATCACAGACATTCATACAGTATTCTACTTTTTTTGGTGCAAGTTCATATGCACATGTGTGTATATGTGCATGTGCACATATGTGTGTGTGTGTGTGTGTGTGTGTGTGTGTGTGTGTGTATCACTAGCTTTTGGGAATCATCCAGGATTGCTCTACCACCTTTCTGCTTTCCTCTGGAGTTTCCCAAGTTCTGCCTTCCAGGGCTAGAAGTGCAGGGCGATGCCATTTCCACTTGGCATTTGACATGTGATCTGAGATCCAAACTAGGTCCTTGAGCTTGGAAGGCAGAAGCTTAACTGCTGGGCCATCTTTCTAGGACCCGAACTTTTTTTGTGAGTGGTGCTGCTGACCAAATTGAGGGTCTTACGTATACTATTATGCAAGCACTCTACTCCTGAGTTACATCCTCAACCATGGAATTTTCTTTTTTTTTTTTCTTTTATTTTTTTTTATTATTTATTCAATTGTGTGTGTATGCATGTGTGTGCGTGTGGGTATGTATGTGTGGGTATGTATGTGTGGGTATGTATCTGTGTGTGTAGAACCACGGACGAATTCGGGAACCACCATGGACCTCCACCTCCTCCTTGTTTACTCTGCCCCGGGATTCACAGGCTCCGCCCTACCAGGACCAGAAGCGCAGGCCGCCCCCACTTCTGCCCAGCGTCTATACGTGGGATCTGGGATCCGAACTCAGGACCTTCCGTCTGCAAGGCAGAGGCTTAACCCCTGAGCCACCTCTCCAGCCCCGGAATTTTCTTTTTAATATTTTTTAAAAGCTCAAACTATGGGCAGTAAGTAGCTCTAATTCATTGGTACAGTACTTGCTTAGTAGGCATGACCCTCCGGTTTAATCCCAATACCCCAAAGAAGAAAAAGCGTTTGATTTACTTATCAAAATATTGACAGGATAAAAGTTTCTGTGGGGCTCATGCCTACAATCCTAGTACCCAGGAGGCCGAAGCAGGAGAACCTTAAGCTTGAAGCTATGTAGTGAGACTTATCTCAAACAAAAAATTATGCCAAAAAGACAACAGTAAGTGTATTATAAGAAATTATATGACAATATTTGTATAAGCTTGTAAACAAGGAAGGTGTTGCAAAGAAGAGAAATTTGGGGATCATAAAGAAAAAGACATATGTATTAAGACAGATGTATTCTGGATTGTTCTACCTCCTTTTAACTTTGCTTTGGGGTTTCCCAGGCTCTGCCTTCCAGGGTAAGAAGTGCAGGCCATCACCGTTTTCCAGCCAATGTTTTTAACATGTAATCTGGGATCTGAACTCAGGTCCTTTTGCTTTCGAAGCAGAGGTTTAACCCGAGTCACCTCTCCAGTCCCCCAAAATCATCAATTTTCATAGGACAAAAAAAGAGAAGCTAGGGTTTGCTCACCATGCTAGCGTGAGAACCTGAGTTTGAATTCCCAGAACTCATAGAAGGCTGGAGTCAGTAGTAGAACGATGGGCAATCCCACCACTTGCATGGGGAGATGGGAGGCAAAGCCAGCAGACTCTCTAGTAGCTCGTGAGCCAGCAAATGTGATGCACACAGTAGGGAAGAACAGTGAGGACCGATACCTTGGGCTCCTCTGACCTTCACGTGTACACCCAAATTCATACACAAAAACAGAAACACATCATATACATACATATGTGAGACAGAAAAGATATAAAGAGCTATAAATCAAAAGATGAAATGGAAAAATACCTGTAATATATATGATGTAAAGAGAATTTATAGCATAGCTATACAAACTGGCTCAAGCTTTGGCTTGATAATTAACAGCCCCGACTTTAGAGCTGACAGAAATTGGCTTCTTCTCAAACAAGGGCAGGACTACGCAAGCGTCACATGTGTGCTGCTTTGGAAGGCAGCAAATGGTCTTAAGACTGGGGAGACGGCTAGTGGGTGAGATGCGAGCCAGACAAACAGTTCTGATTCCACATAAAAGCTGCATGCAGTGGTGTAATTACCTGAGAGCCCAACATGACTGACAAATGGGGAACAGAGATCTGCTCCTCATGCCTGCAGGGCAAGTACCTTATCCACTGCGTTATCTCCCTGGCTTCATATTAACTATTTATGTATTACTAAGATGTCACTAAATACCTCGGTCATCCAAATGGGCACACGAGCTCCCTGAGGCTGGAAATATCTTCCATGACATAACATTCTATTTAGTAAACTTGCGTGGTGTTGCAAGCTTGTGGTGACACACGACTGTACTCCCAGTTACTCAGGAGGCCGAGGGAGAAGTATTGTCTTAGGTCAGGCCTGGGAAATGAAGTGAAATCCTGTCTCAAAATTAAAAGGGAAACAGTAAAGTTCAGTGGTATAATGCAACACACTCATGGCCTTGTATTCAATCCTTACTAACACAAAGGAAGGGAGGGAGGGAAGAACGAAGCTTGTTGGCCCACGTCTACAATCCCAGCACTTGGGAGGCAGAGAGAGGTTCATGGAGAGTTTGAGTCAGCGGGATTTACATAGCAAGTCCCCACCCAGACTAGCCAGACTATGCAGTGAAACCCTGTTTTAATAATTTTAAAAATCTCAGAAATAAACCAGTTCAAAACCACAGTAAAATTAAATAATAAAAATAAAAAAGGGGGCTGGAGAGGTGGCTCAGGGGTTAAGCCTCTGCCTTGCAGGCGGAAGGTCCTGAGTTCGGATCCTAGACCCCACGTATAGACACCAGGTGGAAGCGGGGGCGGCCTGCGCTTCCGGTCCTGGTAGGGCGGAGCCTGTGAATCCCGGGGCAGAGTAAACAAGGAGGAGGTGGAGGCGTCCATGGTGGTTCCCGAATTCGTCCGTGGTTCTACACACACATACATACACACATGCACACACATGCATACACGCACAATTGAATAAATAATTAATAAATAAATAAAATAAAAAAGGACTGGGGGTGGAGAGATGGCTCAGGGGTTAAGACTGCCTCACATGCAGAAGGTCTTGAGTTTGGATCCCAGGTCTCATGTTAAAAAAAAGCCAGGCAGAAAAGGTAGCGGCCTGCACTTCCAGCCCTGGTGGGCAGAGCCTGGGAAATCACGGAGCAAAGCAAAAAGAAGGTGGAAGCAATCCAGGGTGATTCCTGAAGTCACCCTTGGTCCTCCACAGGGACACACGTGTGCGTGCCACACGCGCAAAATAAAGTTAAAAAAAAAAAAAGGACTGGTAAGATGGCTCAGCGGAAAAGGCGGCGCCCACACATAAAGCTGGTGATCCGAGTTTGATCCCCAGAGTCCACCTGGCAGAAATGAATCAATTTCTGAAAATTGTCCTTTGACATCCATGAATATGATTCTTTATTCCCATAAATAATAACATATAAAAATTAAAAATAAAAAAATATAGCAACATCGGGGGAGTAACTCCATGGTGGATTCCACGAGCAAGACCCTGGGTAATATTTAGCACTGCAAAAAAAAAAAGAATACACTGAACACCTGTCCATGCAGCTCTCATCTGGAACCCATTCGCTACTTGCCACATGTGCTTGCTCCTTTCTCTTTCTCCCTCCACAGTAAACATTTTTTGCAAAGTTCTTTGGAGATGATGCTGTGTACTTTACTCTTTAATACGTAACTGGAGTTTTTCCCTGAGAAAGAGTCTAGCTGTGAGCCATTACCTTACTGCTGTGGTTGGAAAGTAATGGAATAATACAGGCTGAAGACCCCTAACTTGAGAACTGAAAATTCATAACCTGATTTTTTTGTAGTTCTGTTTTGAGACAGATGCTGGACTCAAACTCACTGTGCAGACCAGACTGGCCTTGAACTTCCTAGGTAGTTCACGTTGGCCTTTAACTTGAGGTTCTCCTCCTTTGGCCTCCTGAATGCTGGGACATACTGGCATAAGCTACCACATGTGACTTCTCCAAACCTTAAAATCTCTAAGAGTATATACACCCAGGTGATGATCCAAAAGTTTAGGATTTTGGGGGGCTGGAGAGGTGGCTCAGGGGTTAAGCCTCCTGCTTTGCAGGCGGAAGGTCTTGAGTTCGGATCCTAGACCCCACATACAGACGCCGGGCGGAAGCGGGGGGGGGGGGGGGGGGGGGGGGGGGCGGCCTGCGTTTCCGGTCCTGGTAGGGCGGAGCCTGTGAATCCCGGGGCAGAGTAAACAAGGAGGAGGTGGAGGCGTCCATGGTGGTTCCCGAATTCGTCCGTGGTTCTACACACACACGCACAATTGAATAAATAACAAAATAATAAAGAAATTCCTGCTGCAGGCTGAGCTGGCTCAGCATTAAAAAAAAAAAAAAAAAAAAAAAAAAAAAGTTTAGGATTTTGGAACATTTTAGATTTGGGGATTTTGAATTACAGATGCACAGATGCTCAACTGGTAAAGTTTAGCTAATATTCAAAAAAATCCAAGAACTCGGGAATATGAAACATTTCTGGCCTTAAATATTTCAGAAAAGGAATATTTAAGTTGAATTAAAATACTTTGAACCATGAAGAAATGGCTAAGTGATGAGGATGTGACTGAGACTTTACGAGGAGACGGGGGGGGGGGGGGGGGGGGGGGGGGTGCTCGCTTCTGCTCCTCTACCACGTGAGGCCCCAGCACTCATCTCCTGTTCTTTGCTCTTCCACCTCTCCCGCCATGTAAGGACAAGGCAAGAATGCTCTTACCAGATATGCACCTTGTCAGCACCTTCGTATTGGACTTCCTAGCTTCTAGAACTGTAAAAGACACATTTCTGTTTTTTAAAACTTTGTTTCTGCATGTGTGCCAATGTGTATGTGCGTGTGTGTAGGTGTGTGTGTGTGTGTAAGAGGATACTGTGTGTGCCTGTGGAGGGAAGCATCCTGGATTGCTCTACCTCCTTGCTGTTTGCTCTGGGATCGCCCGGGCTCCGGCCACTAGGGCGGGAAGTGCCTTTCAGGGCTGGAGGTGCAGGCCACTGCTATTTCTGTAATGCATTTTTTACATGGGATCTGAGATCCAAACTTGGATCTTCTGCTTGTGTGGCAATGGCTTAACTCCTAAGCCATCTCTCCAGCCCACACTTCTGGGCTTTTGTTTTGTTTTGCTTTTATAAATGACCTAAGTTGGAGTCAATTTTGTTTTAAGATAAGTTCTCACTATGTAGGTTATGCTGGATTTAAACTAACAATCCTGTGTCTCAGTCTCTCAGGAATAGGAATTATTAGGTATGTACTACTATACCTAGCTTTCCTTTTGAAACAAGGTTACATGTGAAGCCCAGGCTAGCCTCAAGCCTGCCATCTTCCTGCCTATGCATCCAGAATTTAGCAACTACAGGTATTTACCACGATGCCTGGCTTAAGTTGTAGTATTCTAATTGGCACAAGCCAATTAAAACAAACTCGGGAAATGTAATGTTGCTAGTACACTATTATCTAAGCTGAGCATTGGACTGGGGAGATGACTCAGGGGTTAATAAACCTCTGCCTCAAAAGCAAAAGATCCTGAGTTCAAATTCCCGATTTCACATAAAAAATGCCAGGCAGAAATGGCAGCAGCCTGTACTTCTAGCCCTGGAAGGCAGAACCTAGAAAACTCCAGAGCAAAGCAAAGAGTATGTAGAGGAATCCAGGATGATTTCCGAAGTCACCCATAAATCTCCAAGGATGACACTCAGTGCCCTCTGATACATACATACATACATATACACACACATACACACACACACACCACACAGAAAGCTAAGCATGGTGAACTGTGCCTATAACCCTAGTACTTAAGAACCTGAATAATATTGTTATTTATTGGTCCATAGTCAGATTTTTGGACCATACGTGTGTTCACAGAGACCAACATGGGTAAATGTGGGAGGAAAAAACTGAGAAGCAACTGTGAGATCAAAGAAATAAGTGAGGGAAGGAGAGAGAGTGTAAAGAAAGGAATATGAGTTGGGATGGATGAATGAATAAATACAACTACCAAGGCTGGGTTGGTTTGTAGTTCAGTTAGTAGAATACTTGCCCGACATGCATGAAGCTCTGGTTCGGTCCCCAGCTGGGAGTGGTCATAAACACTGTAACCCCAGCTCTCAGGAAGCAAAGCAAAGTGGAAGAAGCTCGAAAAAAGTCATCCTCAGCTACACAGGAGTTCAAGGCCAGTCTGCTAGAGACCTTGTCTCAGAGCAAACAAACAAATCAGAGCTACTATTACAGTAAACTTTTCTGTAGTGTTGGGGATTGAACCCAGACCTTCACACATCGTAGGCAAGGAATCCATCACTAATAAGCATTTTTTATTTCAAAGGGAAAAGGGAAAAAAAGAGAAAGAGGGGAGGGGGGAAGAAGGGGAGAGAGAGAGAAAGAGAGATGGAGATGCCATAGCATCTGGAAGTCGGAGGACAACTTTCAGAAGTCAGTTCTCTTTTCTACCATATGAGCTTCTGGACTCCAAATTCAGGTTGCCAAGTTCACCAGCAGGGACCTCGCCTCTGAGCGCTCTTGCCGGCCCACTGTCCTGATAAGCGTTTTTATTTTCTTGTATATGTATGTGAACACGTGTGTTCGTGCGCGTGTGTACATTCCTGTGAATGTGGGTGTGCTACAGCATACAATGGGGCGTCAGAGGAAAACCTCACCGACGGTCCTTCCCTTCCACCGTGTGTGACTCAGGATTTCTTTGTTGTTTTTCGGCCAGACTAGCTGACTAATGAGTATCCAAGGTCCCTTCTTTCTCCGCTTCTCATCCCCCAGTAGAAACAACACAGGGATTACTGACCCTATCACGACACATCCGGCTTTTATGTGGGTTCTGGGGATTCAAAACTCAGGTCTTCGCACTTGGGCAGCAAGTGTTCTTTACCTGCGCAGCCATCCTTTAGCCCTATTTTCATGTTTATATGTAACTGAAAATATACATCACTGCAGCTATACCATTATACTGTATTATATTACTAAGCTAGATGGTATAATCACCATTATTAGAATTAACACTTTTTTGAGATTTCGCTATGTGATTCCAGACATAAAACCACATTTTTTGCATGTGTCTGTGTGTAAAACATTTCTTTATTTTATATAATTATACATATCATATATAAAATTATAAAAATAAATTAATATTCTCATAGGCACCGGTGGGTTTGAGCTCTGGGCACATTTGTAGAGAATTAGTGGTTGAGTTAAGCCCAGAGCAAATCCGCAGGAGATTGTCTAGCTGATGGGGAAGGTCCAGTCCATGGTGGGTGGGACTAGGTCCTGGAATAAAATACAGAGAGCTAGTTGAGAGAGTGGGCATCCTGTGTATACTTGGCCAGACATGCTGGTCTGGCAAGTAAGGATCATCCCTCTCTCAGTCATTATGTAGAGATGGTGTGGCCAGTTCCCTCAGCCCTGGTGTTGATGTGTTTTCTCCTGTCAAGCTGGACTGAGAACTGTAACCAGGAATCTTAAGAGAGAATAAACCCCTTGTTCCCTTAAGCCGTTTGATGGTCATTTATCAGCAACCATGCAGGCCAGCTGCAACAAATATTTATTTATTTATTGAATATATTTATAGCCTTAAGACTTTACAAATAAACTGATACTGTGGCTGGTGAGCTAGCTCAGCAGATAAGGTGCCCGCTTGCAAACCTGGTCACCTGAATTCAATCTCCAGAAGACCCCTGGTGGAAGGAGACAACTGACTTCTAAAAATTGTCCTCTGACCTCCACCCACGCACCATGGCATGCATGCACATTCTCTTCCCCTCCCTCCCTCTCAAATAAACAAAGCAGCAAATAAACAAATAAAATAGACATAAAAAAGAAAAAAAACTGATGCCCAGTGCTCAAGTCAGGGATACATCATAGAAGTATATTGTGAAGGATGAATTTATCATCCCATGGGGGAAAAAAAGTGGATCCCCTAGAGTATTGGGTACTCACTGTCCTCCGAGGGCCGAAAGTCTATACGCAACTGTAGGTAAGGTTTGGAGGCAGTGGCAAAAGCTGTGCTGAGGTCCCAGTCCGACAGGAGGGAGAGGAAAGTTTCCTGTCCCAGCCGGTCCCGTACCATGTAGCTGATGCTAAAGTTCTTCTTCCTGGACAGAGAGGATACGAGGGAACTTTCAGCATCCCAGCTCCCTGAGGACCTCAGGAACAATTTACAAATCAAGGAGGGTAACATGAAAGGTGCTACAAATGACTTCCTACTATTTGCTGGGAACTATGGCTAAGGATTGTGGGTAGGCTGAGGTCAGGTCATTCATATCCATTTTGTTTCACAAAAACAGAAACAGGCTGGAGAGATGGCTCAGGGGTTAAGACCCTGCCTCACATGCAGAAGGTCCGGAGTTCGGATCCTAGGTTCCACATAAAAACACCAAGAAACTGAACTTCCAGCCCTGGTGGGCAGAGCCTGGGAAATCCCAGAGGGGAGTAAGAAGGAGGCAGAAGGAATCCCTGAAGTTGCCTTTGCTCCTCCACAGGAACACACAGTGTCCTCTGACACACACACACACACACACACACACACACACACACACACACACATACACACACATAAATAAAATATTAAAAAAACAGAAACACATACACACCTGCTTATCTCTGGAGGGCACAGAGAAAACTGGTAAAATGGTGGTCCCCTCTGGGGATGGTGCCATTGTAGTTGAGGGACAGAAGTGGGAAGAAAGTAACCTTCTTATTACATTAAAAAAAAAAAGCAGTCTACATGTCTGTCATTTCCACAACACACAAAAAAAGTTTTCTGCTCAAAAGTCAAGTACTGACTATGAATTTCCTCTTCAGATATGTGTGTGCCACTACACAAAGAAGTATGCTACTGGGCAATCACTGTAAGCTGTGGGGCATTCTCAGAGTCTACCAATCCTATACCATTTACATGTTACCTCCAAGGCAACCACAATGAAAAGCCATGTGTCCTGCACAAGAGAAGGACCTTCAGCTAGCAGGCTGGCAAAATTCACAATGTCTTGTAATAACCATTGCTTCTGAGGGTGTGAGAGAAACAAGCAATTTTATTTTCTTTTTCGAGACATCTTATTTTATTCTCCTGCCTCAGCCTTCTGAGTGCCAAGATTGCAAGCACCACCACAGACAGCCTGGTGAGGCTGTACTGATAACACCTTCTGCAGACCATTTTGGAAATAGCCATTGAAAGTTTAAAAAGGGGCTGGAGAGCTGGCTCAGGGGTTAAGCTTCTGCCTTGCAAGCAGGTGGAAGTCCTGAATTTGGATCCTAGATCCCATGTAAAAATAACTGGGTAGAAATGGCTGTGGCCTGCACTTCCCCTCACTCCAGAACAAAGCAAAGAGGAGGTAGCACAATCCAGAGTGATTCCCTAAGTGAATCTTGGACCTCCACGGCACACACGGTGCTCTCTGGTACACAAATACACACCCATACACACACACACACACACACACACATACACACACACATTTTTATATTTTATATAAAAATAAAAAATAAAGTTTTTGGGGCTGGCAAGATGGCTCAGGACTTAAGACTCTGCCACACAAGCATAAAGTCCTGAGTTCAGATCCTGTCGAGGTCCCACGTAAAAATGCCAGATGGAAATGGTGGCCTGCACTTTTGGCCCTGATGGGCGGAGCCTGGAAAATACCAGAGCAAATCAAAACGGTGGTAGAAGCAATCCAGGATGATTCCCGAAGTCACCCTTGGTCCTCCACAAGGACTCATTGTGCCATCTGATACATACACACACACACAGTTTAAAAAAATAAATAAAAACTTTTAAAAGGCCAGCTAGTTTGTTTTAAAAAGCCCCCTGTTAGTTTATGACTAGATCTCTCCTCCACTCACCCATTCAAGTCAAAGGCTCTGATGAGGATGTGTTGTAACACGTCCAGCGAGGTGATCTGAGGGTCTACGGCAAAAGAGCGGAATTCAGGCGCCAAGAAGGTGTCACATTTCTAGGGAGAGAAGACATGGGGTATGCCATGACGTGCCACATTACCATGCCAAAGGGTGGATGAGGTGCAGAGCAGTGAGAGGTCGAGGTGGCAGGGATCAGAGGTAGATGGGTGTTGAGGATCACAGAAGAGACTTGTTTTTGGTTCTGGGGGTTGTGGGGAACTGCAGGCGACTTCTGAGCAGAGGAGTATACCCTTGAGTTTTTATAGGATCTTTACCGCTGCTCTGTGAACAGGCTGTCAGGTGCAAGGGGCAAACCGAGAGGTCTAGTAAGGAAAGTGCTGTTTAATAGTGTTAGGGGTTCAATTTTTCTGTATCTTCTTGAATATGGTTGCCACAATTGGCCAGTCCAACCATAACAACTTCGGTCCTGGTCTTGTGCACTATAATCAATCTACTGAATCTCTAACATTCTCTGGCTTAAATTTCTTCAATGGCAACACTAGGGGTCGCCACCTAGCCTTCCCCATTAAATGATCCTTTCAGATGATTTATTATTGTGTATCTGCGCGCGCGCGCGCGTGTGTGTGTGTGAGTGAGAGAGAGAGAGAGAGAGAGAGAGAGAGAGAGAGAGAGAATCTACATGCATATTATACAGCATGGGTATGGAGCTCAGAGGACAACTTTGTGGAGTTATTTTTCTCCATCTACCTTTACATGGGTTCTGGGGATCAAATTTGGACCAGCGGGGTTTGTATGGCAAGTGCTTTTTACCAGCTGAGTTATCTCCACCACCCCCCATAATTTTTGAACTTTATATTCTGGTAGTAGCAAACTGAACATCCTGCCTCCAGGCCTTTGTGTATGCTGATCCCCTTCTGTCTGGAACATCCTTCCCACTTGTTCATCTGGCTTACTCACAGTTCCGCATCTTTTTCTGAATTCCAAAACCTCTACTTTTGAGCGTTATTACACTGACGTGTTCTGTCGACCTTTTCATCACTTGCCAATGCCACCACCCCAGTGTGAGCCAACGGCCATCCTTGCTAGAATTACTGCAACAGGTTTGTCCCTCAGAGGATATACCACAAGCCACTCACCATCCCCCCCCCCCCCCCCCCCGCCTCTCTGATTTACCTCCTACCACTCTCACCCTCTTCCTGCCCCAGCAATCTGGGACCCTACAGGTACATTATCAAGCGACCTCCACCTTCCGGCCTTGGATCTAGCTGATTCCCCTACTACAAACTCTTCCCCCACCCATAGCCGACTCCTGGTTTGATTAGAACATCTGCCTTTCAGGCTCTCTTCTGGGGATTTTCCTTTACAACCCTGGCTACAGTTAACTCCCTGGTTGCATAACCTTTCTCGTTTTATGATATTCACCAGTGTTCCAACCTCACATGGAACTGTTCCCCCTCCCCCCCAATCCCCCTCCGCACAAGCACTTGGGCTTGGCCATGGTGACCAAACACGAAAGGGAACTGCTAACACCTCTGTTGGCTGGCTTTAGGACGTCAGCAAGCACTGTCATTCCTCAGGGTCCCTCCCTCTAACCCGGTGGCCCCACCCCTCAACCCGTAAACTCCACCCTTCCACTCCATAGGCCCCTACCCCTCTATTTTCAATCCCACGCCCTAGGATAAGTCCCCGAGACTCACGCCCACATCTCGGCCCGTCATTCTGTTCTCAAACCTCCCCCCTCAAGTAACGCCCCCAAATCTTCGATCCCGCCCTCCATCCCGTGCCGGCCAGGGTCCTCTCCCCTGACTATCCAGCCAGGTGGGCCGACCGGCCTCCCTCCTCACCTTGACTCGGACCCGGACCACCTCTCGCTCCTCCTCCTCGGCCGCCGCGGCACCCCCGCCGGGCGAGGGCGCTCCGGAGCCGGCCAAGTCAGAGTCCCCGGAGGCCGTGGCCATCCCGCCGCCGCGGCTGGTCCCGGGCGAAGGTTGACCGTTGCCCCCTACCCTCTGTTCGTACCCTACAGAGCGGCCGCCCGCGGCCCCACCTAGCGCTGGGGCGCAGGCGCAGAGCGTCCCGAACGACCATACCCCGCTGCCCCGCCCGCCTGGCCCAAGCCGGAGCGTTCTGCGCGTGCGCACAGCGTCCTCGCGTTCGAAGCCCCGCCCCCCAAAGCCGGGCATTTGGCCATCGTGTTTCTTTTTAGCCCGTGTGCGGGCTGCTCCTTCGGTCCCGCCTGCCCGGGCCCCATGGCTTGCTTGTTTGCCCGGTCTACTTCCGGATTCAGCTAGGGGTGTAGTAAAGCGACAACTGGTTCCGGAAAGAAATGGGCCAGGAGGGAAAAGTCGCCGCGTGAAGACGTCTCGACTCCACCCCCATGCCACGTGCCTCTGATAACAGATGACGTCACCTACTTCAAATACCTGTGACCCTCGCTTTAGACTCAACAATTCTCCAAGGTGTTTTCAATTTTTAGGAACGCTTTTGACTTCTGGGAGACACGGTTTCCATACATTGCACCCATAGGGCTAGAATCTTGATTCTCCGCACAGGTGTATAATATACCTCCACACCCACCGTAAAAAATCTCTTAATGGGTAGCCTACACTTGCCCCTCAGGGACTCCGTGTCCCTGACTTCCTTTCTTTTTCTCACCTAATAAACCTAACCTTAACCCTCAAAAAATTCACAGAACTATACACAAGAGTTTTACACTGAACTTGTGAACTTCATTAAGGAATTGACTTAAGACATTTTTAAACTTTCTAGAGGGCCTAGTTTTTCTCTCCAAAAAGTTTCCTTGTTGTTTTCCCTTTGAAAACATTTGTCAGACAGAGAAAACGAGCACACACATTCCCTGGCACGAGGAGAGTGACGTCTGAAGTCGTTTTCTTACCAAGTCGACTTCCAGGAATCGAACTCTGGTTTAATCGCTGAGCTCTACTCAGGCCCTTAACTTTTTTTTGAGGCATTGTAATGTAGCTCCATTCCCCTCCAACTCACTGTAGAATTGAGGATGACCTTCAACACTTTATCTTCCCACCACCTTCCAAGGGATTGCCAAGTATGTGGCAAAACACCCAATTTTACAAGCTGATGGTAGATGCTAGTAAGCATTCTACTGTCGAGATAGATGTATTACCAGCCCAAAGTTAACTTTTCTAGACGTGTCTTCAATTTTAATTTGGTACATTTTAAAATTTATTGCTTTGGTACTATTCGTTAAAAATAGATCCCTTTTTGAAATAACTGGGACTTTTCTTTGAAATCCAGGGAGGGATTCTAGTATGTCCCCCCCAGTTCCACAGGCACACAAAGACGCTGGACTTTTTGCTGGGAGAGGCTGAGTGTGCTCCTGAGTTATCTTAAGGCAGGATAAGCAAATTGTTAACATCCCAATATCCCGAGGGCATTGGTGCTGATTTTAGATAGGGGTCTGAAGAGGTCAGATGTCTAGCTTGATTGTGGAGAGCACTTACAGATAAAGATTGTGGGATGCAGGAGATCAAAAGAGGCCCTGGCCATTATCTGGAGGAAAACTTTCTTTTTCATGTTTTTATTCATTTTTCCATCAACAAATACAAATTATATGTGTTAGATGGACTCCATATATCAATTCATTTATTCTAGATTCAAAATCCTGTGAGGTAGGTATTATTCATAGCAGTATTTTATATATGTCACACACCTGTATTGAAAGTCAAGGAGAACAAAGTTCAAGGTCAAAGGGTCGAAGCAGCATAGGAACTAGGTAAAGCAAAGCCTGGTGGATGTTTTCAGGTAGTGGAAAGAAATGTCTGACAGCATATGAATTAAAGAATTGAAGTTATGCAAGAAGACTGTTCTTCACTGCAGAGTATACTCTTGCTATTGACAATCTCACTGCCCCTTGCAGTGTACTAATGAACCTTTTTTCGTTTTTTTGTTTTAACTTTGCTCGTGCAGGTGTGGGTGTATATGTGTGGGATATAAACAGTGTATGTGTGTAGAAAAGGGCAGTGTGTGTGCCTGTGGAGATCCAAGGGTGATTTCAGGAATCATCCTGGATTACTTTCTCTTTTTTTATTTATTTTCCCAATCATACAAGCTTAATAGGTACCCCAGTCCTCTCCCTCTCTCCACTCTGGATTTCTTTCCTTATTGCTTTCCTCTGGGGTTTCCCAGCTTCTGCCCCCCCAAGGCTCAAAGTGCAGGCCACCACCATTTCCGACCAGCATGTTTTTATGTGGAATCTGGGATCTAAGCTCAGGCAGGACTTTTTGGTTGCAGGGCAAAGGCTTAACCCCTGATCCATCTCTCTAGCCCCCTAAAATATATAAAATATTTCTCCAAAATAGCACTGAAAGCCTGAGCAGAACCAGGATTTGAATTGAGGTTCAGTTTTGTTTTTTTTTTTCAATTTGATCTGCTTTACACAGACTGCCTAAGGCCAGCCTTCAGATATCTGCTATCTTTGCCATCTCTTCAAGATGCTTTAGGTACCAATTATTTAATTAGATAGACTACGGAATGAGGAATGGCAGTTTTCAAGACAAATGATGCAGGTCTGCAGAGTGAATGTGGGGTATCTGTGAGGTGAAAGGAAGTCTGTAAGGAGGGCGGGGAGCACGAGGGAATCTACAGGTGCATGATAGTGGTCTGCAGTGGCGGGAGGGTATCTATGGATGACTGGTCAGGAGTATATCACGGATTGTGGAGGACTGACTGCAAGCTGAAACAGTAAGTAGGTGAGTGATAAGTGGTCTATGGAATGAAAGGCGGTAGCTGTGTGTTGAATAATGGAGTATCTGTGACAGAGTGATCAGTTCTGCAAGGTGAGTTGTGGCGTCTTCAGGATTAGTGATGGTGGATCCGTCACATGGGTGACTGCTGACTCTGTGACGCATGTCAGTGATTGGGTCAGTAGGATGAATGATAGGTGCTCTATAGGGCAAATTATGGGGGTTTTCAGGGTTTATAAAGGAGTTTGGGGAGCAAGAGAGGTTTAGTGAGTTATAGGGATCTGTGAGTTACATAATAGAGGTATGTGGTATAAGCAATGGGTATCTTTGGGATCAGATGAGGGTTATGTAGGGTGATGTGTAAAGGTGATAGGATATCTGTCTATATAGTGACTTAATAGGAACCAAAAAAAGCTAAGTGATGGGGGTATGGATGGTGTTAGTGTTAAGAACCTTTTGAGGTATGGAATCTGGTATCTGTGGGGTGAATGATGTCTATGAGGGTTGAATGGTTGGAAATGTTATGGATTGAATGTTATGGATTGAATTATGTTGCCCCCCCCCCGTTCCTTTATGTTGACGTTCTAACCTCCATGGTAATTATATTTCAGACTGGACCTTTAAGGAGGTAATGAGGTCACAATGGTGGAGTACTAATCCAATAGGAGGAGTGTTCTCATAAGTGTTATTCATAAGTGAAGGAGACAATGCTTAGGAGAAAGCAAACCTGTTCGCACCTTGATCTTGGACCTTCAACCTCCAGCACTTCAAGAAAATAAATCTATGCTAAACCATCTCATCTCTGGCATTTCATTCCAGAAGCCCAGACTGATCAAGACAGAGCATAATGAGGATCTATGGGGTCAATAGTGGGGTCTATGTGAGATGTGATCAGATTATAAACCGAGCGATGGGTTCTATGGTATAAAGGAGATCTGTGAGCTCAGCAGTGGAAAGTCTGTGGGATGAATTATGGGTGTTAAGATGTGAGACAGGATTCAGTAGGGTTAATAATGGGGCCTATGGAAGAAGTAATGGAACTAACAGGGGATTGAACTTGGTATTTGAGATGAGTGTTATTGTAGGTAATTGATGAGGTGCTACCGGGTGTGTGACAGGTAGTGCCAGTGACAGGATCTGTAAAGATTGTTCATACTGGCTCGTAAAGTCAGTGGTGGAGTTTTGTGGTTTGAGAGATTGAAGTCTCTATGAGATAAGTCATAGGAGCGGAAAGGTCTGTAGTAGGGTATCTTGAAGGATAAAAGACAAGCTGCGGAAGGTTAGTGAGGGATGAATTTCTGGAATGATTAGGGACCGATAAGCTAAATGATCCAGGGCTTGGCCTTCGAGGTGAATGGCATGGAGTCTGTGAAGGGGTGTAGTTGCCTAAGCTCAGTGATCAGGACTGCAGTGAGTCATGGGGTGTATGAATGAAGAATCTGTAAGGTTAGAGATGGGGTTTGTGGTGGGAATTTATAAAGTGAGTATTAGGGGTGAATAATATGTGTCTATGTGCCAGGGATTCAAGAGGTGAGCAAGCAGCGTAGTGCAGGTCATAGGAATCTCTCCAAGGAAAGCACTGGAAAGTGGAGGGGAGTGTATGGTTTGATTACAACTCCCCAAAATTCATGTTGAAATCCTAATTGGCCGTAACCCATAATGCGACTATATTTGCAGACAGGGCCTTTAAAGAGATGATTAAGTTCAAAGAGGCTGGTAGGTTGGGCTTGAATCCAATGCGGTAGCCTTATAAGAAGAAACTTGGACAGGGCGTAAGTATGCACAGAGGGAAGACAGGGAGAAGCAGCCTTCTGAAAGCCAAGGAGCCACCTCATGGGAAATCACAGCTTCAGACCAAGTGGACTTGAAATTTCAACCTCAGGAACTGTGAGAAACTAAACCTGGGTGTTTTGTTTGTGATGCAAGGAATTAAACAGAGGACATTGCATGGGCTGGGAAAGTGCTCCGCCACTGATCCGTGTCCCCATCGCTCCTTTCACTTTTTATTTTGAGACAGGTCTAAGTTGCAAAGCTGATCATGAACTCATTCAATAGCTCAGGCAGGCTTTGAACTTGCAGTTCTCCTGCCTTAAACATCTGGAATTATAGGCTGACATCACCAGTGTCAACACCTTTCTAACGCTTGCACAGCAGGCATGGTCGTGTAGACCTGAAATCCCAGAACTTGGGAGGTAAAAGCAGGACTAGGAGTTCAAGATCATCCTCAGATACAAGAGCCTCTGTCTCCAACACGCACACACCACACCATGCACACATTCTCTTGATCGGTGGGCAGATGACAACAGCTCCAGCAAACTAATGCAGATTTTGGTATTTGGAAGTAGGGTGGTTGCTGGTGTTACAAATATCTAAAAAGGTGAAAGTAGTCCTTTAGCAACAAGGTAATGGGCAAAAGATTTAAGGTACATGAAAAAATTGGGGCTGGCACATTCAAATAAAACTTCAAGATGGGAGGGAGTCTGGTAGTGGAAAAGAAGGGCTATAATGGGAAGAGGAGGGGGATGGGATTGGGAATTACGGTGTGAAAATATAAATTTACAGTGTCCATTTGTGAAACACTAAAAGAAGAAAGATTAAAACCAGGGCCGGCAAGTGCCTGCTCACAAACCTGGTGACCTGACTTTGATCCCTGGAAGCCCACAGTGCAGGAAGACAACAGACTTCTCTGACCTCTAACCCCCACCTGTATGCCAAGATATGCATGTGCGCCCTTCTCCCTCTAATAAATACCCTTTAAATTAAAAGGGGGGGGGCAAAAAGCATAAATTCATTCTATGTTGTCTAAAAGTTCCAAAGAAAACAGGGAGGGAAATAAACAAAATTTAAAAACCTAGATTGCGATGGTCTCAGTATTTGCTCCCCGAACCCAATTCCTATGTTGAAACCTGATCTTCAGTGTGAACGTATGAGGAAGTGGAGCTAAGGGAGTTGGTTAATTCATATGGGTGGTACCCCAAAAATAAGATTAGTGGTCTTGTAAGGAGATGAACAGATCAGAGTGCTCCCCTTCAACTCTGTTGGCATACAGTGAACCCCGGGAGCCACTCACCAGATGCCCAATCTGTCAACAGTAGCCTTCAGAGTGTACTACATACAATTCTGTTGTTTATAACCCACTTAGCTCATGGTATTTTGTTATAGCAGTCAATTGCCTTGAAAAAAACTGTTGAGAAAAATATGGATGGTAAATGTTGAGGCTTCGCATGTATTCAATAAGAAAAATGGTATTGCAAACTGAAAGGAAGGCAAAGAATTTGGCTGAATTTATTCTAGCGCTTTGTCGAAGACAGAACATAAGGGTGATAAACGTGGATTTTTGGCTGATTTCTTTTTTTAGATTTATTCTGTGTGTGTGTGCACGTACATGTGTCGAGACATGCACATGACGATCAGAAGAAAAATTGGGGGAAATCAGTTCTCTGTCCACGTGTGGGAATCAAACTCAGGTCATTAAGCTTGATGACAAGCGCCTTTACCAGATGAGCCACCTCCCTGACCCCTGAGATTTCTTTTTTTTTGAGATTTGTTTATTTGTTTAGTGTGTGTGTGTGTGTGTGTGTGTGTGTCTGTCTGTCTGTCTGTCCCAGAGAGCACTGTGTATCCCTGTGGAGGACTAAGGGTGACTTTGGAAATCATCCTGGATTACTTCTACCACCTTTTCACTTTGCTCTGGAATTTCCTAGGCTCCATCCACCAGGGCCGGATGTGCAAGCTGCCACCGGTTCCTCCTGGCATTTTTTTTATGTGGGACCTAGGATCTGAACTCAAGACCTTCAGCTTGGGAGGCAGAGTTTTCCTGAGCCATCTCTCCAACCCTGAGATTTCTTTTTTTTAACCAATTAATTAATTTTGTGTCTGTGGGCTGGCAAAATAGCTCAGCAAGCAAGACGCCTGCTCACCAACCTGGAGACCCAAGTTCGATTCCCAGAAGCCCACATGGTGAAAGGACAGTGAGTTCCGAAAGTCACACTGGTGACCTCTGAGCACAGTACCATGCATGTTTTCTCTCTCTCTCTTTCTCCAATAAACAAACAAACAAACAAACAAAAAATCTTAAAGAAAAAAGAGGCAGAGGGGGCTGGAGAGATGGCTCAGGGGTCAAGTCTTTGCCTCGCAAACAGAAGGACTTAAGCTGATATCCCAGATCCCATGTAAAAACACCAGGTGGAAATGACAGCAGCCCAAAAGGCAGAGCCTGGGAAAATGCAGAGCAAAGCAAAAGAGGAAGAGCCATGGAGGACGTTTCCCCAAGTCATCTTGGGTTTCCACAGGGACACACGATGCTTCTGACAAACACAGACACAAGAAATAAATTTTAAAAGAGGCAGAAGCAGGATTCCTAGAACTTAAAAAATGTGTTCGTGTGCGTGCGTGCGTGCGTGCGTGTGTGTGTGTGTGTGTGTGTGTGTGTGTGTGTGCGCTGTGTGAGAGAGAGAGAGAGAGATCAGGCAAATGTGTACCACAATGCACATGCTAGAGGATGGCTTTTGGCTTCTCTCCACTTTGCTAATAAGGCAGGTCTCTTTTGTTTCTGCTACTACTCGAGCTTCCGGAACATTCTCCTGTCTCCACCCCCCATCGCACCAGTGCAGTGCTGCTGTTCCTGCAGGCTCAGCAAGTCTGGAGGGTGGAGCATCTCATCAAAGTCTTGACCCTCGTACTTAAAATGAATTGGATGAGGACTTGGGCCCTGTGGCTGCTTTCCTCTTCCTAGTTCTCCATTTCGGGATGAGAATCTTACGCCTCTCCTGCCACTGCACTTTGTAATCTGAAAGTGGTCTGATTTCATAGGTTCACATTGAAATAGGAAACTTTGCTTCAGGATTCATCACACCTCAAAAGTCTTATTTATGGTTGATTTATAGGATTTTTAGGTGTAATTTGGGATTTAAAATTCATGCAAGGAGCTGAAAGGTGTCTATGCTTATAGTTCCACTGCCTGGGTGGCTGAGTCAAGTCAGAAGGATTATAAGTTTGAGTTCAACCTGAGCTACACAGCCATTTTAAGACCAGCCTGGAAAACACAGTGAGACCTTAACTTACACAAAACAATCTAAAATGCTGGGCCCGGGGGCAAACACCTGCAATCCCAGCACTTAAGAGCTGAGGCAGAAAGAGCAAGTGTCAGAAGCCAGTCTGTACTATTTAGCAAGTTCTTGGCCAGCCTGGCTTGTAGATGAGGTCCTGTCTTTAAAAAAAAAAATACAGTTGCACAATAAAGGACTCTCTGGGAATTGGGGGGGGAGGCACTGGGGGATGGGGAGGGAGGGATACGGGGAGGGGGTGCAGGGGATTTGGGGGGAGGAGGAGGGAGGGAGGGAACTGGTGTACCTAGTAAGTTTGTATGAGTGGAAATAATAAAGAATGTATATAATAAAAAAAAAGCAGTGACCCCACACCTCCAAAAAGCAGGTCAACTTTGATGGGGGAGGGGTGGAAGGAAAAATACTTTCTTCAAGGGGATAATCACTGATATACAATTCATGCTCCAGCAAGCAAATGATGCCATCAATTGCAACCCAAATAAAACCCAGTAGTTCACTCATGCAAAAGAAAAAAAAAAAAGATAATAGGAGGGAGACTGGCAGGGAAAAAGAGCTGTAGGGAAGGGGAGGGAAAATGGGACTGGGGATTATCATGTATGAAACATGTAATCATGTATGAAACAAAATAATTTAAAAAATATTCATGGGCTGGAAAGATGGCTTAGGGGTTAAGACTCTATCTCATAAGCAGGAGGTCCTGAGTTCAGATCCCAGATCCCGCGTTAAAACGCCAGGCAGCCTGTACTTCTAGCCCTGGTGGGCGGAGCCTGGGAAATCCCAGATCAAAGTGAAAAGGAGGTAGAAGCAATGCAGGATGATTCCTGAAGTCATCCTTGGTCCTCCACAGGGACACACAGTGCCCTCTGATACACACACACACACACACACACACACACACAGTTAATGAATAAAGTAAACCAAAAAAAAAGAAAAAATATTCATTTCTAAAAAAAAATGAAATGAAATTGACAATAAGATTCATTCAGGGGTGTTGTTTAAGAATCTGGGTTCAGTCTTTGGTCTATAGCACTCCACTCCCCCCATTCCAGCAAATGTCAATTTCAGAATGAGTGAAGAGTTTTGGGGTGCCAAGATGGGGCTATAATGTACTCTGTATGCAAGAGGATATGAATTTAGGGGCAGAATGTTATGGACTGAACTGTGTCCTACTTAAGCTCGTGTATCAAAGTCCTTACCCCCTAAAACCTAGAATGTAACTGTTTGGGACACAGGACCTTTACTGAGAAGTGATTAAATTAAAACGAAGTTAGTAAGGTGGATCCTGATCCAATGTGACCGACACCCTAAGAGGACAGCTGGACACATAGAAATAGCAGAAGCCCTAGTGTGCAGAGGAAAGACCACGCGAAAACACAGAAAGAACGCAGCGATTTATAGGCTAAAGAAAGAAGGCTAAAAGACAAAAGAAAAAGCAAGAGAAATAAAAAGGAGGCTGGGGGGACCACACCTACTACTGAGAGGCTCTAGAGCTGAGAAGTTAACAGGCCTACTGTGTGAGCTACTTGGTCTGTATCACTCCGTCACCACAGCCCAAGTCAACTAACACCAGGAGACTATGGGGGCAACCAACAAGACTTGTGGTATGACAAATGGGGTGATCTTGAAGGGAGAGCCTATGCGGGAAGTTCTGGGGTCTATGAGGTAAATTATGAGAGTGTGTGGAGTCAGTGCTGAGGGTTTGTAAAGTCAGACATGGGAGGTCTATGTGACGATGATGATGAAGGTCGGTGGATGAGTGAAGGATGGAGTGGGATCTATGTGGTTAGTTACAAGACACCTCTAGGATTAGTAATTAAATATCTCCCAGTGTTACGGTTAAGATATTTTATTTCATGATTTTGAAAACTGCCACCATCACGGACTGCCTACCTTCTCTTGTATCTCTTCACAGAGATCCCTAATGACAATCTCATATATTCCCTACCTGTCCTGTGTTTGGTCCTTTGTGTGCCCACCCATCAGCCTGACCGTGGACAGATGAGTTAGCTTTTCCCGTCCGACCTGTGGGAGCAGGATTCGAGTCTTCTGGGAGACGAGAGCACTTCAGCAGCAGTGTTCCAGCCCACTGTGCTCACGTTTAGTTGTGCTTGCTCTTGGCTTTTGTGACCTTGGTGTCCGACACGTGCTGGGCATGAGCAAGGTTTTTTATAGCATCGACCACGAGGATTCCGGGCACTATCAGCCATATGCCATTCATGAAGACAAAGTAAAACCAGAAATAGAGAGGGTGTCCGAACTCCGCATGCTGGAAACCTTCACTTTGTTCCATCAAGAAGTATAGCACATCCCCGTATAGCTGGCCTGTGGGGAGCAGAAGGGGAAGGAGGAGCCCCCGTGAGCAAGAGGGGTCCAACTTGGCATTTTCCCAAATCATCCTTCAAGGCCTCAGAGCTCAGCCCAATTCGGACTCCTAAATTCTGAAATCAGAGCTGAAAATTGGTCCTAATAAGAAAGTGCAAATTTGGGAAATCAGAGTTTGGCCAATTTTTTTCCTTTGTTTCCCCCCCCCAAGGGATATTGTAGCCTGAGCTGGCCTAAAATTCACAATCCTTCTGCCTCAGCCTCCTGAGTGCTAGAATTACAGGCATGTAATGGAGACTGTCTCAACTCAGGAGGGCCCGTCGATCTAGAATTGAAAGCAAGCTTTAAAATCTTAGCATTCACGACAGCTTAGGATTCCAGGACTACAGAGAACTCATCTATCGAGAACTAGAGGAAGTGAACACTTTAAGAACATAGGAAGACTGGATCTCAGAGAAGGGAGGCGAGTTCTGGAGGCTCCAGAGGCTTCTGGCCATCGAGGGTCGCTTCACGAGACCTCACAGGACACTTGGTGAGAAAAGGGGAAATTCCCCTCCCTCCAGGAGGGACAAGTTGTTTTAGAACTTCAGGGAGTTTCTCACTGAGTCTGACTCGCCCCGCCCCTGGATGGACACAATTACTAATTCCACCTGCAGGGACGTGTCTGTGTCTGCGGATTCCCCCATTAACCTCTCTAGGCCCTAGCTTAGGCCAGCTCCTCACCCACAGAGATCACCAGCTGTAAGACAAAGCGCAGAGGTTGCTGGCGGAGAAAGGCGATCACTACCCACAGGCTAAGTGGTCCCCATAGGCAAGCTGTGATAGTTTCCATAAAGACGATGAAGCTGTCCTCACTGCAAGAGAAAAGATGGGGCACCGACATTATTGTGCTCTGCCCAAAGATCCTTCCATTCGTGCCCACTAATACATCCCTGCCCCAAACTAATGCAGGTCTACGCGACAGAGGCAAATACTCACAGGATATATCGGCTATCTCCTTTGGCATACTCTTTCCCTGAAAGAAGCAATGAGATAGAGATACATGAAGGGTAATGCAAGGACAAAGGAACTCGTGAAACCCCTACAAGAAGACAGGCTTCACAATATTCCTGTGCCTCGGTTTCCTCAACTGTTCAGTGGGGGTAACAGTTGAGACTCTAAGGCGTACGTGTGTGTGAAGTCTAATGCAGAATAGTGTTGCTGCTAACAGCTTAGAAGTGTGCCATTAAATGGAGGCGCTCATAGATAGAAGATGGAGGGGTAAAACTGGGCATGGGGGCATAGTGCTAAGTGTCTGTATCTCCCAGATCGTGGGACGTGGAGGCAGGAGGTCATTCTTGCCTACGTAACAGATTAGAAGTACAACCTGGACTACATGAGGCCTGGTCTGGAAAAAAAATAGAAGATGGTGAGTTGAAATAAATGAAAGGGGGGAGAGATAAAGAGAAAAAAACTATACACCTACATGTAGGTGACTAGATGAGTGAATAAAAGAGTGAGCAGAAAACGAGAAAGATGACCAATTAATCTAGGGGTACACCTCAGTGATGGAGTGCCTGCTCAGTATGTACGAAGTCCTGGGTTCTATCTCCAGCAACCCCCCCCCACATACATACAAAAAGATCAAAACAAAACCCCAAGATAAAATTAGGCAAGAGACTTGAGGAGGTTCTTCACAAAAGAGGATTCTCAAATGACCAATTAACACATGAAAAGTGCTCAAACTGCTATTTGCCTCTGAGGAGACATAAATTAAAAATTAAAAGCATAAAAAAATTAAAAGCGAACTGCATGATCACACATACTAAAATGAAAAAATTTAGGAAAGACCTGGCTCTACCAAGTGTTGGTGAAGATAAAGCATGATTCCTCCATCCTGGCTCATGAGAATGTAACAGTTCGGGATTTTTCCCCAACCCCAATGCTGGCATGGAACCCGGGGCCATACATGTGCCAGGCAAGCAATATACTACTGAGCTATATCGCCCAGATTTGGTAATTTTTCCTAAAATTACATCCATACCTACCGTAAGATTCAGCCATTCTACTTGTATGTATTTACCCAAGAGAAATGGAAACAGAGGTCTACACAAAGACATATGCAGAATGCTCACAGAAGGGCGCTGGAGAGATGGCTCAGGGGTTAACAGTGCCACAAAAAGCAGAAGGTCCTGAGTTCAGGTCCCAGATCCCACGTAAAAAAACACCAGGAGGAAGCTGCGGTGGCCTGCACTTCCCTACCTGGTGGGAGGAAAATCCCAGAGCGAAACAAAAAGGAGGTAGAAGCAATCCAGGATGATTTTCAAAGTCACCTTGGCCCTTCACAGGGACACACAGTGCCCTCTGACACACACACACACACACACACACACATGCACGCACGCACGCACGCACGGAAAATAATAGAGTAAAAAAATAAAAATGTTCAAAGCAACTGTATCCAAGAGGTCAAAAAGGCATACTATCAAGAAGTGGAAGATTTGGGGGCAATGCCGTTTAGTATCCTACAAATCAAATAATGTGGTAACATTCAGGCTCTGAAATCGCTTTATGAAACAAATGACCAGGAGTGATCTCTTTAAAAAAGCAAAGTTTAGGGCTGGAGAGATGGCTCAAGGGTCAAGACTCTGTCTCAAGCAAAAGGTCCTGAATTTGGATTCCAGGTCCCACGTAAAAAACGCCACACACAAACTGCGGCTGCCTGCACTTCTAGCCCCGGTGGGTGGAGCCTGGGAAATCCCAGAGTGAAGCAAGAAGGAGGTAGAAACAATCCAGGGTGATTCCTTAAGTCACCCTTGGTCCTCCACAGGGACACACAGTGTCCTCTGACACACACACGCACGCACACAGAAAGTTAATGGAATTCTAAAAGCAATCAACCAATGAAAGAATTGATAGGTGAGTAAACATCAAAACCAATCCCTGCCAAGAAATCCTCCTCCCACAGCATAAGCGTTTAGGACTCACAGAGTTGGGATAAGAAGGCTTGATCTCCAAGAAGGACCTCGTGGTACACAGCAAACCAGCCTTCAATCACCAAGTGAACGAATGCACATACTGTAAACCAGCACAAGACCAGTCGCCGCCCAGTTCCTAGTGGGACAACTGAAGCGCGACCCGACAACAGCCATGTGGTCAACAAGATAACCCCAAAAGTGGAGAATAGGCAGACCAGGATATACCAGGCGGGGTGGTCATTAGGTACAAAGTTGTCCAGTTTCAGGTGCCGGGGCCAGTACGGGTGCAAGGAGCCCACGTTGGTCGTCATGTCTCTACGGCCGTTGCTGGCTTTGCGCAGACAAACAAGGGGGAGGGAAAAAAAGGACCGGAAAAAACCTGGGCAAATAGAAAGCACAGGGTAAGATAATTAAACCACATCCAAATAGTCTATTACGACAAGCAATGTAAACGGAGCAAATTTACTATTTGACAGGTTGAATGTAAGACTGGGTCAAAAATAATTTCAAAAGTAAAAAAGACCAGCAAGATAGCTCAGTGTACAAGGTGCCGGCTTCGTTGGATTCCCGAAACCCACGTGGTGCAAGGAGAGAAGTAGCCTCTGACCTCCTCCGCCCTTGCACCATTGTATGCACGTGAGCCCTTCTCTCTCCTTCTGATAAATAAAAAACTAAAAATAAATAAAAAGTAAAGGAAACCTAGTTATGTGCTGTTTCAAGGACACGACTAAAATGTAAGGCAGCAGAAGGACTGAAAGCTTCTTGCAGCCCTCTGGGGGGAGGGCACAGCCACAGGAGATGAGCCTGAGTTGAGACAGGACAGCAAAGTCCGCCAACAGAGGGGACAGGAGCAGGAAAAGGGTACCGTCACTCTCCTGGTAATGATTTCAGGAATTTCAACATACTTAGGTCATCCTTTCTGGGAAAGGGCATAAAGAAAACAGTTAAAACTGACCAATGAACTATACCTTAAGTTCAACATCCTTGCCACACATGTGCAAGGATGCCCTTCATCTATATTCGACCTCTTCCGGGACTCCCTTCTCTACCTGCAAGCTGCACGATGTACCTAAAGCTCCTATTCAAGAACAGAATTCTAGGGGCTAAAGACAACAGCAGGAAATTATACCAGCACATACTTTCAGGTGTTGTGGGACATGCCCCAAATCCTAATATTCTGCAGGCTAAGGCAGAAGGCTTGTCATGAGTTCAAAGGTAGCCTGGTCCACACAGCAAACTCCAAGGTAACATAGCAAGATCTTGTCTCCAAATAAACAGAGTTACAGATCAAGTCGTTTCAAAACCCCCAAATCATGTATCTACTCACTGCTGAGCACTTGGGTCTACATTCCTCTCCCAACACCCATGTCTTTCTGGTTAATCAATAAAGTCACTAAACTTTGCATCACTGTGACATATTCTGACCTAATCTTCCAGGCAGGTTTCAGGGACACCTAGACAGAAGTCCCTGAGGCTTGGGGGAGGGGGACACACAGACTTCTTAATTTGCCTTGCAGGAAACAGTGAATCATACATCCTGTTTGCCCACGAGAGCAAGAGCTAGTCCTCTTGGCTTACAGTCTGGTGGAGGTAACAAAAAGCAGACACGTGACCGGGGGGGGGGTCACAATGTGGTATGGGACACATAGGAAACAGTCCTGATCCCAGGTCCCATCGGTCAGCCTCATGGGAAAGACTGTCACCAAGCCAGGTCTCAACACTTGGGGCTCACGGTTGTGGGAAAGACACGGAAACACAGGCTGGGCCCGCTGGGGGAGGGGGCGGGCGGCGGTGTCTTGCACCGGTCAGTAGCAAGCTATTCTCACCCCCCAGGGTCCCGCTGGGGGGTCAGAGAGGATCCATCAGAAGTATAGCCTCCAACACTGCGTTCTTTTGGAAAAGCACAGGCTCTCAGCAATTGGCATCCAACACCTCCAATCTACAGGAAGGGCTAGGAAAGGCTGGGGGTATCTGGCGGGCGGCGCTAGGAAGAAAAAAGGGGGAGTCGAACCCAAAGAACACCAATCACAACCAGAACCTTCCAGTTCGGCCGCCCAACGAAAAGGCGAGTCTCCGGTGGTCTGGATAGGCGCTTGGGGGGGTCCCGGGCAGGCGCAAGGTGGAGGGGGTAAAACGCTCCAGGGAGTGCGTCTGGGAGGGCCCGCAGGTGGGCAAGGGTGGGGTGCGCCGTGGCCCGGCGGAGGGCACTCACCCTAGCTGCGGGAGTGCGGCGCCGTGTCCCCCAGGTTCCTGATTCTCAGGGCGGACCGGTGGGATGGCTCGCTAACATCCCTAGTTCGGCCCTGCCCTCACGGGTTCCCCGCCTAAGGGAACAGACCAATAGAGAAGCGAGGAAGACTCCTTCCACCAATTGGAGCTCAGGGTGCCGCCGGCCCGGTCCTCGCGTGAGGTGCCATTTTCGCTGTTGGCTGAGACCGAATCAGGAGTGGGGAGGAGACGGGGACCCGCCAGGACTAGTGGACGTTTACGGTCGGCTACAGATCTGCAGGGATTCTGGACTTCGCGCTCCCCTGCCCCCTTGTCAATCACGGCGCGAGTAATTAAATTGTAAATTCTCAACGTCCAAGGATAAACCAGTCTGACCCCCTCGCCCCCCCGCCCCCGTCTCATTTCAACCTTTGTTTCCTAGGCAGCCTGTCAGCTTCCCGATCCCCTCAATTCTAATGCAGGCAGATCTTATCCAAGCGCCCATCTAACCCCAGCCTGAGTTCAGTGCTCAGTCCTAATAGCAGCTGTCATCCTCACCTCTCTGAATTTCCAATTGGAACCTCGGTCCTGCCTGCCGACCAACTGATCTGGAGACCCTCAAGTGTCTATTAATGAGTCAGCCAGAGCGACTAAGCCAGTGGACCCCCAGAGCTAACCAGCATTTGGACCCATCTTACACCCTTTCTAAATGAAACCCACACCGCTTCTTCCGAAGGACCTATAAGCATCCACCTCTTCGGCTGCCTTTTCCCCTTCCTAGTGTTCCCAGCTGGAGCAACCAATCAGAATAGGATCCTTCGGTTTTCCATTGTTTAGTGTCAGGCTCCCCCTTTGAAATCTACCTTCTTCAAATCAAGTAGGACCAGTAGGTCGTCCTCTGGCTCCTTAGCCAATCACAAGTAAATATGAACTAACCATTAACTAATCACAATCTGCTCCCTCTGCACGATTTTCAGCTTCCAAACTCTTATTCGTGACATACCCCTTCTGTGCTATCTCCTAGTTCTCTTTGATCAGTGAAGAGCAAGCCTATTGAATATTTCTACTTTTATTTGACAATAACAAACTATATAAAAAGGGAGAAGGCAGGTAGGAATGTCCTAGATCTGCCCCTCTCTGTTTCCCTAAGCATCCCCCACCCCTAGGCCCCAGCAGGGACCACCCCCTTCCCGCCTGGTAGTGGGGTGGGTATTGACAGGCATGAAAGTGTGTGTGTGTGTGTGTGTGTGTGTGTGTGTGTGTGCAGGAGTGTTGGGAATCAGGGATGGAGAGGGATCAAGGAGTAAAGAGGACTTGCCCTCATTCCCCACCAGAGTTGGTACCCTGAGGGAGGGGTTCTGAGGGGGATATGAGAGTCATATGCCTCAGCCTATGAGACGATAGAAGATCCAACATCCAAAAGTGACCCAGTGACTGGCCCAGCTGAGCTCTGACCACTTGTGGACAGTGTATGCCATCCCGTAGCCCTGTGGGAGAAAAAGAGGTCAGGATTCTACTTTTCAAGAACAGAGTCTCCGGAAAACCCACCCTTTGCCTAGGGATACTTGGTACTCCATGGTTTTCTTAAGTGACAGAATGGTCTGGGTACATAGGAAAGGTGACCAGAAAAGAGATGATTTTGTTTTCCTTAAAAAATCATTTCAAGCAAAATAGCTCAGTGGATAAGACACCTGCTTGCAAACCCAGTGACCTGAGTTTAAGTCCCAAAGCCCACGTGGTGCATGTACGCACCTTCCCGCTTCAAACGAATACGTAAGAAAAATCATTTTAGGGAAAAATCATTTGGAAGGGCTGAGAGAGTGAAACTTAATGGGAGGATATGTGTTCACATGCAAGATACGCTGGATTTGATGCCCAGAAGCATGCAAACCAAATCATTTTTAAAAGAACACAATGTGGTGGCTCATGCTTTAATCTCAGCACTTGACAAGCTGAAATGGAATGATCATGGGTTCGGGCTAGCCTAAGCTACAGAGTGGGATTCTTTCTTTAAAAGCTAGGGCGACAAAACCCAAACCCCAAAGACATTGCACCTCTACCCTCTGACCTGTGCTCTCCCTGATAAAGAGCTGCTAGAAATTAATTTTTAAGACAAAAATTTATTAAGGAAGGTGAGTGGACCATCTTCAGCAAACAAAAAACAAATGTCTGGGAAGCATATAAAAAATGCTCAACCTCATTCCCAATCTTACTTCCACCCAACTGGTTGACATAGCTAGGAATTTGAGAGGAAGGCACTTAGTAGTGAAGTGACTGGCTTGCTCACATATGCTGGTGGGAGGGCAAAAAGCTACCTAACTTCCCCATTAGAATCCTGGGGAATAGATCATACAGATCCACGTGCACCTATCAGAGTCCATGTGGACACAAGGCCCAGTTATATCATTAGAAAACTCCTGGAAATCACCAAGTGTTAAACAGTAAGGCATGATTCAACTGCGTCTGCACAACAGAAAAAAAAAAAAAAAATGAAGACACCATACACTGGCATAGAAAACTTTCCAAAATGGCCCTTTGATATATACATACATTCATACATCCACACAGAGAGAGAAATAAATAAATAATAAAGAATATTTTTTAAAAGGTCTTTTTTATATTTTAGCTTTAGGGTAAAAACTGGGGGAAGAGGGATTCAAATGTATGTCCTATGTGCTTGATATGCTTGAGTTTTGGAAGGATATTTAATAAAATGAATAGATGTGATTGCAAGTTCGCAAGGGGCAGCATGTGCGAGTGAACCTTTTTGCTGTGAATATCTACAATTCTAAACTTTTGTTTGTTTTGTGTCACTCGGATCATACTCCAATCAAGTACTGTAGTTAATTCTACCAGGGAGCAACACCGCCAGTCCTAAAATATTTAAATAAAAGTTAAAGGTGAGAGGTAGGCAACCAGGAAAATGTCCGGGAGATGGAGAGGCAGAAAGGAGTAGCTATGATCAAAATGTATTGTATACACGTGTGAGACTGTAGAAGAATAAAAGCAATATTTTTAAAAAGTTAAACAGGGGCTGGAGAGGTGGCTCAGGGGTTAAGCCTCTGCCTTGTAGGCGGAAGGTCCTGAGTTCAGATCCTAGACCCCACGTATAGATGCCGGGCGGAAGCGGGGGCGGCCTGCGCTTCGGGTCCTGGTAGGGCGGAGCCTGTGAATCCCGGGGCAGAGTAAACAAGGAGGAGGTGAAGGCGTCCATGGTGGTTCCGGAATTCGCCCGTGGTTCTACACACGCACACACATACATACACACACACACACACACACACACACATGTGCGTGCACACACATGCACAATTGAATAAATAATAAAAAGATTTTTAAAAAAAGAAATCAAATCAAAGTTCTCTAATCAGTATGAAAATAAAATGTATTTAAAAAAAAAGTTAAACAGAGGGCTGGAGAGATGGCTCAGGGGTTAAGACTGTCTCGCAAGCAGAAGGTCCCAGGTAAAAACGCCAACTGAAAATGGCAGTAGCCTACATTTCCAGTCCTGGTGGGCAGAGCCTGGGAAATCAAATCAAAACAGAGCAAATCAAAACAGAGGTAGCGGCAATCCAGGATGATTCCTGTAGTCACTCTTGGTCTCCCACAGGGACACGCAGTGCCGTCTGACACACACACACACACACACACACACACACACACACACAAAATGAATAAATAAAATATTTTTTAAAAAAGTTAGAGACCGGGCAATCTAGCCCCTCATGGCCCTCTAGTGCTGTGAGTCCGTTTCCAGCTGCTTACTTCTCTTGGAGGCTCCCTAGCCCCTCATGGCCCTCTAGTGTCATGAGTCTGTTTCTTGTTCCTTGCTCCTCATGAATTCCGTGCCTAGGCACCGTGAGTTCTCGTGGGCACCCTAGCCCCTCATGGCACTCCACATCTGGAGTCCATGAGTTCCAACCTTTCTTTTCTCTAATAAACTCTACTTTAATCCTCTAAAAAAAAAAGTTAGAGACCGTCATGTGAGGCATGCCTGTAATCAGAGCTACTTGGGAGGCCAAAGCAAGGAGAATCATGACATTCAAAAAATATAAGATAAGAGAAAGTGGAGACTCTAAAAAGAAGTCAAAGTAGGCATGATGGCGGACAGGTGTAATCCTACCTGAACAAAAAACAAAGCAAAACAAAAGGAAACAAACCCAGGTTTTATACATGCAACTAGAATGAAAATTTAATTGTTTCGAATTAGGAAAACAATAAAAATATTTTAACTAAAGATGTAAAACCTAACTACTGGAGACACTAAGGCAGAAGAATCTAGAGCTTGAGGTTAGCCTGGAGCAATATAGTGACACCCTAACTTAGAAAAGGAAAGGATTTCTGGAAGGTGGAGCCTGGGGAACCCCAAGCAAAGCACAAAGGAGGTAGAACAATCCAGGATGATTCCAGAAGTCACCCTTGGTCCTCCGCAGGGACACACAGTGCCCGTTGATACACACATATATTCACACATACAGAGAGAGAGACAGACAAATAAATAAATAATAAAGAACATAAAAAAAAGAAGAAAGAAAAAAGTAAAAGAGAAGCGAAGATGTACTCTGTAGCGCGCAGGTGCGTATGTGTGATCCTAGCACCAGGACGCAGAGGCAGGAGGATCAGGGGTTCAAGGTTGGGCTTGGATATGTAGAGTTGGGAGACTACCCAGGACAATATAAGAGCCTGTCTCCGGGCTGGAGAGGTGGCTCAGCGGTTAAGCCTCTGCCTTGCAGGCGGAAGGTCCTGAGTTCGGATCCCAGATCCCACGTACAGATGCCGGGCAGAAGCGGGGGCGGCCTGCGCTTCTGGTCCTGGTAGGGCGGAGCCTGTGAATCCCGGGGCAGAAGGAGGTGGAGGCGGCCATGGTGGTTCTCGAATTCATCCGTGGTTCTACACATACACACACACACATACACACACACACACATACACACACACACACACACACACACACACACACGGGCACATACAAACGCACATGCGCACAGTTGAATAAATAATAATAATAAAAAAAAATTAAAAAAAAAAAGAGCCAAAAAAGGTAATGCCTGGAACTGGGGCGTAATGCGGTGGGTAGAGTGCTGGCCTGGTAGGCACAAAGCTTTGGGTCCCGGCCCCAGCACTGCGCCAAACCAGTGTGCTGGGATTTGTGTTTCCCTGGAATCCCTGAGCTTGAGTGGCAGAGGCAAGAGGATCCGAAGTTCACCTTCAGGGTCATCTTCAGTTACTTAGTGAGCTCCCTGGCAGCCTGGGATACATGAAACCCGGCCTCAACCAAGCAAAAAGACAAATGAAAGTGACACCAGGGGTTGAAAGTGTTGCTCAGTGGTACAGCAGGCGTAGGTGAGGAGAGGCCTGGGAAAAGAAAACCCACCACCAGGAAGAAAGAAAGAGTCAGCAGTGTGACTCAACAGAGAAACAATGAAGAAGGAGGAGCGAGACACTAGTTGCACAAGTGCCCTGCGACCTGGCCTCCCTTCCTAGGTCCTCAGACGTCCCGTGTACAGGAATTGCTACCGTGACTCATCACCACCCTCCATTCAGGGCCCCGCCTCACCTGCTCCTCAGTGCTGTCATCCACATCGACATCAAACAGGGAGCCCAGGTAGGCCAGGTGGAAGATAGCCAGGGCCCCAAAGAGCAAGTTTAAGGCTCGGACCCCCAGGCCCTGTGGGGGACAGATGCATACACTTGGCATCTGGACCTGTTCACTGCCCCCCACCTCCACCTGTGCAGGGAAGCCCAGGGGGATACAAGGCACTGTGGGTCCCGGGAATGAGGATGCCCAGGGTACCCCGAGATAGGAAAGAGATGATTCAGGGAGCCTCTTATGGGAGCTCAGAGGTATCCAAGGACGAGGGTGCTGGTAACCACGAGGGCGTCCAGGTTGGGGGAGATGCGAGCGGTCAGGCAGAAGGTAAGAATGCGGGGGTTATGGTGATGAGCATCGTTGCCGGGTGGGAGACAAATGTGAGGCTGTCTGGATTTTGTATGGCAAACAGAATGAAAACAACAACAAAACGAAAACGAATGCCCGCCCTGGCCTAGAGGATCCCGGTCTACCCCGCTCCCCCCGGGCTTACTCTGCTCAAGCCACTCTGGTGTGCTCACACACTGTTCTGCTCAAAGAGTCCCAGGTCGGAGAGGGGTCATCTGTACTCTGGATGCTGTTCCCTGTGCCTGGGAGGCTTCCCTCTCTTACCTCCGTCTTTCAGGAACTCAAAAGCCGCCTCATCGATGGCGGCCTTTCTGACCTCCTACTAAATCGGGAAACTGCCACCGCCATACTTTTCCCCCTTATGCTTAGCGCTCCTCACAACCTGATAAGCTATTTTTAGCCTTGGTTGGCTTGTTTTTACTCTGCTGTCTCCCCCGTTAAAATGTTTCTCCCACAGGGCCACAACTCTGGCCCACTTTGTTCACCACTTTGTCTCCAGCACCTAGAACCAGCAGGTGCTCAATAAATGTTCATTGGGGGAACGAATGCCAGGTGTGTATACAGCAGGTGCTCAGTAAATGCCTGTTAGAGAAACAGATGCCAGTGAATAGAAGCAAGGTTATGGGGATGGCTCGGGCACCAGAAGAGGAGGCTGGACACCCTGAGACAGACACAAGTCGGAGACAGAAGTGACATTCTTGAGGGAGTGTTGGGTCTGAGGTTACCCAGGATGAACCCTCACCAAGCGATGCCGGTGGGAACAGTCTGGTAGGCAGCGCTTCGACAAGACACAGGCACTAAGGATCCGAGCCAGGCGCTTCCGGAGCACTGGGTGGTGAGAGGAGGGTTAAGCCTCGGGGGACAGCGGATCCCAAGCCTTCCAGGAACCTGCCACATATCCTGCACTCACCGTGCTCCACATAGGTGATGAACGCCAGGGACAGCAACACAGCAGCCAGGTGAAAGCTGAAGCCCTAGGGGCCCAAGAAAGGGGGCAATGGGATGAGGAACGAAGCACTGACACCCCCGCCCGGCTTCTCCCAAACTGATCCCTGTGGGCCTTGCTCACGTGGAGGAGGGCGCTAGCTGCATAGGTGACCAGGACAGCTGAGAAAGTGCCCAGGCGGAGGGCATTCTTGAAGACATCTGCAGGGAACAGAAAGATAGGACTGGAGTCTCTGGAACTTCTGCGAACCTTCCAGAGAGCCACGGGGAGGGTGAGGACTCAGGACCTGTTGGGCCCCCAGGCTGAAGTCCTTAGGATGGCTTCACAAGTTCCAAGCCTGAAAACCCGCTCCCAATCTTCCCTCTGGCTTGATCCTCTCAAATTTCCCAAGTACAGTCAAGGCCAGCACCTCCCTTCCAGGTCCTCATGGCAAAAATCCTCAGACTCAGCTTTGATCCTCCCTTCTGCAGATCCACACGCTTAGCAAATCCTGTCGGTTCCTTGTTCAGAATATAGCAGAACCCCGGCTTCTGCTCGCCACGGGCTCTGCCACCACCACTATTGCTAACCTGGATGGCTACAGAGGACTCCTCACTGCTCCCGTCCTCCCACTTTCCTGCTCTTCTCCCCTCCGGCCAGTTCTCGCAGAAGCTCATGGCATTCTATGTGGGCATGGAGGACCCACGGTCCTCGCTCTCAGAGCCTGTCTGGAGTGACCCCCTCTCTCGAGGAGTAAAAAGCCTAAAGGTCTCTCCATGGTCTGGGTGGGCCCAGATCTCACCAATGCCTCTCTTGTTCACTCTGGGCTTCCCCCCCCCCGACCAGTGACATTGGTGCTCCCAGTGCGAGGGATGGAACTCAGAGCCTTGCAAAGTCACTTTCCCAGCCACTCCCCATTTGTGGTTTCCTCACACACTAGGCAAATCACCACCTCAGGGCTCTTGCACATGCCGTCCACACCCTCTCTTACGTGCATTCCAGGCTCCTTGGCTTTCCTTAGATCTCTGCTCAAATGTCACCTCCTCAGTGAAATGTACCCTGGAGAATTTACTTAAAATTTCCACACCGCCCCCTATTTCTGCCAGTACTGTTTTATCATTGGAATTATTATTTCCTATGGCATTTATTATCACGATTTGAACTATTACATACTTTTTCTCCTGTTCATTATCCGATCTCCCCATTGTCATTTCTAATGGGCCAGCAAATTTTGTGACATTTTTATCCTGGATTTTTTGGTTTGTTTGTTTGAGACAGTCTTATGTAACCCAGGCTGACCACTGACTCTCCATATAGTCGAGGATGACTTTGAACTTCTGGCCCTCCGGGGCTGGGATTACAGGCTTCTATCACCACACCAGTTTTGATTCAATGTTGGGGATTGAACCCAGGGCTTCATGCATGATAGGCAAGCAGTCTACCAACTAAGCCATATTTATTGCCAGCTCCTCTGAAGGACCTTCAGGGCCCAGTGCACAGTAATCACTCTGTAAATGTCTGTCGAATGAATGTGTGGAAGAGTCTGGGTTACCAACTCTCCTGCAGTGGTGACTTGAGTAACTCACAGTTATTCAACCAATATGACATAGGCAGGTTCCAGCTTGTGACAACTTCCACCATGGACCGGGGCAGCTCCACGTTCAGTGGCCTGGAGACTGTTAGGTCCCTGTGGGCAAAATGGACGAGCAAATCCAGTTGGGTTCTTGAGTCATCTGGCTGCCTAGCTTTGGTCTTGGCCGTTCCCCCCACCCCACCCCGGGCCACCTCCCTCTTCCCTAGCTCCTCTAGACAGCTCAGTGGGAGAGGGTACCCCTTCCCACCATTCCAGGTGGTCCTTCTCTTCCGTGAAGCCTGCCCCGGCCAATGTGGCTGTGGCCTCAGACAGAAAGCCCACAAAATAGTTGCTGAAGTGGAAGGACACGGCGCTCTCGTAGGCTCGGAGCCACCTGGGGGAGAAAGGGGCAAGGACAAAAGCATCACACCCAGGCCCTGCCATGACACCCCCGTGTGTCAGTATCCCAGCCCTGCTCTGTGGACTCACCTTACCATGGTGCCCCTAGGGCCCCCAGGGGTCAGGAGGGCAGCGGAGAAGAAAGAAAAGAGGATCAGAGGCCCTGGACTTCTTCATAGACAAGACAGAAACATAGCGGCAAAAGAGGCAGGCTAAACAGTCACACGCAGACATACCCTGTCGAGTGGTTGCTTTTATGTGGCTCAAATGAATGCGTGAGCGGGCATGTGAGGTGACCTGGCCACACGGCCAGACAAAAAATGTTCTCAGACTCTGGGCTTCACAATTCTCTAGCCAGGCTTAGCCACATTTTGAGACAGAAAAACCAAGACACAAACAAAAAACCAACGAGGCTCAGAGACAGCTGAACACCCACTGTGCACACACACTCACAATCAAGACCAGGCAGTATCCTGCGTTGCAAAAAGCACAGGTGCTATAATTAGTCCCGCGTTTTGTGTCCCACTGTTTATCTCAGGGACACTGGTCAAGTCACTTGATTTTTTTTTTTTTTTTTTTTTTTTAGTATCATTCAACATCAAAAACGACCAGTAGCCAGCAATGGGATAGGGAGTTCACATAATCAATCAGTTAGAGCAGGCAAAAAAGGCTCAGTGACTAAAAGGCACTTGCTGAGTTAGCCTGATTGCCTGGGTTTGATCCCTGGAAACCTCGTAAAGGTGGAAGGAGAGAAATTTGCTCCACAAAAGCTGTTCTGACAGGTACGCTGAGGCACATGTGTCAACATATAACACACATGTATGATAATTTTTTGTACAAGTTCTTTCGGACAGCCAGACACCGTTGTGGTGTCAGGCTCAGGCACACTGGCTCAAACTCCTAGCTGATCACTATCTAGCTAATCACCCAGGCAGACGGGATGAAACAGTCTGAGAACAGGAAAGGTCAATCACAGACAGGCACACGCTACAGGCACACCCGAATTACAGATAAGCCAGAATCACCAACCAAGTTTACCCTAGCCAGTGACAGCCACACACCCCTCCCTTGACAGTGCACAGCCGGCAGACTGGAATGCTCAGTCCTACGCCCAGCCAACCAACTCGATCCTATTATCTGGACTTCCAGACTGCTTCACCAAATATCACACACTTTGTCACTTGCTCCCCGTCAGAGCCTCCTAACTTGTTTCTAGTGGTACAAACAGCTAAGCAGATAGACATCCAAGACACAGAAGTGTCAGTCACACGAGAAGTCACGGAGCCGATCTTGGTCAGCCAGCCACAGACAGACACACAATCAATCTCTGCGTAGTAATGGGGTAGATGGTCAAATAGATTCGGACGTCTGGAACCAATTGGTCCAAGGCTCTGGGCCCACTGGTCATCCCTGGTCAGCCCACTCGCCCTCAGCGCCTGCCCTCATTTACCTGGCTTTGCGTTTCTTGCTGTAGTAACAGAAGACAGACAGAAGCATTAAGAGACAGGCTCAGAGTTGGGGAGACCCCAGGCTCCTACCCGACCCCCTCACTGATGGGCAGGGGCCTTGAAGGCTGTGCTCACTTGCGAAGGAGGCGGTCACCATCGAGGGGGATGAAGTAGGGGAAGAGGTAGGGACCCACGCAAGTGGACAGTACAAGGCACAGCAGGGCCAGCGCCAGGCTCCGGGCCACCTTCTTCAGCCACCGGCGGCTCTGTGGGGATCAAGGCTCCATGAGCACTGTCGAGTGGCAGCTCCCACGGTCCCTGCCCACCTGGCCACCCAGGAGCTCACCAGTGGGCGGCCTTGGACAGCCTGTAGGTAGCTGTGGAAGGATATCCAGGGCCCAAAGACGATGGTGCCCACAAAGTAGAGGTAGCCCATGAACTCCACAGGCGAGGGCACTGCACCCACCTCGCCCCGGTCCAGGTCGAAGCCCAGAGATACCGCCTTCATGGCCACGATCATCTGGGCCCCTAAGTGTGGGGCCCATGGTCAAGTGGATGGACAAGAGAGCAGATCAGCGTGAAGGGTGAGAGGATACAGGGACAGGCAGAAAGAGACATGGATGCCAGGGGGAAGGGAAGCCTGCATCGTGGGCTCGCTTACGAGGGAGAAAAGCTTGAGAGGAAAAGAGTCAAGGTGGTGATTAGAGGGGGCGGGAGGGCTGGGGCAGAGCTACCTACCTCGCATCTTGTGCCAGGTCACAGTGTCCACCATGTGCATCTCACTGAGGAGGAAAGGTGATGGTCTTGGCCCCACAGCCCCCCTGGGAGGGCTCAGAGACCACAGACGGGGGAACCGAGGTGCTAAGGGGATTCTGCTTTTTCCTGTCCTGCACAATTTATGGAGGGCAAAGTCCTCCCAGGTGCCTCTCTTCCAGGGGAAAGCCCATGCCCAGCCTGTCCTGTCCAGCCTCAGGAAAGGACAAGTGTCCTGGATGTCCTTGCTCAGGAGTGCTCTTCGCAGAACCCATGTCCCACCCTCCCTTCTTTTTCCTTGGAACCTCACACCATCCCTGTCTTGAGCCACCTCATGGGGCCGTGGGGACCTGCCCGCCTTCCGCTGCCAGATGCACACCCGTACCCCATGAGTAGGTAGATGAGGATGGTGACGGAGAGGAAGACGCCTCGGTGGCATGAGTGACGGCAGAGGAACAGCACGAGGTAACACAGGAGGCTGAGCAGCGCTACCCAAACCATGTGCAGCTGGAAGAAGTGGTAGAGGCTGAAGAAGCCGCCCGCCACGGTGCCTGCATGCTTCAGGTAGGACGGCACTCCTTAGGGTGAGAGGGAGAGAGAAGCAGAAGGAGGGAGGGAGGGAGGGAGGGAGGGAGGGAGAGAAGGAGGGAGGGAGAGAGAGAAGGAGAAAGAGAACAAGAAAGGGAAGGTTGGTGGCTGGTAGGAAGAGGAGGAGGACCTAGGCAAAGGCCTAGAGTGTGGTGGGACCGAAAGGGGCCCAAAGCTGGTACTGGGGAGCAGATTGGTAGGGCCTGGATTAAAGGAAAGCAACATCTATTTAAGGACATTTTGTGGACCCTGGAAGAAAAAAAATTATAAAAATACGTTGAATAATTTTATTGCGTACGGATTAATAAATCGGGGGAGGGGTGCTGATGGTAGAGGCTCTGGTTGTGGGAGAGTGTTCTCGTCCCCAGGGGCCATACACTGAAGGATTTGGGGTGAAGTCTCACGGTATCAGTAGGTTAATGAAATGATGCAGGATGATAGCAGGTAGGTGGACAGATAAAGCAAGATGGAAAGATAAAGTAAACTAATGTGGCAAAACGTTAAATGTTGGAGAAGGTGGTGCACATTGGGTTTCATTGGACTATTTTATCGATTTTTGATAGCTTTGAAATAAGCCCAAATAATAAACCTGGGGAAAAAGAAACAAAATATCCCACGAAAAGGAAAAGGCAAGAGAAAGAGGAGTACCTGGGTCTGATTTTCAGATTATCTCTGCATCGCACAGGAGCCCTGAGGATTTGGAACCTTATCATTTGCATAAAGACCTGCTATGATTGTGGAAACATTACAGAATGCCAAAATCTGGAGATTTCATCATGCTGCAATTATAGAAATCCAGAATGTCAACATTGTGGAAGCCTGGAATGTGAGACCTTCAACTTGCCAGGCTCTTCAAACCCTAATAACCGTGGTATTTTGGGATTCTATAACCTTGTGACATCACCATAACCCAAATTGTATAACCTTGGGATACAGACATTTCAGGATCCCAAGATCCCAGAATGCAGGAACACCGAAGGTCATGATTTGCCGCTTTATGGACGTGGTAGGAGGTGGTGGGACATAGAGGATGTGGTGTGCTGGAATGGAGCTTGGGACGAGGAAGGGCTGGGCCTGCTGGGGCCCGGGCTTGGCATGGCAGGATGTGGCAGGATAAGCTGCGGCTTTGGTATGTGTGAATGTCAGAGAAGATAAAGTCCGATGTGACGGAACTCGGTATGGCAGGCACTTACCGAGCCTCCAGAGGAGGCGGCAGGCGAGACAGATGGCAAGAAGCAGCCAGATCTGGTCAAGGCCTTGTTGGACAGTAGGCAGGAGACAGCCCTGCAGAAGCTGCTGGAAAAATTCCTGGCGGCTGAAGGTGGCCATTGCCGACCCTCACGGATGAACGGACAGATGGATCTGTCAAAGGGGACACAGAGGGGGCACGGTGTGCATGGGATTGAGCATACTTAAAGCTCGAACTGGAGCACTCAAGACTTTTGCGTTACCAAGCCGAGCCCTCCGCTGGTAGAGGGGGCTTGGGGGAGGATGTGAATCTCAGGTACATCAGACTGAGCTACACCGATTGCGGTGCCGGCGGATGTTTCCGACGCTCCGCGACCCGCAGTGAATGAAAGACCTGTGTGTCTCCAATGCCGTAAACGGTCCGGTCCGATGATGATAAAATGATGTGCATTTCAAGCCCATATATCAAATAGGGTCCGGGGGAGGAGGGGACCCTTGGTTTCCAAGGCAGAGTTGCTGTGTGGGGGACAGAGACCGGGATTCTGTGACACTTAAGGGGCCGTGTGCATCTCTCCTTCTATGGATGGTGTGAGTGTGGGGGGGCATCCTGTATCCTCCGCGCTGCTCACTTCACCCCCCACTCGGTCAAAGGCCGCCAACAAAGCCTTGCCCTGGTCCAGCTACTGCGGAGAAGTGGAAGGATTGGCAGGGGACATGGCAGGGGAGCGGGTCAGAAAGATGATGCGGACGAGGTCCCAGGACAAGAGCCGCAGATTGAGCCGGGAGGCCAGCTTAAGGATGGGAACCAGGGAGCCGCTCATGCACTCCCGGAGACCTACCTGGTGGAAACGAAGCCGTGGTCCTGGGGGACGCGGACGCGCGCCGCTGCCACGGTCGCCGCCTCCTCCGGGCAGCCTCCCCCGCAGGCCGCAAGGCCGGGACCAGCAGGGGCTCCCAGGGCGGCGCGGCGAAGCGGGCCCTTTAAATCCCGGGGCGGGCCAGCGGCCGGGATCATCCAATCGGAGAGCGGGAGCGGGGCGGGGACCTGGAGGGTGAGCCCGAGCATCGGGAGGAGGAGCGGCGGGGTTGAGGGGCGCGGGGCCCCGGAGCACGTCGGCGCGCCGAATGTTCGCGCGCGCACTTTTCCGGCCTGTTGCCGGTCCATCCTCGGAACGAGCGCAGTGGGAGAATTTCTGGTCCCCCAAGAACCAACTTCCCAGGGGTGTATTTTGTCATGCCTGGGAGCGAAGATGAGGAAGATACGCAGAGGGAGGGGCGCCAGCCCCTTCTGTCCCTAATCTCGCCCGTGCGCTTTCTCTAGACACCCTTGCGACCGACTCCCCACCCCTGCACCCCGTCACAGATGGCTAAAGAAATCAAGGTTCCTTCTTTCTCATCTCCGGAGGAATCCGAAAGAATTTCCAGTTCTCTTCGCCCCGGGGGAGCATCCAGGAAAATTTATAGGAAATGACTGTGTCACCTAGGAGTGTGCACCAGGCGCCTGCCGGTCCCCTAAGGGCTAGCCTGTGGGCATTTGGTTGATCATTAACTGACTAGCCTGTTTAATTCCCTACCAGATTCGCCCCTATAAAGAGGGCGACGCCAGCGGCTAGTACGTATTCCTGTGAACTAGAAGGAGGCTAGGACGGACCCTGGCCAGCATCTGTATTGACCTCTATGTGCAGTAAACGGAAGGATTCAGCGCCGGCTCTCCACTTAACCTATCCTGCTGGTTGCGGAGATTCCGTTCTATTCCTAGGCCGGAGTAAACCCTTGACCCCCAAACAAGGGCTTATCCCCCCCTCCTTCCAGGATGAGTTATTGGACACTAGAGTGCTTAGCGTGAATATGGAGGGGAAAACATGCCCCCAGGCCAGGTTGGACCGCATCCCGACCTCGAGAGCTAAGGAAAACAGATTCTAATAAGATTAATGCGCGACTGTATGGAGTTAAGGAATTTATGCCCACTCACTCTGGGTGGAGTCTCCTTTAAACAAAAGAGCCAGATTAGTGGTTCTTGGTTTAGAAATAGCAATGGCAACGGAAAAGAGAAATCTCTCTCTCTCTCTCTCTCTCTCTCTCTCTCTCTCTCTCTCTCTCCTGGGGCTGGAACCCAGGGCCTTGTGTATACTAGGCAAGTGCTTTTTATTTATTTTTTATTTACATGTGTGTGTGCACGCGCGCGTGCTGTGCATGTGTTGTGTGTTCCTGGGTGTCTGAGAAAGTCCAAGAACATGCTTGGTCGCTCTTCCACCTTATTCTTTTTGAGGTAGGCACTCTAAACCCAGAGCCTCCTGATTGCATTAGTGCAACTAGCCAGCTTGCCTTGGGAAGTCCCAGTCTCTGCCTTATGAGGCTGGAATTATAGGAGAACTATCATATCCACCTGACATTTTACATGCCTGGGCTGTGGGGGGGGGAATATTGAATCCAGTGAGTGTGTGTTTGTGTACATACATACATGAACAATTACGTTGTCCAGATGCACAAATATCAAATCTTTTTCTCAACAGTAGAGTGCAGAGTATAAATTTTAGGAATCAGATTTCATTTTTATCTTTTGCTCAGTTGTCAGACTCACTTAAGGAAAGTCAACATGGCCTCTGCTAGAAATATTTCCTTGTTGCATAGTTTCAAGATCTGGCATTTAAAGCCGGAAGATTCTTATCCCTCTAGGTGCCCTTGGCCTCTGCAGCTTCATGAACTTTGTCGCTTGCATCTTTCATGTGTGCAACAAAGAACTAATGACTACATTTTAGGACATAATAGAGAACAAGTAGAAATTGGTAAGAATAGCTTGCATATGTATGAGAGGATTGGGGAGAGCTCTGGGGTTACCAGCTGGTAAGAAATCAATAAAGGATTTACTCCCTCCTGTTAAAAAAAAATTAATTAGAAAAGATGAATACATCAGACAACGGACAGTGAGTATAAATAGGTAATTCACAGCAGATGATAGATATTCCAAATGGCCATTGTGTGTGGGGGGGGGGTATAAGGTCACTTTAATTTAAAGAGGAATGAATAATAAAAACAAACAAAACAGTCCAGGAATCTGTTTTTCTCTGAAAGGATAGGTGGGTGGGTCAGGCACCTGCTTGCAACATGAGCCCATCCCACATGGTAGAAGACAGTGACTTCTGAAAATTGTCCTCTGACCTCCACCTGTGTGCACCTCTCTTTTCTTCTCTCAAATAAATAAGTATTTTCTAAAAAGGACAGTGACATGTCATTTCTGGAAATGTTAAACACATGCCGTCCCATCACTGAGCTACCTTTCTCAGCCCAATACCTTTGAAAAGTTTTTGTGTGTGCCCATGTGTGTAGTATGTGTTCATGTGTGTGGGTGTACTTACATAGAGGTTGATGTCACGCCTGACATTTTTTTTAAAAACTTTTTATTTTTTGTGTGTGTATGTATGTATGTGTGCGAGTGTGTATCAGAAGGCACTGTGTCCCTGTGGAGGGTAAAGGTGACTTCAAAAATCATCCTAGATTACTTCACTCTGGGAGTAAAACTGCCGTTTCTGTCTGATGTTTTTATGTGGGACCTGAGAGCTGAACTCAGGACCTTCTGCTTTCAAGGCAGAGTCTTAACCTCTGAGCCATCTCCCCAGCCCACCCCTGACTTTTTTATGTGCATGCTGGGGATCAAACTCAGGTCCTTAAATTTGAACAGCAAGCACTTTACTCACTAAACCCTCTCCCCAGTCCTCTCCAGCCTTGAACTCAGTATGTAGCTCAGGGTGACCTGGGTCATCTGATCATCTTGATTCTACCTTCAAAGTGCTCAGGTATGTACCCTCAGGCTCAGTTTACATGGTGCTGGGGCTCCAATCTAGGATTTCCTTAAGTGCCGCAGGTGAGGTAAGCACTCTATCCATTGAGCTACATCTGTAGCCCCCTGGGCCCTTTTAAGTAAATATTTCAGTGTGATTTACCCAAGAACAAGAGATTGTCTACAGTCTTACCAGAAAACTTATGACTCAAATTTGCCACTTTCTTAGTGATATTTATAATGTCAAGTTTTTTTATTCCCACCATCCTATTGTTTCTTCTATGAGAAACAAAGCTCCCATCTTTCCTTAATTATCCTGCTCTAGGATTTTTTTTGTTCTGTTTTTATTTTTCTGGATTTTTTTGTTTGTTTGTTTTCAAGAACACCACCAATCTTTAGAAGAATGTCCTTCCTTTGGGATTTACCTGATATCTTCTGATTAGATCTAGATATGCATTCCAGGAAGGAATTCCACAGATGTGATACTGTGTTTTCAGTGTTATCAGCAGGCACAAGACTTTAGTTAGTTCCCAAGTTGTTGCTAGTAGCTTTGATCAATGGGTTAAGGTGATGGCTTCCAGGATTCTCCAGGGCATATTTAATAAGTACCTTGCAGCGGGATACTTATTTTCAGACAGTGTTTCCCTGCCTTGACTAGGCCAACTGCAACCATCGGGAGTTACTTTGAGACTTTGTAGCTGTTAATAGCCCCCCTCCCCTCTCCTCAAACCCAGAGTAGACTAACACATTTAGTATCCATTGGTAATCCTTACTGAAGAACTTACTACCTGCTGACCAAACAGTGGCTTTTTTATACTTGGTATAGCTGGGATCTTATGTTGAAGAATGACTCTCTGTATAACATTCTTGGTATTAGTTCAATTTGTACATTAAAATTAGCATTTTCATGTATTGTGTGTGTGTGTGTGTAGGGTCAGAGAATAATTTTCAGGAGTCCATTCTCTCCTTCCACCTTGTTGAGGCAGGGTCTCTCTTGGTGCCGCTGCCATTCGGTGTCCTCCCTGGTAGCTGGCCCAAGAGGAGTTTTTCTTCTTGCTTCTGTCTTGCATCTCACTGTAGGAATGCTGGGATTACAGATGTCAGCCAACTGCATCCTGATTTTTGTGGGTTCTGGGGACTGAATTCAGATCATCGGGTTTCCACAGCAAGCGCTTTTACCCACGGACCCATTTTGCTGACCTGACAATAGATTATATGCATGTACTATTTATTTATTTCTGGAACTGTGCTCTTTTTATGCTGCCCAGACTGGCTTCATGCTCCTGGGCTCAAGCGACCTTCTTTCCTCAGCTTCCCAAGTAGTTGGAACCACAGAATAAGCTACTATTTCCAGCTTGTGGGTCTTTAAAATAATTTGACAGACTGAGGGATAGCTCAGTGGTAGAGCATATGTTTAGTATTCATGAGGCCCAGCTAAGAACCCAACACGAATAGTTTAAATTTTATTTTATTTGCGTGTGTGTTTCTGTGTGTGTGTGTGTGTGTGTGTGTGTATGTGCATCATAGGGGATTGTGTGTCCCTGTGGAGGTCCACAGGCGACTCCTGGAGTCATCCTAGATTACTTCTATCTCAGATTTCCTGGGCTCACCTTCCAGAGGCAGAAATGCAGGCCACCACTATTTCTACCTGTAATTTTTGTGTATAGGATCTGGGATCTGAATTCAGGTCCTTCTGCTTTTGAGTCAGAGTCTTAATCCCTGATCCATCTCTCCAGCCCTATCTTAGTTAATATTGATTGTCAAGCTGACTGAATCTCTAATCGCTTTAGAGACATGCCTCTGGGCAGGTCTGGGAGGGCATCTTCTGTAAGGAATGACTAAGGAAGACTCTCATGTAGACTGGGCCCAGACTGGGCAGCACCTTCTGTGGGGTCAGCCCAACTATAAAGAGGTTTGAAGGAGAAGCAGTGCTACTTGCCTGCCTGCCTTCCCTTCTTGTGCTGAGTTTGCGTACTCTCTTGTTGCTGCTGCGGCTTCCATTCTCCCTCGCTGCTATCAGAATGTGGCTTTTTCAGTATTCATGTGGACTGAAAACTGGTGAGCTGTCCAGGCCTTCAGTGGGACTGTCCGAGGCATCCGTCCTTGTGCAATGAGAAGGTACTGGCTTCTCGGGCTCTCCAGATCTCATGAAGCTATTGTTGGGCTCCCCAGCCTGGAAGACTGTAAGTCAATAGAACACGCCTTTTGTAATGTGCATTCATTCTCATCCTTTCAGTTTCTGTTCCTCTAGAGAACGCTGACTACAACAGATGTCATGCAGCGTGTGATCTTTGTGTGTGTGTGTGTGTGTGTGCGTGTGTGTGTGTGTGTATGTGTGTGTGTGTAGAGGAGGGCACAGTATGTGTCTCTGTGGAGACCCAAGGTGACTGACTTCAGGAATCATCCTGTATTGCTCTACTTGCTTATTGCTTTGCTTTGGGTTTCCCAGACCAAACTCTGATTTTGAGGCAAGAGCCTAAACCCCTGAGCCATTTCTCCAGGTTGTATGTGATCATATATATATATATATATATATTTTTTTTTTCTTTCACTGAGGATACTTTTTCTTCTTCAGTGCTGGGGATGAAATCCAGGCTTGGATGCTAGCCAAGTTTCTACTGAGTGGATAGATAGATTGATAAATGGATAGACAGATAGATAGATGGATAGACAGACAGACAGACGGATAGATAGATAGATAGATAGATAGATAGATAGATAGATAGATAGATAGATAGACAGATAGATAGACAGACAAACTTAGGGTGACTTTGAACTTTTGATCCTCCTTCCTCTACCCCCTAAGTACTTCAATTACAGGTATGTGATATCATATTTAGTTTATGTGGTGCTGGGAATCAAATCCAGGACTTCCTGTGTGTGTTGGGTAAGCATTGAACCAACTGATCAACATCCCTACCTCTGAACATATTTTTTGAGACAGGGCCTCACTATATAGCCCGGGGCCATCTTTGAATTATGATCCTTTAGACTCTACTTACTTCCTAGTGCTAGGATTACACCATGCCTTGTCATACTTTTATACATTGTGGGATAATTCACACAAAATTTACCATGTTAATGATTTCTAAGTATGCAAGTGAGTGACATTAAGCATGCTGACATTTGTCGTGCAATTACTTCCATCATTCATCTCCAGAACTCTTTCTGTCTTTCCAAACTGAAACTCTGTATCCATTAAGCATTGACCAGCTTTATTTCTTTCCTGTCCCCCTCCAGCAATCCCCATTCTTCTTTCTGCCTCTGAGATCTCCGCTACTCTAAGCATTCCTATCGAGTCAGTCACATGGTATTTGCAATTTTGCAGCTGACTTATTTTACTTTGTTCTTCGAGATAGGATGTGTCCTTCCTTTTCAGAACTGATGGCATTCCATCATAGTTATATGCCACATCTTGCTTACTTAGTCATGCATTTTTGGACCCTTGGATTGCTTCCACTTTGGATCATTGGGAACAGTGCTGCTACGAAGATGACTTTGCAAATATCTTTCAGTCCCTGCTTTCAAATCCTTTGGAGATGTACCCAGTAGTGGGATTGTGATCATATGGCAGATCTATTTTTAATTTCTTGAGGATGCACCATACTGTTTTCCACAGCTGCTGCACCATTTTGTATGCTCGCTAACTTTTTGCACTCTTCTTAATTTTACTTATTTTTAAAGTATTCAGATAATTTCCCCAAAGATAAAATTAGATCAAAAGGAAGTGTCTCCTCTTCTTCCTTTTCCTTCAATTCCTCTTCTTCCTCTTCCTTATACTCCACTTCCTCCTCTTTTTCATCCTTTTTCTTCCCTTTTTGGACACAGGGTCTCATATAAACTGCCTCCAACTCACGGTGTAACGAGTCATGACCTTGACCTCCTGACTTTGGAGGCCCACCTCCCAAGCGTTGGTATTCTAGGACCAAGCCACTACAACTGTTTTGGGGGTGAGGGGGAGTAGCACAGTGTCTTGCTGTGTGGCTGTGACCAGCCTGGAACTTGCCATGTGGACCCGACTGGCCTTAGATTGTGGAAATTCTCCCACTTCTGTCTCCTGAGTGTCGAGAACTCTTCTCTCTGTCTCTCTGTCTTTCTCTCTCTCCTCTTCTTCTCTCTTCCTTTTCTCTCCTTTTTCTTTGACACAGTGTCTTAATTCACTAGGTAGTCAGACATTACCTTGAGTTCCAGATCCTTCTGCCTCTGTCTTCCAAGTGCTGAGATTCCGAGCCTGGTCCAACATGCCTGGTTTCTGTTCTTTTTTTTTTTCTTCCATTGCCACTCGCTCTCAAAGAAGCAACCTTGAGATTTTTGGATTTCCCTTTCTCTCCTGTGTCTATTTATTTGTAAAGATAGGTATATAGGGCAGGTGAGATAGCTCAGTGGGTAAGGTGCTTGATTTTAAGTCTGGAGACCTGAGTTCAATCCCCGAAGCCCACACGGTCTATGTCTATCTCTGTCTCTCTCTTCTCTCTGTAATAAACAAATAAATAAATAAAACATTTTTAAAAGATAGGTTAATACGTGCATATTTTCTTAAGTCATTCTGTTTCTGGCACACACTTTTTAACCTTTACTTGTTTCGAGAAAGCATCTGTGGTATGCTGTTCAAGTTGGCCTTGAACTCCTGCATGCAAGAGCTGTTCCTGTGACTGAGTACAGACACACGCAACCAACTGCACTTGACCTCTATGACACCAGATTTGGTTCTTTGGGTTCTTTTCTTTTCAGTGTTAAGGACTGAACCCAGGGCCTAGAACATGCTAGAAATGCTACCATTGAGTCACATCCTTCGCCCTTGGTTTCTTAAGACAATATATTGCTATATAGCCCAACCAGGCCTTGAAATTGAGACCCCCCCCTTCCTCTGCCTGATGAATTGAGATTGCAGGCATGTACCACCATGCCCAGAAGAAACCAGTCTTTCTTGCTGCCTTAATAAGCTATGTTGGTTTTAAGGTTGAGAGATTTAATTTCACAAAGACTTGTTTCTACAGGGTGATTATTACATTGTTGAAGCCTTGGCTAGTGGCTGCACCTTCCCACACAGAACTTCCTGCTGCCACAGAAGCCGCCCACTGTAGTGGCACCTGAAGTTCTAAAGTGGAAAGTAACCCTAGAGGCCAGCTGTGGATAGACATATTGACTCACAGCCTGTCCAGGGATTGGAGATGTAGCTTAGTGCTAGAGTGGACAGTGTATAGTATGTGCAAGGCCTTGGGCCAAAAAAAAAAAAAAAGCTTCTGAGCTCCCGTCAACTTCAGAGATTAAGCATGCATTTCTCTGCAGGATTCCAGATTTCCCAAAGTGTCTCTGCATTTCTCTGCAGGATTCCAGATTTCCCAAGGCGTCTCTGCGACGCTGCTAGATCAAGACAAAGACAAGATCAGTATGTAATCTTGTCTGAACATAGATACAAGGACAGGATGCAAACAGAACAAATGATCCAATATCTGCCTCCTAATCCTGCTGATGATAGGGTTTTCCTGCAGTGCCGTGGATGGAAAACAGTGCCTTGTGCATGAGAAGCAAGTCCCCACCTTTGAGCTGCACTCTAGCTTCCAACCTGACTAATAAGCAGTTTCTTACAGCTTTAGCCTCTACTCTAGTCTTTCTCCCAGACACAACTGAGTGAGATAACCAGTTGTAGATTTACCCCTACTTCCTATGAGGAGCAAATCCTTAAGTTCTCACTCCAATTGCTCACATTAACAGAATCTACTGAGACGGAGTTAGGGGAATCCTCTCTGTAGCTCTTCTTTCCCTTTCTCTTTGACAGAATTTTGTTGCACAGTTCAGACTGGTCTCCAGCTTACTGTTGAGCCCCAGCCCGACCTTGAACTCAACAGTGATCTACCTGCCTCAGCCTCCCAATTGCTGGGTTGGCAGGCAGGAATCTCCCTGAAGCAGGCGGCTAAGGGAAATGTCTTTGTTAATTAACAAACGGAAAAAGAAGAGGTTGTTCGGTACCTGGAGAAGGAAGCCAGTCAGAAATGTGAGCTTTGGGGCTGGAGAGGTGGCTCAGGGATTAAGCCTCCGCCTTGGAGGCGGAGGGTCCTGAGTTCGGATCCCGATCCCACGTATAGACGCCAGGCGGAGGCGGGGGCGCGGCTGCGCTTTGGTCCTGGTTAGGGCGGAGCCTGTGAATCCCGGGGCAGAAGGGATGGAGGCGTCCATGGTGGTTCGCGAATTCGTCCGTGGTTCTACACTACAACGGGCACCACCCCACACACGACACACGCACGCGCGGGCACATACACACACTATGCGCACAGTTGAATAAATAATAATAATAATAAAAAATTTAAAAAGCAATGTGAGCTTTATTAGGACAGAGCCTTGTGACCATGGGGGCCATAATTTGAGCTAGAGGCAGGAGAATAATGGAGTGGGATAGCTCAAAGAGACACGGAAAAATAGCAAACAAGGGCTTAAGGGTGGGAGTGGGGGGATGGATCCAAAGAAGCCTTCAGAGAAATCTCTCCAAAGCCTCTGAAACGGCAGAGACAGCAGAACAAAGGAGACTTCAAACTTTATGTTTCCAGCCAGTGTGTGGGAAATTTCACATCAATGATAGAGCCTATCCAATTTGGGGGTAGGCCGGCCCAGTTTGTTTACATGTTGTTGCTACCTCTGCAGGGGGTGGAGACCTGAGCCAAGCAGGAGGTGAGGCGTTGTCCTTTGTAGTGTTGCATAGGCGAGAGGGGGAGGACTTGTTTTTCCTGTAACGGCAGGGGCTTGTCAGTTCTTAGATCTCAGATGGGCGTGGCTGCTGGGTCTTGGTCTTAGTGGGGCAGGCCCTTGATGTGGGGCTCACAGGCTGGGGAGTTCAAGACCAGCCTGAACAAGCAAGGAGACCAAACAAAAGCAGTCAGGTGTAGAGGCAAATGCCTGTAACCCCAACTTTCAGGAGACTAAGGTAGGAAACCCGTGAGTTTGAGGCTAGCCTGGGATATACAGCAAAACCTTTCTTAACCTACCAGAATCTGCAGAGATGGTTCAGTGGGTAAAGCGCCTGCTCATAAATTTGGACACCTGAGTTCGTTCAATGCTGAGAAGTCCACATGGTGGAGGGAGAGACTTGGCTACGGGAAGCTGCCCTCTCTCTTCCACCCAAGCACCACGGCATGCATGAATTCTCTCTCTCTCTTCTCTCTCTCTCTCTCTCTCTCACACACACACACACACACACACACACACACACACACACACACTCTTTGCTCCAATCATTCAACACAAGCCTAAATCCTGTGCATTTTAACACCTTAACATTCACAGTCCCCGGTTCGTGCTCTCCCTTGTCGCAAAGAGCAATAAACCTACCTTGCTTAAAGTGAGAACGTAGTTCAGTGATACAGCCCTTCACTAGCATGCGTGGATCCCTGGATTCAATCTCCAGCACAAAGACAAGAAGAAAAGAAGCCAACAACAAAAAAGATCCCCCGTGCCCCTCCCAATCTGGGGCCTTTTGGACCACAGATGTATTGCTAGGGCCCTCTAGGCTGCAGGCTTTGACAGCATTTACCGAGTTGATGCTTAAGAACCGTTACTGCTCCTGGTCCATAAATTCCTCTTTAAATGGCTCAGCCTACAGCATCAAGAACGCTATGAAATGGGGCCAGCGAGATGGCGCAATAGGTAAAATTGTTATGCAAGATGTGAGTTCAGTCCCCAGAACTCATGTAAAGGTACAGGGAGAGAACTGACTCTACAAAGCTATACTCTTACCCTTCCAAGTGCATCATGGTTAAGCAGTTTTAGAGCAGCCATGTTGGGAGGTCTTTGAAAGTCTTTGAAGGTCCTAAAGGTCATCCCCGGGCTGGGATTACCCTGAAGGAACACACGCTATTTTAATCCCTCCACGGAGATAAGGTCACCAACTTCCCCTAACTCTCTGTTTATGGTAGGAGATGCAGATGGGTTTTCCATTGCAGATAAGCTTAAATTCCTCAAAACAGTTAGACCTAGAAGTCTGCTGCAAGATTAAATGGGTTGGACCCCAATACGAACAGATCAATCAGATGTAGAGGGCCAATCAGGTTTGCAGAGACTGGAGCTAACCAACGAGGAAAAGCCACTTTTCTCAGGTCTGCCTAAGACCCTCACAGCCATCTTTGGGTCTCTTGCCCCTCATGGGACTCCACATCTGGAATCAGTGAGTTATCCAGGGCTCCCTTGCCCCTCATGGTAAGGACAGGTTTAGAGCAGCCATGGTAGGAAGGTCTCTGAAGGTCTTTGAAGGTCTTTGAAGGTCATCCCCCACTTCTGGGATTACCTGGAAGGAGCACACCCTTTACTAACTCCCCCCCAACCTTGGTTTATGAAAGGATATGGAGATTAGCTCTCCTTTACAGATGGGTCCCACCTTGAGGAGGGCAAAATATCTACTGGGTTGGGCCCTAATATGAGCTAAACAATGAGGAAAATCCATTTTCCCCGGGTTTATCTACAGGCATAAATATACCTGACCTTGGCAGCCGTCTTTGGGGCCTGCCCCTCATGGCACTCCACACTGGAGTCCAAGAGTTCTTTTCTAGCTCATGCCCTCAGGGATTCCATGCCTGGAGTCCATGAGTTCTCCAAGGTGCCTTAGCTCCCATAGCACTCCACATCTGAAGTCCGTGAGTTCTTTTCTAGCTCATGCCCTCATGGATTCCATGCCTGGAGTTCATGTGTTCCGTTCTCTCTCTCCTCTGATAAACTCTGCCTTAATCCTCTACACGTGTTCTGGTTTCAATCTTTGACTCCAGAACACAAGAACCTGGACCCCCAAGACCCCAGAGAACGCACATTTTGGTGAGCACAGACAGGAGATCAAAGCTCTGTGCCAGTGCATATATGTGCCCTCCTGCCTCTCACCTAAAAAGAAAAAGGAATGCCACGAAATTGGTGGAGAAACTGGTCTAGACAGACATTTGTGAGACAAGGTCTCACCGTGTATCCCAGATTGCATCACAACACCTCCCCTTACCTCAGCCTCCTAAGTGCTGGGATTACAGGTATGTATCACCATGCCCAATTCTTTTTCTTTTTTTTAATGAGGATTAAGGCAGAATTTATTAGAAGAGAGAAAGAATGGAACTCACAGACATGAATCCTTGAGGGGCAAGAGAGCCTTCTGATGTGCTCTTCTGATGTCATGTTCTTGTCCTGGGACTGAAGTAGGAGAGCAGCGTAAGAGGATTAGAGGAGGGAAAGAAAAGAAAGTCCCATGAGGAGCAAGGGAGCCAAGAACTCACAGACGTGGAGACTGTGAGGGGCCAGTGAGAGTTAGCCGGAAAAGGAACTCATGGTTCCAGATGTGGAATCCATGAGGAGCAAGGGGCAAGGGAGGAACCATGCCCGATTCTAAGCGAGTTCTCTACGGTCCCACCATAGACTAGAAACTGTATGGGAACTGGAAACTGTGGCTATGGACCCGAAGACACAGAGCCTGTCCCCAAGTCCACCCTGACACAAGAATGAGCCATAGACGTCCCTGGTAGGACAGTCTTAACAATTCCTCTCTTAAAAATGGCTTCGCCCATTAAAAAAAAAAAAAAAAGGCTTCACCCAACTCAGCACCCAACCAAGAAAGATCCATGTGCAATGGAAGATGAGTAATGCAAAGACTCATGAGTGATCTTAATACAAAGTAAAAGCATGTGTACACACTCAGCCCTATTCAGGACATCTAAACTATCTCCCATCCCAAGACTCAGGGAACCTTGTGCAAGAGGGGGTGGTAAGAATGTAAGAGCTGGAGGATGTAATGTGAGACACTGGCTGCTATTTGTGTCAGGGATGTGGTACCCAAGAACTCAATGCAACACTGTCTGTTTCCACTAGATCTCTATGCTAGCTGCCCTGGCGACACTCTGCAGTGGAACAGAAGATCTCATCAGACATGACGCTCCCTTGAGGGACTGGATGGGACTGGTGTTAAAAGACAGGGGGAGCATCTATATTCTACAGTCTACCCACTGGTGGGCCATTTGTGCCCTTGCAGATGCCCAAGCACTAGCTAGTGCAGGCATCCTAGAGGTAACCCAGGTGTACACGTAGAGAGACACAGGAAACACAGGAAAATGGGTGAGAGGGAAGAATGGGAAGGGTGGGGTGGCAAGGGATGCAGGGCGGGGATAGGTAACGGATGATGCAAACACATAAATTCATGGGTAATATAATTCAAAAATAAAGTTAATACATGTTTTAAAATGGCTTCTTCATTCCTCCTCCCCACCGTGCCATTACTCCGACCAATGTAACGGTAAGATTCTCAAGTGGAGACAAGGGATAAGGGATAAGGGAGTGAAAGCTCCTCATCTTCCGCATCCACCTGTTCTCAGTCTGCAATCTCGCAGAACCTGTTGCCAAAAGCAGTCCTCATTTCCTTGCCTCAGTTTCCCTCTGACACCTTCCTGGCTTTTCCTGTGCAGAGCCCATGCCTGGAAGACCCTCCTTTCCTTTCTCACTCGGAGCTCACTCGGTTCCCTTTAAGATCCAACTCCATCTTGCCTCTCAAGTGGAGGAGACTTTTTCTACCTCCTGGCTCTAGACACGTTCACCATGGACAGATCCCTTGTCACAGAGGCCTTCTTTCTCTGCAGGGTGATCATCTCTGCCATCAGTGTGTACCTCTCTATCCTGGCTGGGGTCCGAGGGCTTGCAGTGGGCTTAGCCTCTAGGTGATGTCTGGTCAGTGCTGACTAACTACAGGACTCCATCATCCAACCAAATAGCTGTGGTCGGCTTCAGGGCTCTCTAGCCTTGTGGTAGCATTGAAGTTTCTCCTCCACTGCCTTGGCTCCATTGCCCTGGGCTTTCTGCCCCATCCCACCTGCAAACTACCACCCTGCCTTTCTTCCAGAGCCAGCCCTGGCATCTACACCAAGTCCGGTCTCCTTCCAGGGTGTCATTTCTAGCACACATTCTCAGCTGTCGGCCCAGCTCTCCTTTCCTCTGAAGGAGAGCAGTGTCCAGTGCTCCTGGCAGAGATGTAGGAAGGCCTGACTTACTATAGAAGTCCGGATCGTTCAGCCCCCCCCCCCAGGCGCTGCAATCACAGGGTTGTGCCACCACACCTGACTTAGGATGGTTATTTTTAGAAACAAGATTTCGCTACCCTCAAGGGATCTCTGAAGCTGCTTCCTCTCAAGGAAATCCTTGCAGCCCCAGCTGTGTCCTCGATGCTGCTGCTTGTCCCTTGACCACGTGATCTTGCATCCTGCCAACCCTCCAAGCCCTATGGAGCCAAGTCCACCGGGGTCCAAATACCTGATCCCCTGGCCACGCCTTGGTTCTGATGCATCCCCCCCCTCGTGCATGTTTGCGGCTGTACGCTTACCTACCATCCGAGTGTTCATTTGTTTCCCTGAAGGACAATGTCCAACAACTGCAATCCTTGTGGAGGTTTAAGGTTCTTCTGAAAAGAGATGGCTCAGGGGTTGTGACTCTGTCTCACAAGCAGAAGGTTCTGAGTTCGGATCCCAGGTCCCACGTTAAAAAAAAATACTATACGTGTATATAATGTATTTTGATCACATCCACTTTCCCTCCCACTCACCTGAGACTCCCTCCCCCAACATGTTTCTTTCCTGACTTCATGTCCTTTATTCCCATTTGGAGGTATATGTGGGGGGATGATGTGTGTGTGTGTGTTTGCAGCGAGTGGGCACATGTATATGCATGGTGCTCTTGTATACTCATGTATATGGAGGCTTAAGGCGGCTATCAGGAGTCATCTTTAATCACTCTTCCACTTTATTCTTTTAAATAGTGAGTGAATTAGGTGTGAGTGTGTATGGATCAAGACAGAGAGAGAGAGAGAGAGAGAGAGAGAGAGAGAGAGAGAGAGAATACGCATAGAAGACAGCACTTGATTGTGTCCCTGTGGAGGAGCAAGAGTGACTTCAGGGATCATACTGGATTGCTCTACCTCCTTATTACTTTGCTTTGTGGTTTCCCAGGCTCAGTCCTTCATGTTCGGAAGTGCAGGCCACTGTCACTTCTGCCTTGCGTTTTTTATGTGGGCTCTGGGATCCAAACTCAGACCCTTTGGCTTTCAAAGCAAAGGCTTTATTTAACCCCTGGGCATCTCTACAGCCCTCCTCTCTTTTCAATAACTAACTGAATCCAATTAGTATGGTCCCTTTATACATGGATAAGGGGCCTTTCACTGGGGCATGGACAACCTACAAGTAGCTGTATCACCAAAGAACACTCTATTGGGGAGTGTCTCCCTCCCCCCACAGTCATCGGCTTACCTAGGGGTGGAGCCTCAGAAGCTCATACCCATTCACATTGGAATGTTGACTGGCTTGGTCTTGTGCAGGTAACCACAGCCGCTGTAAGTTCCTAAGTGCATTGGCCATGTCATACCCAGAAGGTGCCATTTCCCCGCTCTTTTCTCCATCCTCCAGCTTTTACACCCCTCTTCTGTGATGTTCCCTGAATCTTGGGAAAGGGGAAGTTGATGTATGCGTCTTGTCTATGGTTCAGCACTCAATAGTCACTTCTTTTTAGCACTTTAGCCAATTTGAACCTGAAAGGGAAATTTCTCTGACCACGCTTGAGAGCAGCACAAGTTCTGGGGTGACTCAGGATCCCTCCTGGAGGTTCAAGGGCTTGTTTCTTTGAGCTGCAGACTGCAGGTTCGTTGTGCATGTCCTTAGGGCAAGAACCAACAGCCTTCCGGTCTTCCTATGTCTCAGTGTGCACTCTTTGGCTGCTGGCTCTTTTGTTCGAAGGCCATACCTCGTTCTCCTTGGTTAAGAATTGAAGTATATCTTCAACTCCCAACTTTCAGGTTCTACCACGGCTCTCTAGCCATCTGATGCTTCTGTCCCACTCTTTCTAACAAGAATGCCCTTCTTCCTCCTCTGAAAAACACACCAACGCATCTGTTGTCACACGTGGGAGTTAGATATAGGTGTCATCCTGACAATTGAAATCTCAAGCTCTGGGCACATTTGTAAATAATTAGTAGTCAGGTTAAACCCTGATCAAGCCTGCAGAAGATTGTCTAAAAAATGGGCGGACAAGTCCCCCGGAGGCAGCTGGTTAAGAAAGTTTGGCATTCTTCTTGGACAGATGTGCTGGTGTGACAAGTGAGGATCGTCCCTGTCTCAGCAACGGATATATTGTGGTCAGTTCCCTTGGTCCTAGTGTTGGTATGAGCTCCCCTCCCACTAAGAGACTGGACTAAGAGATATGACCATAAAATCATCATAGATCAGAATAAAACCCTTTATTCCCCCTTAAGCCGCTTTGCTGCAAATTTATCAGCAACAACGAAGAACAACTGTGTCAGCACACATCTGTCCTAATCAGATGCTTCTTGGGGTGTCCACAGTGCATCTCTCTGTGACGCATGCTTGTGGATGTCTCTCCTGTTACACTGGAGACTTCAAGAACAGAAGCCACGTAGCATTCCTCTCAGTGCTCCTAGTGCATGCACAAGGCTGGGTCCCCAGTAGGCCTCAGGAGTTCAGGTGTGCCAATGGGCAGCTGGATGAATGGGGAGGATTGGTGAGCAGATATGAGTGAGACTAGGTGAGTGGTTTCAAGTGAATGGAAGAGTTGGCTGAAGCTAATTCCAATGTTCTAACTTGTTCCGTCTACTTCTTGGTTTTCCCCTCCAACCTTTCTTCCACACAACTCACCTGGCACATCTAGAAGGGCACACAGTGACAGACTGTTGCTTGGGGCCCAGAATGGCTGGGTGTGAAACTCAGCGGTAGACTACCTGCTTAGCATGTTTGTGATTGCCAGTTTGGAGTCAGGGGTTAAAGCCTTTACCTCACAAACAAAAGGACCGGAGTTCGTGTCCCCAGAGCCCACATAAAAATGTCTGACAGAAATGGTGGTGGCCTACAATTAAGGCTCTGGAAAGCAGAGCCTGGGAAACCCCAGAGTAAAATAATAAGGAGGTAGAGCAATCCAGAATGATAGGATGATCCCTGATTGTCACCCTTGGGTGTCTACAAGCACACACACTCAAGTGCATTTTTGTACACGTACACATGCACAAAAAAAGAGTACCAGTTTGATTTCTCCCATGCTGGAAAAAAAAATGAAACTCAAGTTTTCTTTTTTTTCCAAGACAAGTTATCATGTAGTCCAGGCTAGCTTTAAGCTATGTAGGTAAACTGTCACACTTAAACTCCTGATCTTGTTGCCCCTACCTTCTGAGTGCTGAGGTCACAGGTTACGCCTTCACACATGCTTATATAAGACAATGGCTTCAGAGCAAGGCGAGTTTCCAGGCTCCCAGGGGACAGAAAGATCCCTTGGAGAAAGAGACGACCATCTGCCCTGCATGGAGACAGGATTTGGGAAGCAATCGTCTTCCTCCGCCTTTCTTCGGCTGCCTTTGAACCCCTAGCCAAGATCTCTGAGTCCTTGAATATCTCCCTAGAGATCTCCCCCACCCTTTGGTTGCACTACTCTAAATTCCTCCAGAAGATTTAAATCCCTCCCAGGGAGACTTTGACTTTTCCAAGCAGCCTGTCACAACCATGATTTGCTACTTTGGGGAGTCATTATTGTTAAATGTCTTTGCTACCGATCACGGATGACAGCATTTCTGGTATCCAGGAGAGATGGGGTAATTAAATAACATAAAACCTCTGAATGGTGGGCAGAGGGGGACCAGAAATGCTAGTGGTTTTCCTGAAAGATTCATTGGTGACCTTTGTAGCAGACATAATACCTTTTGCTAACTCAATATCCCTCCCTTCTATTAAGTACAATTCAAATCTCTCTCGCTTTATCCTTCTCTCCCCTGCCGTGGTGTTGAAGGGAGTCTCACTCGGCCCGGCTTTCCCACAGTGGTACACTACAGACCTTCTTTTTTTTTTTTGGATGGCATTCCTCACTTTACTCACTGCAAGTGGTTCTCCTGGGGCTGAAAGTCTCCAAAGCCTCGACCTAAAGTTCCTGGCCAATCAGAGCAATCTGTCATTCTGACCACAGGACTGAAAGCTGGAATGAAGGGAATGTAGGTTGGGACTCCACTGAGTGGGGGCAGGTGCGGCCACCCTACTGGGAGAGCCTGGGAGAGCTCCGAGGTGTCACAATCAAAGAAGATCTCCTTTGCAACCGCCGATAGAGTCCTTGAACAAGCTTGAGATATCTAAAGTTCACTTGACCTGGGCCTCTGATTGCTTAGTCATTCCCTTTTAACCTGAGCCGACTTTGCTGGGGCTTCTGCCTCTTGCCACACGCGCATTCCTGGGGAATACATCTGCCTTCCCGCCCTGGCTTCCCAGGTAAGTTTCCCTTCCCAGACCACTCCTCGGATAGCAGGGCTTGCTAATGCTTACAGACAGAAGTTATGACTAAGGGATCTCTCAAGGTATTACAGCTATCCCCCTGATTCCCATAAGCTTTCCAGGCAGGCCTTGCTTTTGGCCTGGATCCAAACTTCCTGCTCGCTGACTGAGAAACCCAGGCAACTAGGCTCTCTGCTACTCACTCAATCGGTGGGGCCACCTCCCTGGGGTGGGCGTTGCTGGAGAGAGTGTGCTTTCCCTCCTTGTCTGGTGGACTTTGTCTTGCAGAGCGGGACCTGGGTCTTGAGAGCTCTGGCCACCAGCTGTGGCACTTTCGGAAACCATCTGTCCCTCCCTGGAAAAACAACTTCAAAGGCCTTCAGATACTCAGGGCTCCAAAGAGCCCATTGTGTAGATTCAGAAACCGAGTCCCCAGGAGGTAACTTTCCAGGGCACCCCACAGTTACCCATCTTAGCCTTCTGTTCCTCCTCCTTTGTCTCCTCTACCCTTAGATCCCCAGAGAAAGCAAGCCAAGCATGCCTTTCCTGACCAGGGATCTGACCTTCCTTACTCGTTACCCAGAGACAACTCAGCAAGAGTCCTCTCCAAAGATGGACCAATGAGGTCTGGCTATGCCAGTGTCCGGAAAGCGTCCTAAAGAGCCTTTCAAAACTATCTGGCACTGGACGGGCAAGGTGACTCGATGGGTAAAAATGCTTGCTGCACAAGCCCAATGACCTGAGTTTGATCCCTAGTACACACAAAGGTGGATGGAGAGAACAGATTTCACAAAGTTGTCCTCTGACCTCCATACACCTACCACGGCATATGTGTGCTCTCACGCACATCATAAACACGTGCATACAGTAATAACGAATAAAACATTATTTTAAAAAATTAGCACTGTGCTGGGAGCATCGGTGCCTGCCTGTCGTCCCAATTAGTTGAGAGGCTGAGGAATTTGAGATTAGCCTGGGCAACATATTGAGGTCACACCTCAAGACAAAACTGATCACAGCAGTGCGACTTGTCCTTACCAGACTTGCATAATGACTGACATACCAGCAAGCCCCCAGAGACTGTGAGGAACTGAAGAGAGATAAGAACACACAGGGGAAACCTTAAGGACTAGAGCTGGATAAGTGAAGGGAAACGCCCCTATCAGTGGGGTGTCCCCGGGAGGGGCGACTTGGTTTGCCACAGAGATCTGAACCCCCACAAGAGTAGACAAGCCAGAGGGAACCCTGGGGTCCATAGAAGTGGCCAGGCAGGAGGATGGGAGGAAGTGAGGTGGATTGGTGAAGAGAGAAGGGATGGGAGGGCGAGGGGATGGAAGGAAGCATAGATAAGCACTCGATATGCTTGTAAAACTCCTACTACTACTAAAAGACAGAAACAAGCCAACAGCCCCAAACACCTGTCACTGGAAGGTCTGCAAAGGGAGCAGATCTGATAAGTACTGGCTGATCTATACTGGGTGCTGATTTTTTTTTTGCATGTGAGTGTGTGTGTGTGTGTGTGTAGGTTCGTGTGGTAGAAGAGAGCACTGTGTGTGTCTGTGGAGGCCCCAGGTGACTTTGGGAATCATCTTGGATTGCTCTACCTTCTTATAACTCTGCTGTGGAGTTTCCCAGGCTCTGCCTTCCAGGGTCAGAACTGTAGACTGACATCATATCCAGGGCTGGAAGTGCAGGCTGCCACCATTTCGCCCAGGTGCTTTTAAGTAGGATCTCGGATTCAGGTCCTTTTGCTTGAGGCAAAGGCTTAAACCCTAAGTCATCGCTCTCGTCCCTAGGTGCCAACTCTTTACCAGGCAATTTGAAGAGTTTCAAGTCAATTATTTTATTCAATCTTTCTATCAGCAGAAGGCAGAAACTGTAATTATCTGCATGTTATTGATAGGGACGCAGAAGTATAGCAGTTGAAACAACTCGTCCGCGATTAAAGCTTTGCCCTCAGGTGTGCTCAGCACAGCAGCTCAGGGCAGCAACAAGAACATCAGCACTGACTGTCAAGGATGATGTGGGGGTGGGCTTGGGGGTGTGGCTGTGGGTCAAGTCAAGGCAGAGTACATGGGTGGTCAAGATGTGACCGATAAGGGTAGCTCGTTCTAGAGGTTCATCCCACAGCCCCACTCCACGTCCTGTGCAAAGCATATCCCCTTCCCTCCCTCCCCTCAAAAGCAGGGCACAGCCCAGACACCCTGAGCTGGTCTCTCTCCCTTCTCTAGTCCCTGATAGTCCCTCCAAGTCTCTCCTCTCTGTTTGTCCATTTCATCTGCATTAGGAGCTGCTAGGTATGGGGAAAGGGTTATTCCCCAAATAGCAGCATCACTCAGACGCACACAAATAAGCTAACACACATCAAAGGTTCGCGTAGGCAGGGATGTGGCCTTGTATTAGAGCCAGTGCTTTAATACTAATGCCTCTCTGGGTTCAATGTCCAGCATGAAAAGTAAACAAAAGTTTGGTGAGTGTGTGTGTGTGTGTGTGTGTGTGTGTGTGTGTGTTCAGAGAACAGTGTTCTGGAGCAGTCAGGCTATCAGGCTTGTGTGGTAAGTGCTTTTATCCACCAAACCATCTCTCTATCCCTCCCTCCTTATTGTTTTTAGATGAGGGACGGGTAAGATGTTTCAGCAGGTTCAGTGAGAAATCTCAATTAGAGAGATGGACAGGCTGCTAGGGACACTGAAATGAAGGGTTCAGGTGATCTTCTTGCCCCAGGCCCTTAAGTAGCTGGGACTGCAGATATGCCTTGCTTCGTTTGCATTGTGTTGTATTCGTTGTGTGTCCCCACGTGTGGGTGCACATGCTTGTCTTCCTTCATCACTCTATTCCTTTGCGATAGTCTCTCACTGATTCTGCAGCTAGGCTGGCTGGTCAGCGAGCACCCTTGATCCTTTTGTCTCCTCCCCACATGCATGATTATGGGCATGCAATGGCCATGCCTGACTGATACATGAGTGCTAGGGATTCAAACTCGGGTCCTTTGCTTGCATAGCAAGCACTCTTATCTACTGAGCCATCTGCACAGCCTCTCGTTTGCATTTCTATCGATGGGATTTTTTTTTTATAACCGGCCATTCTCAGGTTGACTTCCAACTCCATAGTTTTAAAATGGTCCATCCACTCGTCCATCTGAGTCTGCACTCGTCCTCCCTCGCGGCTCTGCACGCATCACAATGTGTGACTCTTCCAGCTCGCTGCCCACTATGGTCACCCTGCAGGCCCCGCCCCGGGTGCCGGCTTTCTCCACCAGCCCGGGGCTCCGGCGGGGCTCCGACCCAGAGATCTTCACCTTCGATCCTCTTCCAGAGCCAGCAGCAGCCCTCGCCGTCCGCCAAAACGTCTTTCGCGGGCACTGAAAATGCAGCCGAAGGGTCCTGTACCCTCTCATGGTCCGGCGCCCACTGCCAAACAAGGAACCGAATACTGCCAAAAGGCTCCTCTTCCTCCTACTAGCCATCATCTTCTGCCAGATCCTGATGGCGGAGGAGGGCATGTCGCCACCTCTGGCCCCGGAGGAAGCCCCGGTCATGGTGTCCTCGGAGCCCAGCCCTGCGCCTCCGACCCTGGAGCTCTTGAATCTGATCTTCGGATCCCTCGGACTACGTGGAGCTCAAAGCTTTTCTCCAGCAACATCCAGCTGCCTTCTAACCGTGGCGCCACCTCACTCCCACCAAGGAGTGTGAAAGGGAACCCAAAGAAACATCAGGCGTAGCTGGTGCGCCAGAGCGTATCCCGAACTGGGACTTCCAGGCAACTCAAAAACGCAGAACACTAAAAAAAAAAAAAAAAAAAAAAACAAAAAAAAAAAAAAAAACGCAGAACACTACCGCCAGGACGCTGCCAGCGCTCGGGACGAGACCGAGGTACCACATGCCCGGGCTCGGCCCAATGAGGAAGGACAGAGGCGTTCTCTATGCTACTAATTTTTATTTATGTATATCCTCCAAAGTGAGGAATGGATGGAGTATTTATTTTTAATTTATGCAAGGGCGGGAGATGTGCCCCTGCTGTAACACAGGTGTCCTGTTATTTATTAAAAATGTGACTGGCAAAGCAGATCGCCGGATCTGGGTGGGAGTCAGATGTAACATTCCGTTTTCCAGCATCTCAGCTCTGGTCTGTTGGAAGGCAGGCCTTCGAATCCGCTCGGTGGCCTTGGATCTCACCACGTTGTCCTCCGGTGTGACTGTGGGGTCGGGGTCACCCACTATGTTCTGTGAACACGAATAAACTGTCATTGCTGTCAAAAATAAAATAAAATAAAATGGTCCATCCAAAGAAAAAGGCATCGCCTGCTTGTAGAGCCAGATAAGCCTTTGTTGGGGGTGTGAGGCAGTGGTACCACTTGTTAGCCCTGGGGGGAAGGAAAGAACCCGATCTAAGCCCATTCTGATGATGCCTACTTGAAAGGATAAGGCAGGACAATACCAGCTTGAGTTGAGACCCAGTTTCCAAAAAGAATCGGGTAAGTCTTTAAAGGATCTATGTCTGCGGAGGGCCTATAGAAGGCCCACCCATCGCAGGGATACCTGGTACGCCTTCCAGAAACCCACCCTCGGGAAGGCACCTGTGCTGCTGAGGCATCGTTTTCACAAGCCACCCTTGTGCTTCGTTTGCTGTACCTACTTTCTTGTCTGTCCCCCCCTTGCCAATACACTTCTACAAGCAACCAAACCTTCACCCATACTTGATGACTGTATATAATAAACTCCATGTTTGACCAGAAAAAAAAAATCTGGGCTGGAGAGGTGGCTCAGGGGTTAAGCCTCCGCCTTGCAGGCAGAAGGTCCTGAGTTCGGATCCCAGATCCCACGTATAGACGCCAGGCGGAAGCGGGGGCGGCCTGCGCTTCTGGTCCTGGTAGGGCAGAGCCTGTGAATCCCGGGGCAGAAAGAGGTGGAGGCGGCCATGGTGGTTCCCGAATTCGTCCGTGATTCTACACACACACACATACACACATGTGCACACACACACACACACACACACACACACGCGCGCGCGCACAAAAGCTTAACTCTTGAGTCATTTCTCCTGCTGAACCTGGGAATCTTTTAGAAATATTTATTTATTTCAAGGGGGGGAGAGAGAGAGAGAGAGAAGCGTGCACATGCCATAGCCCATAGATAGATGTCAAAATACAATTTTCAGTGTTCTCTCTGGGATTGAATTTAGATTGCCAGATTGTCACATGGGTGTCTTTCCCTGCAGAACCATCTTGAAGGTTCCTGGGAATTGTTCTTGCCCATTGGAAAACTTTTGCAATTTTTCATAACTGTTCACAGGGCTGGATTGCACTAGCCAAGTGCTGTGTATTTTTCCATTTTGGAGCTAGCCCAGGACCAAGGACTGTCCTCAGGCTATGTCTACGTTTGTTTCACGCCTGGGTTTCATTTGCCTGTCAATACCTGGATACTGAGGGGACATCAGGACATCACTGGGCCATGTAGTACTTGGAGAACTTTAGCAGGATGCCTCTTTTTCTGATGGAAACAAAGCATTGTGGGTGCTGGAGGTCCCTAGGTTGAATTCCTGTTTTCCTTTTATTCCTTGGTCAGGCATCCTTCTTTAGGGCACATTCTAACAGCTGTGCTATTGTGACTCACTGAAGCCTGAAATTTCAGAGTCAGTATTGTTGATCCCTTGAAACATCTAAAAGAAGGTTATTGACTTGGGGCCCCAGAAAGGGCACAAGTCTTAATATCATACCTAACAGCTTTTGGTATGTGCTGGCTGTTGGGCAGATGGGAAGAGCCAGGGTGCCAAGACTAGAAGGTGAGATCCCTCTGCCCTCTTTACGTGTGTTCTCCATCTTGGTTCTTTATGCCTGGAGAGTGACCCATGATAGCCACATGTTGTAGTTTGTTCACATGTTACTGATAAAATTTTTTTGTTTGGGGCTGGAGAGGTGGCTCAGGGGTTAAGCCTCTGCCTTGCAGGCGGAAGGTCCTGAGTTCGGATCCTAGACCCCACGTATAGACGCCAGGCGGAAGCGGGGGCGGCCTGCGTTTCCGGTCCTGGTAGGGCGGAGCCTGTGAATCCCAGGGCAGAGTAACAAGGAGGAGGTGGAGGCGTCCATGGTGGTTCCCGAATTCGTCCGTGGTTCTACACACACAGACACACACATACATACATACATGCACACACATACATACATGCACACGCACACACACTCACAGTTGAATAAATAATAAAAAAATTAAAAAAATTTTTTTTTGTTTGTTCATTTCTTTTTTATGATTCTCCTTTACAGTTCTTAGTCCAGCTTGGCCAGAGAGCTCATACCAACACCAGGAGCTGCGGGGACGGCCACACTGTAGTCCCAGGATTGCTGAGAGACGACAATCCTCACTCAGCAAACATCAAGTGCCAAGTCATACCAAAGAAGGCCCACTTCCTTAACCACTTCCCTCCATCTTACTCACCTGCCCAGGGAATGGTCCCTGTTGCAGTCGGCCTGCGTGGTTGCTGGTAAATGACATCAAATGGCTTAAGGGACAAGGAGTTTATTTTCTCTTACAGTTACTGGGTACGGTTCTTAGTCCAGCTTGACGGGAGAGCACGCACTAACACCAGGGCCGAGGGAACTGGCCACACCATCACCACACAACGGCTGAGAAAGGGATGATCCTTACTTGCCAGGCTAGTATGTCTGGCCAAGTGTACACAAGGATGCCGACGCTCTCAACCAGCTCTCTGTATTTTATTCCAGGGCCTAGTCCCACCCACCTGGGCCTTCCCCATCAGCCAGACAATCTCCTGTAGGTTTGCTCTGGGCTTAATCCAACCACTAATTCTCCACAAATATGCCCAGAGCTTAAACCCTCAACGGTCAAGTTGACACCTGTGCCTATGATAGTTCCATTCACTATGGGTGGAGTTTTCCCACATCAATCCTGCAGGCTTGCTATAGGATTTCCTGAACTACTAATGCTTTACAAATATGTCCAGAGCTCAGCCATCAATTACTAAGCTGACACCTATATCATTAACTAGCATGCCATGCTTCATGGTTTTGAATAAGTAAGTTTATTAAATATACAGCAATCAGGAATGAAAATGCAAAACAGCAAGTAACAGATAATAGGATATAAGAACAGACCTTTACATCACCCAACAGAAACTGACTGGGAAAGCCTGGAAATAAAAGTCAGTTGGGGGCTGGAGAGGTGGCCCAGGGGTTAAGCCTCTGCCTTGCAGGCGGAAGGTCCTGAGTTCGGATCCCAGATCCCATGTACGGATGCCAGGCAGCCTGCGTTTCTGGTCCTGGCAGGGCAGAGCCTGTGAATCCCGGGCCGGAGGAAGTGGAGGCGTCCATGGTGGTTCCCGAATTCGTCCGTGGTTCTACACACACACACACACACACGCGCATGCACACATATATACGCACACACGCACAATTGAATAAATAAAAAAAAATTAAAAAAAAATCTCCAGAACAGGGAGGAAAAAAAAAAAATCAGTTGGAGCCTCTGACCAACAGCCCAGTCCTTGTCAGAATGTCTTTTCCTAGGTTAGACTTCCAATTAGCCAGTTATTGCCACAGGTATTTTTCTATTATGGGATAAACAATACCTGGATATTTCTCTCTCTCTCTCTCTCTCTCTCTCTCTCTCTCTCTCTCTCTCTGTGTGTATGTGTGTGCATGGGGGGGCACTGTGGAGGCCCAAAGGGATTTCAGGAATCATCCTGGATTGCTCTACATCCTTTTTGCTTTGTTTTGGGGCTTCCGGGGCTCTGCCTTCTGGGACCAGAAGTGCAGGTCTCTGCCATTTCTGCCTGGGGTTTTATGTGGGATCCCGGATTTGAAATCAGGTCCTTCTGCTTGTGAGGAAGAGGCTTAACCACGGAGCCATCTCTCCAGCCCAGAATCTTTGCGAAGATGCTTGGGAATGTGCTATCTCCTAGCTGTGCTCCAAGACAGTATATTTTTACCCCAAACATTTGTTCTCCTTGCGTTCTCAAGGACATAGTATTTTCACTTTTCGGCTATTTAACTTTCTCCTTTTTCCAACAGGGCAATTGTGGAGGGGCAGCACATTCTTGGACAAGGGGTCCTGAAACACACTTTTGAGGTAACTAACAAGTCTGAATTGGAGGCGGACAGCCCTATCTCTGGAACCATCTTCTAAGCAAGCTTCAAGGACACATGACAATTTACTGATAAAATACAGAGTGTATGGCCAGATTGGAGATTTAGGGTCATCAGTCACTCTTCCTCAACCGGGGCCAGAAGGAGGCGTGTGTCTTCCCTGCTGTGACCAGTGGAGGCCAGGCCTAAGAGTAGAAGTATCACCCCTGGTTGCAGACCCACTGGTTTTAGATTCTCCTACAATAGGCCCAGGGACGTGGTTCCCCCAATGCATTTCCAAACTCTGTCCTTGGAGACAGGGTGCAAATGGCAGGGGAGCAGAGACGGGACTGGGTCTTGGAGAACGGCCCCTAGCCTGGTGTAGGACTTTCTCAGGCTAAACACTTCATGGGCCCTGGCTACTACTGACAATCTGACCAATGGGCAGCAGAGAATCCTGAGGCCCAGAAAAGGCAGTCAGCTTACAGTAGGCAAAGGGGGTTTCTGGAATCCTGGGTAGCTCTTTAAACCTTAAGGGGATTGCCCCGTGAACAGGCAGACCTCTCTGATATCATCCCCCAAACACGTTTTTGTCTCCGGGCCCCACCCAGGTCTGGAAATTTTGTGTCCTGCAAGTGATTAGAGAGCAAGGCACAACTTGCAGACAGACTGCTTCCCATTCCTAGGTCTGAGCCTTCTTACCATCTCTTGCCTCACCGGGGGTTTCCCAGACCCCAGCCCTGCATATCCACCTCCTGCCTGTTGTTGTGGGCCCTTCATTGCAGCATCCTACCACAACCTTTAGGAAATCTTCCGAGTGTCTACCTGAGTCTCTCCTCCCTGTTCCCAAGGGCTTCCCGGCACTTTGGTCTCATGCCCCAGTGGCTTACAAGCCTTGTTCATCTTCCAGCCTCCTGACCACATCGTCTCAGGGTTGCCACAAAGCTTCCAGAATCGCTCAACACAAGGGGAAGTGGCTGGAGAAAGCAAGCAGTGTTTTTCAAACACTAACCGCGTTTGCAAGTAATGAGGTTTGAGACAACCCAAATGGTCCCAAATTTTTGTCTCTCAGCTCTGCTAAAAGCTTAGATTCCCAGAGAAGGTGCACTTCATAGCTCCCCTTTATGATCCTCCAGCCAAGTGTAGCTGGAAGTGAATTTGTACAGCTGTCTCCCCCATGTGGCCACAGATGAATTCATGAAAGCCTCGGTTTTCAGGGTACGTGTGCATAGACACCAAGATCCCACAGGTATAACAGATCCTACTGGTACATGTACTTTCATGCCCAAACTCACACCTGTGACATGTACACATACAAGTATGGGCCCTCTGGATAACATATTTAGACACATATAGGCCTGGTCGGTGCAGACCTGCATTTGTTTAATACCCCCGTACATGTATATCCAGAGATACGTATGTTTAGACACTGACAACCAAGCTCACGGGCACACTTGATCACTACTACAGACACATGCATTCACATGAGTTATATGTCCACACTTAGCCACAGGTCCATGAATAAATATGTTTGTACACATTTATGGGCACTGGGAGTACACATACACTCAGGTCAAAGTCAATGGAAATCCCTGCACACACACACGCGCACACACACACCATAAAATAAATATAATTTTATTTATTTTTTATTTTTTCCACTCATACAAAATAAATATAATTTTTTTTAAATTTATTATTATTATTATTATTATTTATTCAACTGTGTGCATGTGCGTGTGTGTGTGTCTGTGTGTGTCTGTGTATGTGTAGAACCATGGACGAATTCGCGAACCACCATGGACGCCTCCACCTCCTTCTGCCCCAGGATTCACAGGCTCCGCCCTACCAGGACCAGAAGCGCAGACTGTCCCCGCTTCCGCCTGGCCTCTATACGTGGGATCTGGGATCCGAACTCAGGACCTTCCGCCTGCAAGGCGGAGGCTTAACCCCTGAGCCACCTCTCCAGCCCCCAAAATAAATATAATTTTAAAAAAATACCTTGCAGGCAGAAGGTCCTGAGTTCGGATCCTAGACTCCACAAATAGACGCCGGGCGGAAGCGGGAGCGGCCTGCGTTTCCGGTCCTGGTAGGGCGGAGCCTGTGAATCCCGGGGCAGAGTAAACAAGGAGGAGGTGGAGGCGTCCATGGTGGTTCCCGAATTCGTCCGTGGTTCTACACACACACACACACACACACACACACACACACACACACACGCACAATTGAATAAAAAAAAGAATGCATAAAAATACATTGTATGACACAGTATTTATTTAAATGCTTTGTCATTTAACACAAGGGCTTGAGCATCTGGAGATGTTGATGTTGGTGAGACTATTCCTCTGTATACCTGGGGTGATGATATAGTCCTCCAGTCTCATCATTTGAGTGTCCGACTCAACAACACGTTAAAGTCCCATCTTGAACACCTGCTGGGAGGTGGGGTTTGCCTCCTCCTCAGGCACATTCCTGGACTTGTCTGTGCAGAAAGCACTGGAAAGGAGCAGGAGCCACAAGTACAGCAGGATCACAGAGCTCCTCCTCCTCTTCCTCGCCCTTTCCCTCCTTCTCACTGAGCTGGCCTGAAACCATGTAGCTGGGGTGGCCTTGAACTCTTGGCTTTCTTTGCTTGACTCAATCTTTTGAGAGCTAGAATCCTAAGTAGGAGCCACTATACTACACACAAAAATCACTTAATTTTATTCATTTTTGAAAGTATTTTATTTATTGAGACAGAGGGAGAGATTTTGAAGTTGCATACATGCATGACACGATGTATGGGTGGAGCTCAGCATGACAATTTTCCTTCCACCATGTGGCCTTCCAGATTGGACTCAGGTCACCAGATTTGCAAGCATGCGCCTTACCCACCCTGCCCACTGAGCTACCCACTGAGCTCCTTACCAGTCCTAAATTTTATTATTATTTTTTAATTTTTTAAAAGTTATTTATTCAATTGTGCGCGTATGCATGTGTGTGCGTGCCTGTGTGTGTGTGTGTGTGTGTGTATATGTGTAGAACCACGGAGGAATTCGGGAACCACCATGGACGCCTCCACCTCCTCCTTGTTTACTCCGCCCCGGGATTCACAGGCTCCGCCCTACCAGGACCAGAAACGCAGGCCGCCCCCGCTTCCGCCCGGTGTCTTAGGATCCGAACTCAGGACCTTCCGCCTGCAAGGCAGAGGCTTAACCCCTGAGCCACCTCTCTAGCCCCCTAAATTTTATTTTTTAAAAGAAAGGTTTTTTTGTGTGAAAAGTACTGCACTTTTTTTTTCAAGTTTACAATTTAAAGAGTTACAATTTTTTTTAAAAAAATTACATACAGTCTATCATTCCTTCAGAGTAGAGTTCTTAGTATTTATTTCTTCTTTTCTAAGATAGGGTCACATGTAGCCCCGGCTGGTACTGACCAGGCTGTGCTGACACTACAAGGGTGCACCATGTGTGGCTTATAATACGGTGGCGATGGAACCTAGGGTTGCAGACATGCTCAGTAAGCACTCCAGCAGCTAAGCCGGATCTCTAGAACCCTCCGCCTTTTTGTGCAGCTTCTGTTTTATTTTTTTTTTTTTTATTTTTTTTTTCAGACAGGCTCTCACTATGTAGTCCATGCTGCCTTCAAACTCCACATCTTTCTGCTTCCACCTTCTGAGCGCTGGGATTGCAAGTGTGATCACCATAACCGCCCTAGGTGTCAGAGTCCTGACAAATAAAAACAGTTGGATGATTGACTGCCACAGCAGCCAGAGAGATTCTGGGATCCACGGCCCTGCAGGGTACAGGGGATGACGCTATCTCTGTCAGAGAACATACCAAAGCCCTCCTTGTAAGCCCATAGGTCCTCCTTTTTGTGAATTAGATATAAAGTAGCAAATTTCCTCACGGCTTTACATACTTATAGTTTCGGTTGATTCTCCTTTCCCAATCTCATTGCCCGCTTCCCTGCGGTACCGTTCTGGCCAGCATCCCCCCAGTTCCACTTTCACATCTCGTGTGTTCCGTCACTCTCCACCCTTCTCCCTTAGAGCCGCTCTTCCCCACCTCACGGGCCTTTTCCTAGTTTCCTGGTCCTTCTCTGCATTGACTCCCACCTCGATATATATATATTTACTAATTAGAAGCTAGGATCCACATATCCACATTGTGTAGTATCTGTCGTTTTTCATCTGGGTTATGCCACTGATTGTGTTTTAAAAATTATTTTCGGGGCTGGAGAGGTGGCTCAGGGGTTAAGCCTCCGCCTTGCAGGCGGAAGGTCCTGAGTTCGGATCCCAGACCCCACCTATAGACGCTGGGCGGAAGCGGGGGCGGCCTGCGTTTCTGGTCCTGGTAGGGCGGAGCCTATGAATCCCGGGGCAGAGTAAACAAGGAGGAGGTGGAGGCGTCCATGGTGGTTCCCGAATTCGCCCGTGGTTCTACACACACACATACACACACACACACACACACACACACACACACACGCACGCACACATGTACACACACACACACATACATACACACACAATTGAATAAATAAATTTAAAAAATGTTTAAAAAATTATTTTCATTTGCTTTGGAACTTCTACTCTTCCTGCCTCCACTTCCAAAGTGTTGGGGTTCCAGGTGTACAACATCACACCTGCTCTATGCAGCGCTGGGGATCCAACCCAGGGCTTCCTTCAGGCTAGGCAAATACTCTACTAACTGAGTATAAACCCTTAGTTCCATCCATTTCCTGCAAATTTCATTTTTCTTCACGACTGAATAAAATTCTATTGTGTGTGTGCACTATGTTTTCTTTTATTATTATTATTTTTTTTGTTTTCACCTCATTTTAATATTACACATAGGCTTCCTCATTTATTATGTCTTCTACTAGTGTTTCCAAGTTCACATCCATTTCCTCCTCATTGAAACTTTCTTTTATTATTTTAAAAACTTTATTACTGTGTGCTCGCACGTGAGTATGGGTATGAATGCCATGTCGTATACATGAAGGTCAGAGCTAACTTTGTGGAGTTGGTTTTCTCTTTCTACCTTTGCATGAGTTCTGGGGATTGAACTCAGGTCATCCAGCTTGTGCAGCAAACTGTTGGGTCTGTATATGTACCGCATTTTCTCTTTCTTTAACTTAAATTTTTTATTTATTTATTTTGCATGCGTGCGTGCGTCTGTGCGTGCGTGTGTGTGTGTGCATCAGAGCACACTGCGTGTCCCTGTGGAGGAACAAGGGTGACTGCGGGAACCATTCTGGATTCTTCTACCTTCTTATTTCACTCTGGGATTTCCCAGGCTCCGCCCCAAAGCCAGAAGCTCAGGTGGCCGCCATTTCTGCTTTGCGTTTTTATGTGGGACCTGGGATCGGAACTCAGGATCTTCTGCCTGTGAGGCAGGGTCTTAACCCGTGAGCTATCCCTGCAGCCCACGTATACACACATTTTCACTATCCATTCATCCTTTGATGCATGTTTATGCTGGTTCCACTTCTTAGACATTGCGTGTGGTGGTGGTGGCGGGGAAGCAGAGCAAACATGGATGAACATTGTCTTTGTTGTGGGGAGTGGAATCCTTTGGGTATATGCCCCAAACTGGTTCTCTTTCTACCTTTTACAAATTTAATTTTAGCCTTTTGAGAAACCTCCACACTAATTAATGCTCCCACAACCAGCTAAGAAAGTTTCCTCTTTTCCCACACTCTTACCAGCATTTGTGCTATTTGTTTTCTTCATGGTACCCCTTCTGACTGGTAAAATTAATCTCAAAGCAATTTGCATTTCTCTGATGGCTAAGGATATTAGACACTTAAAACCTTTTTAAAAATTAAAACTTTTTAAATCATATATGCATTCTGATTACATTAACTTGGTCATTTGTCTTTTTTTTTAATTTATTATTTATTCAATTGTGCGTGTGTGTATGTGTGTGTGTAGCATCTATACATGGGGACGAGGATCCGAACTCAGGACCTTCCGCCTGCAAGGCTGAGGCTTAACCCCTGAGCCACCTCTCCAGCCCCTAACTTGGTCATTTGTATTTCTTTTGAGAGTTATCTTTTCAGTTCATCAGCCCCATTTATCGATTGGCAAGTTTTTATGGAATGTAAGTTTTGCAGTTTTTCATATACTCTAGGTATTGGCCTCTTTTCTGAAGTATAGCTGGACAATTTTCTTCCATCCTATAAGCTGTTAGTTTTGCTGAAATTTTCTTTTGCTGTGTAGAAGGTTTTTTTTTTTTTAATATCATATAACCCTATTTGTCATTTCCTGGGGCTATTTCCTGTGTTATGAGGCTCCATTCAGAAATTTCTGGTTCCTAAAGGCACTCTCTGATCTCTTGTCCTGCCTTGGGCTTCGGTCTTCTCTTTCTCTCTGCTCCAGCCCCGAGGGTCTGTGTGTTGAATGACCCAAGCCTGCTCTGGTCTCAGGACACTTCCTCCAGGTATACCTGTCCTAGGGGGGTGTCATAGTTGGGCACAGGTGTCAACCTGACTGTTGAGGGTTTGAGCTCTGGGCACATTTGTAGAGAGCTGATGGTTGAGTTAAGCCCAAAGCAAACCTGCAGGAGATTGTCTAGCTGATAGGGAACGGCCAGCCATGGTGGGTGGGACTAGGCCCTGGAATAAATCACAGAGAGCTGATTGAGAGAGTTGGCATCCTTCTGTACACTTGGCCACACATGCTGGTCTGGCAAGTAAGGATTGTCCATCTCTCAGCTGTTATGTGGTGATGGTGTGGCCAGTTCCCTCGGCCCTGGTGTTGGTGCGTGCTGTCCCGTCAAGCTGGACTGAGAACTGTAACCAGGAATCATAAGAGAGAATAAACCCTTGTTCCCTTAAGCCGTTTGATGGTCATTTATCAGCAACCATGCATGCAAACTGCAACAGGGGATCACATTGGGACCAGAACACTCCTGGGGTCACATACTGAAGATGATCCGCCTAAAGCTGCTGGCTTGCAGCAAAGTCCTGGAACCAGTTGTATCCTCCTTGTGGAACATTCAGAGGGGCACACGAAGACTGGGTTGTAGAAACTCCAAGCAGGCATGCAGACTAAGTTGCTGCCACGCAGACTACGTTGCTGCCACAGCTGGACTCGCGGCTTGGGACAGGGACACCTACAAGGTCTCTGGGCTCCTGCATGAGCGCTGCTGAGTTTGCACTGCAGTGGGTGCCCTGTACTCACAGGCCTTTTGTGTGGGTTTTTTAAATTATTTATTATTTATTCAATTGTGCATGTATGCATAGGTGCGTGCGTGCGTGCGTGCGCGTGCGTGTGTATGTGTGTGTGTGTGTGTGTGTGTAGAACCACGGAGGAATTCGGGAACCACCATGGGCCACCTCCACCTCCTCCTTGTTTACTCTGCCCCGGGATTCATAGACTCCGCCCTACCAGGACCAGAAATGCAGGCTGCCCCACTTCCGCTTGGCGTCTATATGTGGGGTCTAGGATCCGAACTCAGGACCTTCTGCCTGCAAGGCAGAGGCTTAACCCCTGAGCCACCTCTCCAGCCCCCTGTGTGGGTTTTTAAAAAAATTAATTAATTTTTTCCACTCATACAAATTTAATAGGTACCCCTGTGTGGGTGTTTTTGTCATGCATTCCTGGGAAAACAAATCCTGGCCTATGGACATTCCTTGGCCACACTGGCTTGAGTGTGAAGATGCTTCATGATTTAAATCACTATGGTATGAATGCCCTAGACAGAGTTGGTTGCAGACATTGCTGGAGTCTCCCAGACAGATCAGAAACTGAAGTGTAGATATACCTATAAACACTATTTCCAATGAGGGATCAGGCCATGGCCATACCACCCTAACTCAGCCAATGTGAAAGAGATGGGACATGGTTATAGATTTCAGGGAATACATCCCTGAGGTCACAGACTAGGGCATGGTCATGCCTCAGTCATAGCCAGCTGAGGAAAGTTGTAGTCACAGACTTGAGTGTGGATCCTCTTTGGGTCACAGAAGGTTTCTACAGATACAGGATTAAGCCACAGAAAATGGTGCTATTTCGCCCTGGAGTTTATGTTCACTTCTGCTTGCTAAGCTGTAAACACTCAGGATTCCAGTCAAGGAAGACTGACAATTCTTTAGAGAGGGGTTCTCCGCCTCCCCTTTCTTCATAATTCTGGGGATAAAATCACAGGACCTTCTTTCTATATGCTTAGGCAAGTGTAAAAAGGGGGTTTCTTGTACACACACACACACACACACACACACACACACACACACACATGGTAAATAAATAATTTAAAAAATATTGGGTCTGTATATGTACTGCATTTTCTCTTTCTTTAACTTAAATTTTTTATTTATTATTTATTTATTTTGTGTGTGTGTGTGTGTGTGTGTGTGTATCAGAGCACACCGCGTGTCCCTGTGGAGGAACAAGGGTGACTGCAGGAACCATTCTGGATTCTTCTACCTTCTTATTTCACTCTGGGATTTCCCAGGCTCCGCCCCAAAGCCAGAAGCGCAGGCGGCTGCCATTTCTGCTTTGCGTTTTTATGTGGGACCTGGGATCGGTTCTTAACCTAAAGAAAACCCCACTGTTCTGGTAACACGCGGCATGGTGGCTCATACCTATGATCCCAGCACTAGGGATAGAAGTAGAAGGACGGCTACATATTAAACTTGAAGATAGTCTTGGGTACACAAGGCTCTGTTTCAAAAAAAGTCAAAAAATTGTTCCAGGGAACCTTTTGACATGTGGTTAAGTCTATGGAGTCCTTAGTAGACTTAAAAAAAAAAGATAGGGTTTTGCTATATAACTCAGCTGGTCTCAAACTCATAATCTTCCTGCCTTAGCATCCCAAATTCTGGAATGATAGGTATATGTTTCTATGTCTGGCTTCACCTGTACTTCTCTTTTTTTTATTATAACATTTTTTATTATTATTTCCGCTCATACAAACTTAATAGATAGACCAGTTCCCTCCTCCCCCCATATTTTTTTCTTTTTTTATTATAACATTTTTTATTATTATTTTGTACTTCTCTTTTTGAAATGGGGTCTTGATCTTGAAGTCCTGGGCTTGAACACCGTTCCTACCATAGGCTCCTGAGTAGCTGAGACTGCAGTAATCTTCCTGCCTTAGCATCCCAAATTCTGGAATGAGTAGGTATGTTTCTATGTCTGGCTTCACCTGTACTCTTCTTTTTTATTATAACATTTTTTATATTATTTCCGCTCATACAACTTAATAGATAGACCAGTTCCCTCCTCCCCCCATATTTTTTCTTTTTTTTATTAAACATTTTTTATTATTATTTGTACTTCTCTTTTGAAATGGGGTCTTGATCTTGAAGTCCTGGGCTTGAACACCGTTCCTACCATAGGCTCCTGAGTAGCTGAGACTGTGCA